>JAEPRB010000042.1:0-220323 GCA_016758965.1 Circinella minor
AAAGCAGACGAAGGGCGCGCCAAATACTCAAAATAGACGAGGGGCGCGCCAAATACTCAAAACAGACGAAGGGCGCGCCAAGTTACTAAAGTGCCGGGTCAGAATTGGCGCGCCCCTAGTCATTCCCTTAAAAAGAGTTATAAAATTTATAAATTTGATCTTGGTTTGCTTTGGTAGTCTTGTTTTTCTGTTCTTGGTGCTTGAGTAAATAAGTTGTTAATAATTTTGAGTATTGTCCAAGGGCCAGTAAATTTTGGATTAGGAAATCTCCAGGTTTCTTTCGGTTTAATTTTTAGGACTGACTCTCCAACTTGGAACATTTTTCCTTCATGTCTTCCTCTATCATAATACTTCTTTTGTCTTTCTTGTGCTTTTTGGATATTCGAGTAGACTTGTTGATGTAGAATTGGAAGATAATGATTTAAATAACTGATCCAAGTTTCTGTTGTATGAGTTTTTGTTGAGGGAAGAACCAATGGTGCTGTAGTTGGAAGAATTGGTGCTCTTCCGTATAAGATTTCGAATGGTGCTTTTCCTGTTGATGATTGTTTGCTTGTATTAATAGCGAATGTGACAAAAGGAAGATATCGATCCCATGTTGTTGGAGTCTTGTCAACGTAGATTGCTAAAGCTCCTTTAATGGATCTATTGATTCTCTCGACTAACCCGTCACTTTGGGGCCTCGTTACGCTTGTGGTCGATCTGGAGATCCTTAATCGCTTGCATACCATTGTCATTGCTTCAGAAATGAAGTTTGTGCCATTGTCAGTGATTAACTTTTTCATTACACCATGTTCGAGAATAATTTCATAAAGTAATATTTGAGCAATTGCATTGGAATCAAAACTTGGTAAAGCTGCTGTTACTACCCATTTGGTTAAATATTCGGCAAAGACAAGTAAATAACGATTACCGCTTGTTGTTGTTGGAAGTACTGCTATGTCAGCCGCCCAGACTTCACATGGCTTACCAATTGGAATGCTTGTCATTTTGCCATATTTGCGAGTTTTGGTTTTATGTAATTGGCAAGGAGTGCAGTGTCGAAGGAATTCGATAATGTCTTGATTTAAGGTAGGCCACCATGCTAGTTGTTTGGCTTTTGCTAAAAGTTTGTCACGACCAAAATGTGCTCAAGTCGGGTGTGAATGAATTGAGTGAAGAAATTTGGTGCGCAAAGATTTTGGCATGACTGCAAGTGGGTGATTGTCTTGTTGAATACAAAAAAGATTATTATAATAGAAAAATTTATTATTTTGTTCCTTTTTAAAATTGGTAATTTCTTCATCTTGGTCTTGATGTTGGAGTAATTCTTCATGAGTAATATGTGATAGTTCTGGTTCTTCGTTATTATCATTGGTTGTATGTTGTGAACTGCAAGATCGGCTTAAAGCGTCTGCATCTAGATTTTCGGATCCTTTCCTATGGACTATAGTAAATGAATAGCTTTGAATGGCCATGACCCATCGGGCGATTCTTCCTCGTGGTGTGTTGCTACTGAGAATTGCCTTTAATGCTGCATGGTCAGTATATATAGTTAATTCAGTGCCATGAATATAACAATGAAAATATAGAAGGCTCCACACAACTGCTAAACATTCTCGTTCTGTTACAGTATAATTTTGTTCTGCTGGTGATAAAATTCGACTTGCATAAGCAACCGGTCTGTGTCCTTGACATAAAACAGCGCCGAGTCCAACGTCTGATGCATCAACATGGAGATCATATGGTAAAAACGGACTTGGGTATGCCAGGGTTGGTAATTTCATTAATTTTTTCTTCAGCATCTGAAATGCTTCTTCTTCTGTTGTTCACCAATTCCATTCAACTTCTTTAAGTAATAAATGATATAGTTTTGATGCCCAATATGATAGATTTTCCATAAATCGATGATGAAAATTGCATAGGCCTAAAAATCGCATTAATGCCTTTTTATCTTGTGGTGTTTTCCATCTGGCTATTGCTTCAACTCTTGCCGGGTCACTCTTGATTCCTTCACTACTGACGATATAACCAAGGTATCGAATTTCCGTTTTTCTGAAATGACATTTTTTAATGTTAAGCTTCAAAGAAGCGTTATCTAATATGTCGAGGACGATTGCTACATGCTGCCAATGTTCTTCTTCGGTTTCTGACTTGATTAATACAACATCTATGTATACACAAACAAAAGATAATTTTTCCAAAAGATGGTTCATAAAACGTGAGTATGTTGCTACGCCATTTGTTACACCATAAGGCATAACCAAAAATCTCCATAATCTTTCACCATCTGAGAAACAAGTTTTATAAGAACTAGCTTCATCGAGTTTTATCTGCCAATATCCCGATTTCATATCCAAGAGGATAAACCATTTGCAACCATAAAGTTTGTCTAACAAATCTTCAATTCTTTCTAATGGGTATTTATCCTTCTCAGTCTTCGAATTTAATTTTTTGTAATTGACGCAGAAACGCAAAGTACCATCTGGTTTTGGAACCAATAACGGTTGGGAGACCCACGGACTGGTACATTCGACAATTACACCTTGTTCCTTCATCTTTTTAACTTCTTCAGCAAGTACAGCTTTTTCAGCTGTGAGCGACGAAAATTCGGAGAGAGTGTTGGTACTGCATCACCGGTATTGATATAATGATAAATTGGGACACTTGTCGTCGTTTGTTTGGTTGTTTTATTGTAAAGATCGGGGTGTTTATATAATAATTCTAATGCTTGAGGTGGAATTGAGGTTCTGCCATCTGTAATGGTTGAGTTGTTGCTGTTTACGACAGTAAAATCCTTTTTTCGAATGAGTGTTTTGTTTGTTGGATCTAATAAGATACCGAGATCACGTAGCCAATCCATGCCTAGAATAACTTTTGTATTTTGATTTGGGACCACGCGAAGGGTTGTATTGTATTTTTCTTGATTCATTTCCAATGTGGTAATGACAGCTTGATTGGAAAAGGATTTTGATTTATTGCCATACTGTATATAGAGATTTGTGGCTGGAATTGCTGATAGTTGTGTTTGCTGAAGTGTAGTTGCATCTATAGTTGTTATTTCCGATCCTGTGTCTACTAATGCTTCAATGACTAATCCGCCTAATATTATTGGTACAGTGAAACGTAGTGCGGAATGACTCGCGTCATCAGTTTGTACTGATTGTTTTGTTTGAATAAACTCTTCGCTGGTGATGACACGTTGGGAGCATTGTGAACGTTCTAAATGGTCAAAAAGCGGTGAGGTGAAATTATCTGGTATGTCATTGATGTTGTCTTTTTGAGGTGCTTTAATTTGAGCTGAGTGTTGTCGTACTGTGGCATCCTTCTTGAACAAGCAGTCGCTCATTTTATGTCCATAACGTTTGCAACCATTGTAGTTTCCTGGAAAATATGGTGTTTTTTGTCGGGACGGATGTTTTTGTGCGTGTTGTGGATGAGGTTGGTGATTTGGCTGACGATTATCAAAACGCTTGTTAAATTGGTGAGCTCTTCTATATTTATGATTGGGACGGAATTTGGTTGATTGTTGTTGATTTACATCGACTTCCATTGGTGAATAATTAGTAGGTGTTGAGGCCGGTTGTTGCAAACCAGGTGGTGCTGAAGGTGGACCGAGGTTAAGAAAATTAGTTTGAGCATTTACTGTTTTATCAATGCGTTCAAGGTAAATCGTATATTGAACTGCATCATCAAGTGTATTTGGCTTAAAACGCGAAACTTCTCTTGCTACTTTTTCGTTCGCATGAAGGTTGAAAAAATAAAGTTTCATTTCTTCTTTCATGGTGGAATCAATTCGGTTTAATGCCAATTTTAGGCGAGCTCCAAAAGTGACCATGCTTTCTGATTTTTGCTTTAAATTAGGTAGGTTTGATAATTCTACTACCGTTTGTTGAATACCTCCACCATAATGAGTTTGAAAGGTTTCTTTGAGACGATTATAATTTCTTTTTGTTTCTTCTGGTAAGGAATCATACCAGTCAACGGCATCATCTTCCATTGACATCATAAACTCTAAGCAGCTACTTTTTTCATCCCAACCATAGTATCTTATAGCTTTTTCGAATTTAGAAATCCATGTATGAGGATTATCACCTACTTTTCCTTGAAAAGCTTTAACGACTTGTCGTCTGAATTTTTTGGTGTTGATTTCCGACGTATCATTTTGTCTTACTAATGGTGTATTCACCGGAATATTTCGGATTGGCGTTTGTTGTTGTGCAATTTGCATGAGAGTAGTAAGAGCAGTAATAAAAAATTCGTTATTTGATGAAGTTGATAATGTATTAGTATGTTGGTTTTGATTTTGTTGCTGTAATTGTTGTAGAATTTGCTGTTGCATTTCAGCGTGACGAACTTCACGCTGTTCTTGTTGTAAAAAGGCGGCAAATGTTTGTGATAAGGTTGACGATATACCTTTGTCCGGTTCTACTTGCATGCTGCTGTTAGAACTTTGTATATTATTGGTGAGTTGATTTATTTCTTGTTGGTGTAGTCTATTTTGAATTTCGAGTTGCTGTCTTATTTCTTCTTCATTATTTCTCTGCCATTCTTCCATTTCTTGTCTTTGACGAGCTAGTGCCGTTTCATACTGGTGGGTCATTTGCGTTAGCATTCTATCCATGTGTTGCTGTATTATATTTTCGGTTGTCAATGTTGTATTAACGTTTTGAGGCGTTTGGATGAGTTGTTCATCATCTAAAACCATTTCTTGCTGACGCTCTTGTATTCTTCCACCTCCGGGAAGATGCTGGTCCAATGACCATTCAGTATTGTCATGTTCGTTTAGGCGATCCTGGGGATCCGTATAATCCATTGTTAGACTTTTCGTATAAGTTAATTGGCTTCTCCACCAAATGTAATAGTTAAGAGATAAACAACTGTCCTTTATTCATATTCATATAATTATAGTATTTATATTAAGGTGGGACATGTGACTACTTCTAACTCTTACATATTGGTTGCACAAAAAGTTTATAAAAAATGTCGATTATCTGCCCCGTTGAAATCAATAGATCGAAATGTTTTTTTAGGATTGATACGTATCACATACACGCAAAAGCTATCATAATAATTTTTACGTATCGCGAACTAAAATAAAAAATAATCTTTTATTTTACTAATAATTGTAATAATGAAATATTTATATTTTTCTAGAAGCTTTGCGAAATATAATATGTAATGATACGTGACAGTAATAATTATAATGATGATGTAATTTCCAACTAAAAGAATTATTATGGATCGCGAGTGATATTGAAAAGCGAAATGATGACGATGATTGTTTTAAATGAAAATAATCTAAAGAAGCGTGCAAAAAAAAAAGAGTTGATATTGATCAATTTTAATTATGACGACTACTCGGATTCAAATAATAGATTAACGATTAGTATAACAAGGATCCGTGTGAAACTATGATATAATAAAAAAACAATAGGCCTATTTTAATGTGACTTAATTTACACAACATAACTTGTATCAGTAATATTATCAAAGTTACTAACTATACGTACGTAATTTATACTATATGAAATGTTTGATTCTATTTTATTCTACTATATTCTTATACGTGGTTTCTTTTTAATATTATACTTCATTGATATTTTTATATGATATGCAAGTACGTACAATTATTTTTTTTTGTATATCTTAACATCTAATTCTCATGTATACAGTAATAGCTTTTATTTTTTCTTTCATTATTATGTACTATTGTAATATTATTTTCTTCTTTGCTTCCATATTTTTAACAAATATATGTTCATTAATAATTATTTAAAGCTAGATACAAAATTTGATTAACATTTAATAATATTAATTGTTATCAAGTTAGTAACCATGTGTACGTATTTTAACCTATGTAATAATATAATTAAATACGTAATGAGGAGGATAATATCAAATTATTTGTACGAACACTTTAAAGATATGTGATAAAATTCTAATCGTATTTAAATTATCACAACAAGTTATATATGAAAGTAAATTAAAAATTCCTACATATTAAGTATATTATACATAATAAATTTGGCATTAGAAATTTCAACTCGTACCCTTCTTTGATAACTTTTATTATTAGTATAGCTAGGAATATATAAAATATATAGAGTATCTTTTTTTTTCTATTAAGTAGATTTATTTACATTTCAATTAAATTATATCTTTTATAATATAAATACATCATAATACTAGCTATTAAACAGTTATAAATTATTAAAAGTGTCAAAAAGACATCTATATTTTATCGATAATCTAAATACACAGACGTTGTGGACAAGTATTTGTATCAAAATTATAAAAGCTACCATATCTGATATTTTTAAAAGGATTTATAAGTAATCTACACAAAATTTATATAAAGGTTTTTAAGAAGTTGTAAACTGGACAAAAAACCACTACACAAAAAATGTATATATGATAAAACTGCACAAAAAATGCACCATGAATATAACCTGCACGAAAATTTACAGTACAAATATATAGTGTAACGTAAAACTAGAGGCGATCTACACGAAAATCCCCAAAAATCTGCACAAAATTTCACAGTACCCTTTTATTTTCATTACCATCAAAGTAAAAGCGAAATTTTGTGTTTTTGTATTGAATCTTTTACAATTCTCATTAAAGATTTTGCATCAATGACATCGCTTTTTATGTTTTTACGTTCCTGAATATATAAACTTTTAATTTTATTGAAACGCTACTTCTGAAACAAAAAAAAAAAAAATCTACAAATTTGTCTTTGCATAATAACCTAGTATTAAACACAGTACCTTCCGCTATTCTTCAAGAAAGTCACAATAACAATAAAATTAAGAATAATAATGTTAACCAGTCTTATATATTTAACTTCACGTTCGACCAGCCACTTTGATCGAGTTATTAAGAATGTATAAGTAGAGCTCACATACTTTGACACAAAAACAAGAGCGTAAAACTCTCAGCAAATAATTTGGAAAAATCAGTAATTCATTCTTATTGTGATGACACATACCGACTCCTAATTGTTTTATTTTTTATTTTTTGTTACACCATGTTTGCGACACGTAACTATATATGCACCGCTTGAGATGGTCCCATTTAATTTTTTTCTTCTTGTCTAAAAAACACAAACCTCTTGAATTTCTTGTCCTTTTGAATTTCAAAAATAGTTAAGTAACGCTACGGACATATTTTTGGCCTTATTATACAGCAATGTGTGTCCGCTTGAACAATCGGTTTCTATTCGATTCTAAAACCGTTTTTTTATTTAACTGTGGTTATAATGAGATAAATAAGAGCAATAAAATAGAATGATAGGACTAGAATAAATATAGTTGAGATTATGTTTATTCATTCAATATAATAACTACTCTTTTGTATCTTTTCTAAACTACTTGGTTATCTTATTTTATCTGGCTGACTATAACTAAACTATATTTTATAAGAATGAATGAAATAACCTATATTTTTTTTATTATTGTTTAGATATCAATTCTAGATCATTCTTTGAAACTGTTTATAACAGTTGTATATCATGATTAATCTTCTTGTTCATAATTTGCATCTGATAAACTAACTACATCTTGGTAAACGGATTAATGATAAGTATCCGGGGACAGCATGATATTGATAAAGTGGGTGGGGTATTTGACTAAAAAAATACAAGAGCTGTGTATTTTAGATTATACGGGCGGAAATCATGTGATCCGACGCATTATATTTTTAAAAATCTCTTACGACTGTACAGTAAGTTTTTCTAGTTAAGTCTGTCTCTCTCCATATGTGAATATCGGTATCGATTTCGTGAAATACCAGCTACAAAGGATACTGTAAGACACCATATAGTTAGATTAAACTGTACAAGATAAAAATATGATATCTTATATTAACGTAGCTTGGTTGTTTTAGGGTGTAGCCTTACATCATTATAAAGAGAATAGGCTAAGGTTTAAAAATTTTGTGCTTATTAGAAAGGAAGACTATAGTAGCCGGCGCTATTATGGGCATGTGGTCAGCTTTCTTACCATACATTATGGATACAGTGATGACCAGACATTTCTAGACAGATATCAACAACATGTTAGATTTACTTGATAAAAAATTACGACATCTTTTCTTAAGAGGAAGGTTGTGCTCTGAAACAAAGATGATTTTGTTTTTGGTGCGTATAATATACCTAAACTTTTTATTTACAGTTACAGTCATCGAATTATAATTCTTACAAAATAACATTTTTTATATAAAACACAATCATAAAATGTCAATTGAAATTTATTGAGATCATTGATACTTTTTCTCGAGGATGTGCTCGAAAATATTGGGGGACAACTTCTCATCCCGGAACGGTTCACGATTTCAATCTTTCTAATATTTTCAAAAGTGGACGGTTGAGAACTTTAGGGCTACACGTTTGTCTTGAAAACAATACCAAAGCTGAAACTGCCAACCCTTTATTGCCATTCGTGTCTTCAGGAGTAGTTGAAACTGACTGGTTTGAGAACGGATGTTCAGTGGGTTGTCACATACACATATACAGCTGTATGTTTCACTGCACCTCGAATTTCTTGAACGAGTGTTGACAAGAATTTATGGCTCCTTTTTTAACAGCCTACATATAAACTTTTTCTTTAAATATAAAAGTGATTCTATATATCTTTTTATAGGCATTACTCACTTTTTTAAAATTCGCTTTTTTTTAACACTCATGCTCATTGATTTACCCCGACGCATAAAAAAAGTTAATTTTTACGCAACACGCTGCTACTATGACTACACAAAGAAAGTCGTGTTTGTTCCTACGTTAAATAAGAACGTTGTCAAGAAATCTATTGTCATGGTAATTGAATGTCACAGCCCAATCTTAGTTTGCCACGGAATGTTGCAATCTATAGTTTTTAAAGATCTTGTTCGACTTCTTTTTTTTTTTTTTTTTGACCCGGAACCAATTAGTTTCGCACTGTAATAAGCATGCTTTATGCCGGTTACCACACTGTTGGGGCTTTATCTGTAAGAGATCGCTATATTCATTGGTTTTTTTCTTTCATTAAAAATGGTTACCACGACTATTTACTTTTTTTCTCTTTCTCTTTCCTTTCAACTACTTTTTTTTTTTTAAAAAAAATGTACTTTCGGTAACCTATTCTTTCAACATTCCTTTTTCCACTTTCTCTTTCTTTCCAACATTCAAGTAAAGTAAGTATTACTCTTTTTTTTTTGACATTCCTTTTTGACCTTTTTTTTTTGACCTTTACTTGTTATTTCAATTTTTTATTTCTTTTTTGTACTCTTAATTTCTTCCCTCCCAACAGTAAACAAAAAAAGAAGTGCAGTAAATACTACTCTTTTTTTTTCTTTTTGATACTTTCCATTTTTCCCTTTCTCTTTCGTTCCAACAATCAAAAGAAAAAGAAGTAAAGGAAGCACTTTTTCTTTTGACATTTACTTTTCAGTTACACTTGTAACTTCAATTTTCACCCTTCTTTCCTTCCACAACATTCAAAAAAAGGGAGAGCAGTGAAAACTACTCTTCTTTTTTCCTCTCTACATTCTTTTTTGTATTGTATCTATCTCCCAACCCTCAAAAAAAAAGTATTACTCTTCTTTTCTTTTTATACTTTCCTTTTCACATTCCTTTTTATGTTTTTTTTTTTACTTCTATTATTTATTATGCTTCTGCTTTTCTTAACCTATTTTTTTTTTTACTATAGTGGCTGTCTCTCATGTTGCTAAATTTTTCTATAACTTTTTATTTTTACTGTAGCTTTTTGGTTTTTCCACATTCACTTGGCAAACAGTGAGTGCATAAACGTATCACCAGTAATAGATCTTCAAGCGCGACAATTATGGCCTTTCGATCTTTACTGGCTTTATCCTCTTTGGCTTGAAAAAGCACGCAGCGTATCCATACAAGACATATCCTCAATGGTGTACTTCTGGTCTTTACAGTATTATAACCGTTAACAGTCTCCCATAATTCGGTATAAATAAGGTTTTTCCAAGGTGTCAAGATGAGTTTTAATACCGATCGTGTAACTACTTATTGGACTTATATTATCAGTGCATGAAATCTTTTTTAACCGCGCATACATTTTAAACCTTAATTGAAACCAAATGGTGGTCAGGGGAAGTAAAACATGAATGGTTTTATTTTTTTAAAAATAAAACTTTGACTTCATCTATTTACAAGCTGACGATGTAATACGTACGATCAGAAGAACGAACTGATCAAACCAAGCACTCCAAACGTTTGAAGGTAATGATGGAGAGCGAAAAAGAAAAAAGCAAGAGGATGATTGATCCTTCTTTTATTTTGGGAAAATACTTTATTTCTTTCTTACGTACTTATTATTGTCATTTAAGTTTGTAGATAAACAAATGTAAAAATCCTTTTAAGTACAGCATATCCTCCTTGTTGTTTTACAAAAAAATGATCAATGATAAGCCAACGCTTCAAACATGAAAACAAATGAAACAAGCACAGCCTCCAGGCCATTACTGTTCTCAACAAATTTGTACTATTAAGAGGTGAGCGCGGCATATTTAAATTTTGAAACCAATACAGAAAACGGACAAAGGTAAATATTTTTATTATTATTGTTAGATTGATATGTCAATTTATTTGGAATTATATCTTGTGTTGCTATGGAACATTCAATTTACAAAAACAAATACTACTCAATAGATATATTATTACCTTTATCGAAATTATGAACTATCTCCGAATGTTTGTGTAATATATGTATGTCATCAAGGTGAGCGATACATTTCTTTTTAATAAAACTTTTCATATTATCAATTGGTTTTATGATGCTATTTCAAATGACATGTAATTTATTTCATTCAAGAAAACAATAATAATATTATTTATTATACCTTGATCTAATATACAGATGTACTGGTTGACGTGACTTTAGCGTATGACGATCCTGTGGGCCACAAGGAACAAGGTAGAAGACAGGGCTGGCGATCCAACAAGGTAGGTGTCAAGGCTGGCGTTCCATCAAGGTAGGTGCGAAGGCTGGCGTTCCATCAAGGTAGGTGTCAAGGCCGGCGTTCCATCAAGGTAGGTGACAAGGTAGGTGATTGGAGAAAAGAAAAAAAAAAGGGCGAAATGAGTGCATTATGTGAGTGAAATAGTGGAAGCAAATGGATAAAAGGCAATGGGTGAACGTGAATGGAAAGGAATGGAAGTGAATAGGTGGGAGTGAGTGGAAGCTAATCGGTGCAACCAAATGAGGGGAAGTGGATGCAAGGGAAGGGTTGCAATTGAATAAGTAAAGTAAATAGGTGAAGGTAAATGCTTGTGAGTGAGTGGAAGTTAAGTGCTGTGAGTGAATGAGTGGAGGTGAATGCGTGGAAGTGAATGCGTGGAAGTGAGTGAATGGAAGTGAAAGGGTGGAAATGAAAAAGTGAATACGATTGAGTGTAAGTAAAATAATGTTAGTGAAGGAGTATAAGTGAAGGAATGAAAGAGGATGTGGGTAAGTGAAGAAGTGGAAACGAATAGGTGTAAATGAAAGAGTGGAAGCGAATGGGTGCGAGTTAATGGAACGTAATGGGTATAAGTGGATGAGCGGAAATGAAAGAATGTAAATGAATGCGTGTAAGTGAATGGGTGTAAGTGAGTAGAAGCTAATGGGTATAAGTGAATGAGTGGAAATAAATGCGCGTGAGTGAAGGTGTGAACGCGAATGGATGGAAGTGAAAAATTCTTAGTGAAGGAGTGGAAGTGGATAGGTGGAAGTGAACGAGAGTTAGTGGAATGGGAGCGAATGGGGGAAGTGAAGGAGTGGAGGAGGATGCGTATAAGTAAAGGAATGCGAGTGGATGGGTGGAAGTGAAGAAGTGTGTGAATGTGCTTTTTTCTGTTTGTTAGTATCTGTTAGTCGTTAGGTTGACAGTACTAGATTTCGTGCGAAAGGTTGTTACTGTAGTTAATAACCGAGTCATAGTATAGTTGTAACAAGCTTCTATGGCGAGATTTATTTCTTTTTCTTTTTCTTTTTTTATATGTATAATATATATACATATCAAAGAAGCAACTATATTGTGGTTGTTGAAGTGGGATCAAGGAAATGGCGAAGCTAAAGAAGCTCAAGGGCAAGCAAGTAGACCATCCTTCTTAAATTAGCAGTAGAGCGTAGAATGGTTGATCAATCAAGGTAAGACAGAATAGTTTTATGGTTAAAATAATTCAATGCCGTTTAAATGAACAAACACTTTTTTTTTGCCTCTTTAGAAGTAATCGTTTGTTAATCCCTTTCTTTCTTATATATTATATTTATGGATCATTGAAGAAAAATCTCGATTATATTTGAAACGGTGATCAAGAGAATGACAGAACATGGTGTACTATTATGCAACCAACACGACAGTTTTTTTTGTTTGAGCCTGCTTTGTAATAAGTCAAAAAGTAATCGAAATATAAATCAAGACGATGATGGGCTATTTATATGTTCAATTATTATGACGAGACTACAAGCTTTAATCTATTTTTCTCTTACCAATAAAATTTTTTAAAGCTTTCCATAAAAAAGTTATATCTAACATCATTAATGTCTTTGAGAATTTGATTCTTGTTTTTTTTTTTTTACTTACAAAGTCAATAAAGTGTAGCATTTTGACATTATTAATTCATACTCCACAGTGATTCAATTCCCCCCCCCCCCACAAAAAAAAATTACAAGAAATTTTCACATGCATTTTTTAATACATATACCCAATAATTAAAAACAGAAAAATAATATGAATCGACTTTAAACAAGAATAAAACAATAAATGAATGAAAAAAAAAGTTACCTATTCATTTATAGATAGTAATAATAATAATAATAATAATAATAATAGTGCTAAAACATAAACTATTAAATTGATATTGTGAAAAAAGAAAATCATATGTGTGATTATTATGGTTTAAAACTATGAGGACTATATTAGGTAAAAATGCTGACACAAATGCAAAAATTTCCAATGCGTGTGTAAAGCGCATCACTCATTTTCCCTTTTCTTTTTATTTTCTTCTTCTTCAACTTTTTATTTAACTATGGCTGCTGTTGATACCACACAAATTTTTAAAACAGATATTTTTAATGGCAAAATCTTACTTTGTTCAGGAGGTGGTAGTGGTATTTGTCGTGGAATGACTGAAGCCATGGTAAGACATGGTGCTAAAGCTGTCATCATTAGTAGAAAGTAAGTATACTTTTTTTTTTTAACTAATTTAATAAATGTCTACAATGAACTCGAGATTATTAAAAACTTATTATTCAAATTAAACTTGAATTAGTTTTGAAAAACTTCAAAAAGCAGCTGAAGAAATGAGCAAAGCTACCAATGGTGAAGTTTTGTAAGTAGTCTCTCTCTCCCCCCCCCCCTTTTTTTTTTTTTTTCTTTTCCAATGTGTATCACAAAAACACACCTAACAAAGTTAAGTTTATTTGATTTTTATTATTATTATTGAATATTATGGTTTAGCCCTATTCAAGCTGATGTACGTAAACCTGAAGATCTTGAAAAAGCGGTTGCAAAGACTATTGAAAAATATGGCCATATCGACTTTTTAATTAATGGAGCAGCTGGCAACTTTTTGGCACCTTTTGATAGTCTTTCATATAATGCTTTTCGAACTGTTATTGAAATTGATTTATTAGGCAGTTATAATTTAACTAAAGCTGCTTTACAACATTTACGTGCATCCAATGGTGCTATTATTAATGTTTCTGCTACTCTTCATTATACTGGTACTATTTTCCAACAACATGCTGGTGCTGCTAAAGCTGGTATTGATGTAAGTTTATATATCGATTATATAAGAAGAAAAGTGGATGAGGTTCGCGTGTGTGTGTATGAATTGAAAGTTGCTGAATTAAAAAAGAAAATAAAACTGATAAACTGATTGAATGGTTTCTTTTTTTTTTTTAAAAAAAAAAAAATAGGCTTTGACTAAGCATTGGGCTGTTGAATTGGGTCCTTCTGGTGTTCGTAAGTATTATATAATAAATAAAAGGGAAAGGGGAAAGGATAATTTTATTGGAATTAATTACTTATATCTTTCTTCATTATTTATTATTAGGTGTGAATGGTATGTCACTTTAATAGAATTATTTGATTTTGTTTTTACTATATAATTTTAGTGTTTTAAAAGGGAGTAAATTGGCTTATTTTTACTCTTAATTAGGTATTGCACCTGGTCCAATTGCTTCAACTGAAGGTTTAAGTCGCTTGGCTGGTGATATGTTGGATCCTGAACAAATTCCAATTCAGGTAAATTATATTTTAATATGACTGACCTTTTTTTTTTATTTGATTTATTTACTAAAGTGATGATTCATATATATATATAGCGTGTGGGTGAAGTTCAAGATATTGCTCAAACTACTGTATTTTTGTTCTCTCAAGGTGCTTCCTATATTACTGGACAAACGATTGTAGTAGATGGTGGACATTACTTACAAACATCAAGCCCTGCTTATCCTCAAAGTGTACTCGCTGGTGTACCTGATTCCAAGTTATAAATAGATATATATATATATATACATAAATTGATTCTCGATATTTATTTTATTACATAATATATATATATATATCAACTATACATACACAAACATAAATATGTATTTTTAATAATTCTACTATTAGATCTATGTTGACACTGGGAAGAAAAAGAGGATAATAGACCAAAAAATTAGAAGGACGCTTTAAAGTGGATTATCTGTATTCGATATTTATGGGGTTGATTGTATATTATACGAATTTTGATATGCAGATCGAATTGGGGCAGGGAAGCATACTTTTTACCATGGACGAGCGGGATGGTTGTCAATGAGATAAAAACGATTAAATAATGGATATGTGTGACACTATGGAAACCGTTTAGGGGTTATAATTCACAACAAAACAGTAATGTTCTGTAACATAATACGCGATTATGCTTTTTCATATAACTATATTAATTATCCTTATGTATGGAAGTATAGTAAAATTTAATATTGTTATATACGCCTATTCTTCCTGACATCAATTGAACCAATCCAAAAGAGAGAAAGGAAGAAAAATACATAGTGTGATACATTCAAATATTTTGTAATACTGTAGTATAGAACAAAATTGCTACATGTATAAAATCTGTGTGGTGCTGACAGTTATATTGAACGAACGCTAAAAATCACAATGATAATCCAAGTTGATTTATACTAATTATCATTCTATATCATCTGGATATTTTGTGTCATTATTATTATTACTTATCAAATAAAGATAACAAAAATTTATTTATGTGCTCACATAAGACAGTATCGATTTAGTTTTTTAAAAATTTAAATATCTCAGTTTACATGGTGAAACTTGTACAAGATTTATGTCAAAATTTTATGGCTAAAAAAAAATCCATGATGAAACAAAAGATACTTTCATATGAGTAAAGAAATCAAGATACATATATTTGGTCACATAACATAGCACATGTAAAAGTTACGCCAAGAGCTTGAATGATTTATTGGTTGAATTATAGTCTTTATTCTAGTTACGAAGAAAATGACACGGTACTACTTTGGATGATGCAATATTATGAACCTTTTTTTTTTGTTTGTTTGAACGTATTAAAGTCTTGGCAAGCACTGGATTTCCATTTTATTATAATTGACTGTATTTTAACAAGTTGCTATGATTCCACAAACAACAATTTTTTTTTTGTCAAACATACGTATGACTTTATTGATTTATTTTATAATTATGTGTATAGTGATCAATTTAATAATATAAATGATTTATTCAAATTATTAGCCAAGACATAAAAAAAAAAAAAAGGTGATAGGTATAAAATTCAACTTTTTTGTTCCTATGAAACGGCTTAGCGTTTAAACGAAGACGATCAAAATTATAAAAATGTATTAGAAGAGCGAAAAAAAAAAAGTTGATTTTTTTAGGGACGTACAAAGGGGGGGGGACGGAGAGGGAGAGGAGTGATCGACATGACAGAAAAAAGAAAAGTAGAATGCATAAAATTTTTTAAAAATAAAAATGTGGTATTCTCCATTGGGATAAATGGGGAGTTAAAGATATAACACGGACAAAAAGTAAAAAACGCAATTCTCGCCTTGCGTTTTGGAACAAGTCAATTACTTTTAGTCTTTTAAATTCGTTTCCATCCCAACCCCCCCCCTTGCCAAGGAAAAACAATTATGCAAATGACAAAAAGAACAGGGACATTAAATCTTTTAAGGAAATGACTTTAAACATCCGCTATCTTTTTTTTTTTTTTTTTTTTTGAAACCCTGACCCTTTAATTCCCGAATAATCTTTTTTTTTTTTATTTCACAACGTCATATTATGATAATATATTTGATTCATTAGGTTTTTTTTTTTTTGCTTCTTAAAAGACAAAAGAGAATTTTACAAAGATAAAAGAAATAAAAAGAAAGCTCCGCAATGTTTGGGATATGTCAGGAGGGAAAAACGAAAAATTCGGGAATGAAATCTATTAGTTTTTTTTTTAAAAAAAATGGATAACATATTATGCCAAGACAAATTATCATAAAAATATTCATATTATACCCAATTGATATATGTTTGAGGAAATCATTTTCAAGATTGAAATACTTATAGTAGGCATTCTTAGCAAACACACACACACACAAAAAAACCGCTTAAATGACGTGACAATTTTAAAACAGTTCAGTACGTAAATGGTGAATCTTCTAATGATATAGAAATTCATCTCACCATTTATACATGCAATTAAATAGTACGTACGTAAAAAAAAAAAAAGCATAGTAACGACCATTTTTTATATAATATAAAATTGATTTGCGAAATTTAACTTTAAACTACTATTGTTTATTATGCAAGGACGATCCAAAAGAGTGAGAATTAACTGGAACGGGTAATAACTTAAAGAGAAGGAAAACTTTTTTATTTGTTTGTTATTATAATTATTTTCTTCCTTTCTTTCTACAACATCCCAGGTGCACACAAAGAATTTAATAATTATAAATCTTAATTTTAAATAAAAGACATTTACATTATCAATATATACTAGAATGATAGTAAATCCGTTTTATAACAACAACTTTTTCTGTTTTTGTTTATATGTTTATATGTATGAGTTATGTAATATATGTTAAATTTTTTTTTTTTTGGGGGGGGATGAATAGAAGTTTTGAGTGTTCTGAACCCAACTGTAATAAATACATTCAACATAAAAAGCAAACATTTAAAACCAAATAGATTTCAGATTAAGTTTATAGAAGTAGGGAAATGACTAAAAATAATTATTTATTTATTATTAATAGTAAACTTATATTTATGCGTTCAATCATTCTAATCAAAATATACAACATAAAAAAGAATTACTATATATTTTAAAAAGATGATTGATAAAAAACAAGAACCCGGTACAAAACCGAAGTTTTCTATAATAAACAAAAATATTTTTGGTATAATTTGGGGATTAACTAGAAAACTTTGATTTGTACTACCATTACATTATGTTTTTATATGTTCTTTCCAACAACAACCAGAATTCTATTGAATTACATTGTAATAACCTATCAAAGAGAATAGCAGTCAAATAAATAACTAATGTACATTTATTACGAATTATTTCTTATATGATTTATATAAAGAACAAACAAAAAACAAGAATATATATTATTATGCACACTTTGTATATCTATTTTTTTATAATTATTATTTAGTACATGAACAGGTTACTTATCCCCTTTCCCCTTTCCTGCTTTTCTTTATTATTATATAACAATAATATATCGAATTGCATCTGTAGAAACCCAAGACTTCCATCTTATTTTTTCAACTCCCTTTAATTCCGTTCCTTCCTTCCTTCCTTCCTTCCTTCCTCCCCCAAGATTAAAAAAAAAACCTTTTGTTTATCTTACCAAAAATAATAAAGGCCCTGAAAATAAATATATAATACAAAAAATTATTTAGGGCGATCTTTATACAATACTTTTTAAAGTCTATGTTTTGCAGGTTCTTGAATATTATAAAAAAAAAGAATCTGTTCGCACAAAAACATTTTTGGTGTAACTAGGGTGCGAAAAAATAAGTAAAAATGCTCACGAATTTTTACACCATAATAACGTAATTCATGAATAAAAGTAATAATTTCACAGAGTAATAAATAATTTAATAGCATTCATTTCCTCTATTCCCCTTTTATTCTTTTATATCCTGTTTATATTTTATTTTATTTTTTTGCTGCAAGAAAATAATGAAATCATTTTGTTTGAGAGTTAGGTTGAAGGTTACTTATTAGGGCGCGCGTTTAGGTGTTTTAAGTTACAAAAATTCCTTATCAAGTTTAGATTGATAATTCGACAACTTTGGAAGATTACATTATATTTATTTTGCTGAGAAAAATATATAACTGGCTTCTGGAGTAACCGTTTTTTTTTTTTTCCTTATATAATATGATGTAAATGAAGAAAATATATTTTAACATGTGGTAAAGAGTTACCATATAATTAAATATGTTTCTTATTTAACTTGGTTACTTGTTATGTCAATGTTGTTGTTGTCATGAGTTTATATTATATTCTACACAAAAGATATAAAATTAAAATATAATATATAATCGAATTATGAAATATTTTCGGTGTAAAAAAAAAAAAAAAAAAAAACTGGGGATAGTTTTAGCTTATTACATGCATGCATAGTAATGATGAAACACATTCATGAGTTGTTCTAATACATTTTTATTTTTATTTACCATCATTTGGTTGCTTTTTTTTTTCCCTCAATCATTTACACATTATCATCCCCCCCCCCAAAACCCCGAACAAGACAAGAAAAAAAAATAGACTTTAGAGCCAATCAATTTATATTCTTTTATATGCTTGATTATTATCATTGAAATAAAAACCTCCTTTTTTGTTTATGGAATAATATAATAGGAATCGGGGGTTTAATGGATTTGTGTTTAAAAGGCATAAAAGTCATGGATTAAAAGCTTAGATGATTTGATGATGGGATAATGATCATATACATTAAATAACAAAAAGGAAAAACAAATGTTATTGATTGGTTATTTGCAAAAAAAAAATAGTTAAACTATTGTAAATATGGTTAATTTTTTTTTATTTATTATTTTATTATCATGTACTTATTAAACAATAATAGTTTTTTTTTTTTTTACTACTTTTCCAAAAATCGTATCAATTACAAAAAAGAAATAAAATGAGATCACGTGGAACTAGAAGCTATAACAGGGCAAACAATACCTTAAAGAATGTGAAACCCATCATTCTTTTTATAAAAAATGCTTATTATGTATTATTCAAGGGAAAAAGAACAAAGAACTTCTTTTTCAACCACCAGTTTCGTTCCTTTTTGGATAGAAAAGGAAAAAAAGTTTTCTTTGAACTTCAGGTTCCATTTCTTCCCCGGTCATTATCCTTTTATGGTTGGATTCAAAAAAAAAAAAAAAAAAAAAAAAAAAGGTGTAATAGCTGGAACTAATTATAACCCTTGTGCCCAGCGTGATGAACGTCATTCGGGCAAAAGCAAATGAACTCAACAAAAATAATCCCTCACCTTGTGTCTCTCTCCCCCTGTTCCTTTTCACTTCACCCCCCCAAAAAATCCCCGCATGGCAAAAAGTAAAAAGTAAAAAAAAAAAAAAACTTTCGAAACTCAGAGAGACCCCACCAAACACTTTTTGCTCACAAACCGAGAAAACCCATTTTGTGTTGCCCACTTCTTCTTTTTTCCTCTTTTTTTTTTCCCTAATCATCACCCCCCCCCTTTTGCTTCGAAAAATTTCTTTCTCGCTCTAGCGTTAAAATACGCATAGATTTTTTGTTATACAACAAATAATATCCCAAATTACTTTGCATATATATAACACATTCGCCACATTTAACTTTTACCCAAAATTGTTATTTAAATAGCAACCCTTTCTTTTCTTTTTTCTTTTATTTCTTTCCCCTTTTTTTTTTTTATATATATCTTACTTTCTTTTTTTTTTTATTTTTATAACATACACAAAATAATAATAATAATAATAATATTATCTATACCCTATTCTTCATCTATTTGTATATGTATTGAATATGTCGATTATCTCACAAAAGTATCAACTTGATGATGGGAATTGGTTAATGATTCCTCGTTCTAATTCACCCGAAGCTATTGATCCTTTACAACATGATGATAGTCGTTCACCAGGATTATCTTCATCGATTTCAACAGGTGATACTAGAAGTAGTAGTTGTTCTTCTGTTTCAACAACCAGTAATCAAGTACCACCTTCATCTCCACCGAAACAATATCAACAACAACATCATCATCATCATCATCAACAAGAACAGCCTGTAGCACCCGAACCGACAAAAAAGTCACATAGTGGTCGATTTCAAAACATGTTAAACCATGCCGGTGGTCATATCCGAGCCGGTTTACGCATGACACCTATGGGTAATCATCATCATCATCATCACCACCAGGATGATTCTATTAAGAATGAAGATGATAACCGACGAGGAAGTCAAGCATCTACTAAAACTCGACGTAGTAGTGCATCGAGTAGTTTACGTAGTTACGGTAGTGCAGCCAGTTGGAAAAATAAATTATCAATGTCATGGAAACAACATATAGGTGGTAGTGGTTCACCTGGATCACCTTCTACATCTACATCTGATAAAAAGAAATACGCACGATTGGCAGAAAAATATGGTCCTTATGTAAAGCCAGAAACAAATTGCAAAGGCATGGGCGCCACTTCCAAAAAGAACGTTGCTAGCGGTGCTACAGCGGTGATCCGATTAGTTCGCGCCAATAATCATATCCTTGCTGTAAAAGAATTTAAGAAACGTGATAAGAGCGAATCGGAAGATGATTACAATAAACGCATGCAGAATGAATTTTCTATTAGCAAAATTGTTTCTGGTCATATCAATGTAATTGATACTTTGGATCTTGTAAAAGATGAACGCGATCGTTGGTGTGCAGTTATGGAATATGTAAGTAACTTTTATATTAATATCGTGTGAAAAATAATAATAACAATAATTAAAAAAAAAAACATTGATTTAACTGATAATTTTTTTTTTTTTTTTACTGTTAGTGTACTGGTGGCGATTTATTTAATTTATTACAAGAACGACCTACTATGTCACTCAATGAACAAGGTTGTTTATTTAAGCAACTTTTATTAGGTTTACAACATATTCATCAACTCGGTATTGCACACCGTGATATTAAGCCTGAGAACTTAGTTTTATCTCAAGGTGGAACCTTAAAGATTGCCGACTTTGGTACAGCAGATGTTGTACAAGGTTGCTTCGATTCGGAAGCTCGTCTTTCTTACAAATGGTGTGGTTCAGAACCTTTCTGGTCACCTGAATTGTGGCAACTTAAGAATGAACAAGATGGTTATGATGGTCGTGCCTTTGATATCTGGAGTGCTGCTGTTACTTATTATTGTATGCGTACACAAATGTTACCTTTCCGTGCATCCTTTTATCGTGCAAGTCCTGTTGACGGTGCCAAACCAGGCTCTCCTGCTGATGTAGCAGCGAATGCTAAAGATGGTGGTGATGAAGAATATGGTTTATATTGTCAACAACGCGCTGCTGGTGAAAAATGTAGCATTTGGAAAGATATCAGTGCACCCGAAATCGAATGTTTAGCTGGTATGCTTGATCCTAATCCACAAACTCGATTTACTGTTGCTCAAGCTCTTGATACACCATGGATGAAATCCATGGAAATGTGTAATGATGGTGAATTAGATAATGGCTGGTGCCATTATCATTGTCGACCCAAACATCATCAACAGAAAAAATAGACGTTAATATATATATTATATATATTATATTATTCCCCTCCCTCCCTCTTTTTTTAAAACAAAAAAAAAAAACCATACATCCCAATTTTTTTTTTATCCTCCATTCCAAAAAAGATACACAAACAAAGTATCACTCTTTTGATTCTATAATGAATACTTTATTTTTATTTTTTGTACAATAGTTCTTTTTTCTTCTATTTTTTTTTTTTTGTGTTTTTATTATTTTTTATTATTATTATTATCATTATGTATATTGTATATTTTAAACTTTCTCTCTCTTCATTTAGACAATCTCCCTCTCTCCCCACCCCCGCCCACATACATACACACATACACTGCAAACATACGCACAACAAAACAACAAACAAAAAATTTTAAATAATATAATGATTATATCAATCAATTCAATTTTTTATCTATCTATTTTATTTATCTATCTATCTATCTATCAAATTTAGAGTGAAAATATTATAATAACTAATTCAACCAATACAATTCTTTTCTTTTATTTACTTTTATCTTTTTTCCAGTAAAACAAATGACTCGTTCATTTTGCTTTTCTTTCTCACACATAAAAAATAAAAATAAATGCATATATATATATATATATATATATATATATTTGTGTGTGTGTGATGGTATCACGCTTCTTTTTTTCTGATAAAAAAAAAAACTTTGTGTGCCATGTGGGTTATCATGACCTGCGTGGAGCAAAAAAAAAGGTGCACGTTATCATGGTGTCACAAAAAAAAACTTTTTCCCGCAAAACAATGATAATATATGCATTACGAATATACAAATATTATTTGCTCAATATATTCCGTTATATATAAACACGAGCAAAAAATAAGAAAAGGGTCAATATAGATCCGATATTATTCGTAATAGTATATATTACTGCTGAGCCATTTTGTTATAGAAGGAAAGATGTGAGCAACTTTTTTTTTTAAAAAAAGATCATGATATCTACAAGATATCAAATCCCTTTCTCCTTTGTCTACTGTCAGGTGGCCTCATTCAAATATCTAATCAAAACTTATTGTGAAACGTTATACCATTTCTACTATTAATGACAAACGGCTAGTTTTTAAATATATATATATTTGTTTTTCAATACAGAAATAACAAAATCGCTGAGCCATTTTAAGTGAACAGATATAATACAAAAAAAAAAAAAAAAACAAATATATAACAACAACAACATAATAATAATAATAATAATAATAATAATAATAATAATAATAATAATAATAATAAACTATGCAGGTATATTAACAAAAATTGATGATTTAGATTACTTTTTTTTTTCTTTTGAATGATAAATAATACATGAGATATAAATATACGTATATGCAAAGTTAAGGCGTAAAGAATATTTTTCTAAATCATACGATATATATATATTATAATTATATTCTTCAAGTCCCCTTTCTCTCTCTCTCCCCCAAATTAAAGAAAGAAAAAAAAGTAACTTTATGCATATAATTTCCATTTGTATTTTAATCCTCCTCTAATTTCTACAGGTTTGCCATTTTCCATCGTTCGTCCTAGAATCATATATAAATTACATAAACCCATTATTATTATTGAATAAATTTCATTATATATTGATAAAAACTTAGAAGTATATCACATTTATTTATTTTTTTTACCTTTCAAAACTTGAACACCCCATGCACGACCATGTTTTAATCCCTAAATTTAATTATTTTTGAAAAAAATGAAAATATTATAGCGTAAATAATCCAAATTATAATACTTTTTTTTTTTTTTTTTTACTACATACAGGTTTTAAATGAACTTTAGTAACTTCATAATAACTATCTTTTAATGCTGGGTTATTAATGAATTTATTAGGTGCCTAATTATAAAAAAGAAAAAAAAATAAAAGGGTTAATTATGATTATATATTTTAGAATCGAATTTATTTATTTTTTGGTGAAATGATTTTGCCTTTTTGACATGCATGTGTGAGAAACAGAAAAGGAAACATTACCACGCGACTACCAACACCTAATTCAGGAAGAACACTTAAAGTTTCATATAAATTATTTCCACTTTTTGAAAATACGGATGGTTTTGGAGTAATTTTTGACAAGACTTCTCGAGCGACGTTCATTATGTTTTGTATTGTATAGAGTGACTGGACTGGACCGAGTTCAGTTAGGGCTAAAAAAAAAAACAAAAAACAAAAAACAAAAAAAAATCAAAGGCCTGGACGGAGTTCATTCTATTTCCGTTTTAGGAAAACATCAGCAAAACACAAACATTTCTTTCATTTTACTAAATGGTGATGGAATAAGATGGGCATGTAGATCAATAATACGTTAGCAATTCTATGTTAAACAATTCATTCATTAGAATTAAATAGTAATAATTAACAATATGAGAACAAGTTGGGCGTAATGTCTTCTTTCAGCTATCTTAGTTTAATACCAAGCCGAGATTTTTTATTATCTGCGTGCGGCGCACATAGTTAACTGTAATCAAATTAATACGTAATTCCCCTCCCCCAATATTGTTGCTATGGTTGTGGATCATAGTTTTTTTTTATAAACTAGGAGTACACTTCTATCTTATCATAAAAAGGTTACCCGATCCTAATCATATTTTGATGATGATGATGATTAAACAGACACATTCGTGAGTGTTATTCATGATTTTGTTTATTTAAAATATATTTTCTATATTAATCTTAATTTTTTTTTTTATAATGTCTGTGACGTAGATTATGCAATGTACTGTAACAACAGACCTCCACGCCCACTGATAAGCTTCGTATTATTCTTGCTGAGACTGATTTATGTTATCAAACTTTTTATTTTATGCATCATCATTTCACTACGTATTTTTGTTTTTGACTTATCTACCTCATTTGATCATTATTTCAGTAAAAGTAAAAATTGATAATGAGAGAGACCAGCTGACACTCTCTATTGATTTGCCACAACAACTAATAAAATAAATTGATAATATACTTTAATAAATATTATTTGTGTACGTACGTATAAAGTTTATTAACATATTTTACATATGCAAGTCATCGATCAGACATTTAATAATAATAATAATAATAAGAAATACATATTTCGTATTATTTACAAAACAATACGTTATTAATCGACAAAAATAAATTAAAAATACGTAGTGTTCATGCCATCATCATCATCATCATCCCCATTATTTATTGTCATATTGAGTCTATTTATTAAATTAATTAATAGACATCATTATCATCATCTTTTATTTATGTGTTTTATTATATACACCCACGTTTTCAGCTGATGATGGTGTCATTGACTTGTGAACTTTTTTTTTTTTTTTTTTTTTTTGATATTCATAAAGATTTCAATAAAACCCTTTTCGTTAAGATCTTTTTTCTTTTTTTTACTCGTGTGAAATACCCATCACATTCTATCTAAATGACAATTAAAAAAAAATCACTTTGAGTGGCGCTACCCATGAAAAAATGCAACACCATTTGTTGAAAAGCATAAGAAAGTTGCTGCTTTTCTTTTCTCTTTCATATTTTCACACACACACACACAACATAACATATAACACATGTACACATTTAACATAAACAGTTAATACACAGGAAAATTTTTCTTTAAAAGTATTCTACTTTCAGTATCGTGAGAAAAATAAATATATTTATTTTGCTTCTCCCTCCCTCCCGCCCTTCCCCCCCCCCAAATACCCATCCACCCGCCCGGGCACACATAACAAAAATAAAATATGATTTACTTTTTTTAAAGTTTCACGCTAATAACTTTTTTATTTATCATGACAGCTAAAATATGAATGACGTTTCAAAAAAATCAATAATAATCAGATTATTATTACCCGCCAAAAAAAAAAAAAGTAAGTAAATAATCAAATGATTTTTTCAATACCGAAAAAAGAGAATCAGTTGTTCCTGAATCTTCTAAACAAACATACTTTTTGTATTTTGTATTGTTAGTACATCTATATATTGTAACGTTTATATAACAATAAGTCTTATTATTTTACGTATTTTTATTTTTAAAGTTAATCTTCTAATATGTTTTAAGTAAATAGAAAAGAAAGAAAAGAATTCGGTTTTTTAAGATGGGGAAAAGGTTACTTTTTGTTCTTATATAATAAGTTGTTCTATATTTATTCTAACTTATGAATAATAAAGTTTATATAAAAAAAAAGTTGTTTTGCATTTTACTATAATGATAATAATAATAAAGTGACGGTCCTGACCGACTCAACAAATTTACATATAAAATGTTCTTTAAAGCAAGAGTTTTTTTTTTTTTTTTTTTTTTTTTTACATATTCAGTAGTTACACAACAACTAAATGTCAGACGACCTTGAAAACAAATCTTTTGGAAGGAAAACCCAAACAAACAAAACTTTTGTATGACTTTATTAAAGTAAAAGTCAACACATTTTTTTTAACTTACTGATTTGGTATTAATGTAATTATCAACTTAGTATAGAAATTGCTATTCAGAATGTGTAACATGATAAATAATAGATCAAACTGATAAACTTTACTTTCTTCTTTATTACTATCATCAATGTATCTATTTTATAAAAGAGAGTACGTAAATAAAGGGACCAGACATTTAATATACGTACAGTATAGGTAGGTAAAACTCTATTATATTTCATTGAGTCTGCGATACATGGGGAGTTGAAGAAGCATATATACAAAGAGGAAGATAAATGTATTAACTGAAATAAAAAAAAACCCTGTACGTAGGTTAAAATATAAATAAAGGTACACCACGAATCTTGTTGAGATTGAGTGAGGGTGAGAGGCGGAATACCCCATGCATTCTGTGGATTTGGTTTATCTTATCAGAGTTGAGAAGAGTATAAATAAAAGAGTACCCAAGAATAATTGAAACGTTCTGTAATGTGGCTGTGTTCTTTCAGACATAATATTAGAACTTTCTAAATGTTTTACTGTATATCATAAATCTATTTCCAACTTTTACTTCAACTAGTAACATATTTTTTTTTTCATAATTTTAATAAAACAACTTTCATGTAAAAATTAATAAACTTTTAGCTAATTGATGTTGGAAGAAATAAGAAAAAGGGGAATATCATATAGGAAAGAATTGAGTAGTGCTTAACAAATATATTGATATGATGTGTTATAGTGATGGTTATTTATAGGTAACATTATAGGTATTTAAGCTTCATGGTTAAGAACTTCTACTTTGTTATAGGGCTTGGTAGGATCACCAGAAAATGACGACGATTCATTTAAAGTGGATAAGCTCATTTTCAATCGACTCTTGCAAAGCAAAAGATCATGATAAAATGCAAAATACTCTTCACTCTTCATATCTCCAATATTCTTTATATCGATAAATTCAGTAAATAAACAAATTTCATCTCCTAATATATCGACAATGCGTAGAATCCGTTCCCTTTTCTTGGCAACAAAGGGTGCAAAAAAATCAAAATATTCATTATCTTTGGTACGGCCAAAGGAATGTGATCTATAAATGCTATATAAGTGAAAAAAAAAGTTTTAGTTATTGTTTCTTATTTGCTTGTAATTTCAATATAAAAAGTTCATATATTTTCCCCCCTCACTGATAAATATATAAAGCATAAAGCCACTATTGTTATAAACTTACGACCAGGCAACTTTTTCGGATACAGGATCGATCACTTGTTTACGTAATTCTATTTCATAGTTTTCACCATATTTTTTTTGAAATCTGTGGTCGATTAATTTCATACGTCTACTGAGATCAACGAGAACCCAATTATAATACACTGGACTGGTTACACGAACATATTGTATTTGCGGATTTCTTATTCTTATAATTTCAATGATACTTTTAATCAAATCCTCTGTTTTCAACTTACGAAGTTCTTCGGCCTATACTCATATTTGTAAGAAACATTATAACCGTATTCGTTTATTTTTTTTTTTATTTATATATCAAAAAAACACCATGAATGACTTACGGTTGTCACAGTTGATAACTGCATTGGTTCTATTTGTCCTTTTTCAGACTGAATGGTTTCCATTCTTTTTTTCAATTCATCCTTGGAACATAAGGAGATATACACGTTACTTTTGAATTCTAAGATATAAAAAAAAAAATGAGCTATTTAATCACACTATCACTTTTATCCTTTCTAATTTAACAATTATATACCCTTGACTTCTTGTTTCTCATCACTATTAGAAGTGGTATCATGATTTTTTTCTGTTGAATCAAAAGGATGTGATGATGATGACGCCTGTTGTGTATTTTGACCTAAAGAAAGATTCTCTACTATTATATTAGAACTTTTTTTTTTTTTTTTTTGGTACGCGTCTAATTGTCTTTTTTTTTTTTTCAATCTTTGAATCTAGTTACCAATTTCTGAAGAAAAATCTGTTGAAAGTTTGTCGTCATTTATATTCGGACATGGCATTTTGAACCAACTAAAACTTTCTGAAAAATTATCTATTTTTTTTCCCTCAACAATTAATTCATGTACATTTAGAAAAAAGAATTTAGAATAATTTTCAAAAAAAAGTTTGATTGTTTATTTTGATAAAATGATAAATTAACTATTTCCAAAAAAAAAGTACGCTCTTTCGGTCTTGTTTATTGTCTAGTAAGTTTATCTTGTTAAAAGTTGGTTGCAGCAATAATAATAAAAATAGAAATTATTATTTGTAGTTTAGTAACTCGAACTTGTTATACGGTTGGCATGGATCACCTTTGAACCTCGATGTCTCTGTAATGTCTCCCAACCTTTTTTTCAAACTGTCCTTACACAAGACAAGATCTTGATAAAATGCAACATAGTCATTACTACTCATATCTCCAATCATCTTCATGTCAATGGATTCTGTAAATAAACAAATTTCGTCACCAAAGATATCTACAACACGTAAAATCTTTTCTCTCTTTCTTGGTACGAAAGGTGCAAAATAGTCGAAAAATTCATTATCGCTTGTGATTCCAAATGCACCAGTCTTTGTAATACTATAATACATTATACATGTATGTAAAAAGTGTTGTTATTTATCATACTAATAAACGTAACCAGTACATGTATTATGCAGTAATATCGATAAACAATTTATTACTTTCTAGCAACGTTTTTTTACTCTTTAAAAAAAATAAGGGCCTATTAAAATTTGATGACTTACTGTACTGCGACTTCATTGGCAGCCTTCATAATTACTCGTCTTCGCAATTGTTCTTCGTATCCTTCTTGATATCTTCGAATAAATCGTTCTTCTACTAGTTCCATTCGGCGACAGAGATCAACAATAAGCCAATTGTAGTAAAATAAACATATATTTCGAAAATGACTCGTTTGTGGTTTTTTCACGCTAAATATTTCAATAATGCTATGAATCAAATCTGCTGTCTTGAGATATTGAAGCTCTTTGGCCTATAAAGAGATAAAGAATTGTTGTTGTTTAAATTTCATTACGTATTAATATTCTTACGTGATTTTTCTTCTTGTTATAAATTATGTGCAATATTACAAATAACATAAGTTTTTATTATTATTATTATTATTTACCGTTGCTACAGTTGATAGTTGTATTGGTAAAATATCTTTCTTTTTTTCATCTAATATTTTTATCCTTTTATTTAACTCATGGCCAGAACACAAATATATATGCAAATTGGACCGAAACATGCCTACATGGAGCATTTGTATAATTAGCAAGCAATCAACAAATTTCTTTGATTGACTGTTTCTTTAAGAAAGAAAAAGGGTCGCTATCCTGGTTTTACTCACCAGCACTATTTTCTGGTATAGAGTCCGTACTGCTTGTGGTTTTATCTTTTGCACATGAACACGGAGACGATGTAAAGTTACTTTTGAATGATAAAATATCTACTAATGTATAAATATATCAATGCAGTAGATTTTGATAGTAATAGGAGTGATTATGTATACCTTTCGGCTGTTATTATTACATACCAACAGATGAAGATAAATCACTAATAACCGAGCTATTAGATTGTTGTTTGCTATAGTCGATAGTTGGTATCTTATCCCAGCTGCTCGTACCACCAGTAGTACAGGAAGAAGTTTCGGATTTTGACATTCTATGATTGCCTACATGTAAGAGGGTCACAAAAATAATATATATATAAAGGCGTTTGTTGATAAAAAAAAAGTGTGTATGGTATAACTATATAAAATGTTAATCTAAATTATAGTACTGCTACCGTCGTTGTTCTCTTCTTCCATGATGATCCGTTGACTATATTCACAATTAAAAAAGGTAATAAGTAACAATACTCCTTAAAAAACGTTTTATTTTGTTGTTAGAAGATAAACATTGGACTGTGATTTTTAATAAATAAATAAAAAAACAGGTTTTTATCTTTTTATTTTTTAATTCGAAAAAAAAAAAAAAAACATTTTTCAATAATAGCATGTGAACTATATATGTTAATAAACTTTAATAACAAAATATGTAACAACAAACAAGGACAACAAAACAACTTGTTTTATTTATTTATTTGATGTATAATCAGGATTAAGGAGAGTCATTTTGTTAAAGGGTTTAATGGGATCACTTTTATCAAAAATAAAACGTAGATTTTCGATACGCGACTTTAAACTATCTTTGCACAAATTCAAATCATATACAAAATTTTGATATTCTTCTTCATCCATATCTCCAATTTCTTTCATATCAATGAATTCAGTAAAAAGGCAAATTTCATCACCAAACTGTTCAACAATGTTGAGCACTTGCGATCGTTTGTATTCAACAAATGGAGTAAAAAAATCAGCGTATTCTCCCTCCTCCTCCTCTAGTGTAGCATATACTTTTGTTCTTGCTATTGTATTGGGGTAGCCCGTAGGTCTAATACTAAAAATAGCATGTTTTTTTGTTACGTACTAGATATTTATATTTTAATTTATTCTTGTAAAATTTATTATAGGCTATTATTATTATTATTATTACCCAATTACGAACGGATCATTAAACAAGTTTTCAATTACGTTACGCATCTCATGGTCTAGACGGCGAATGCCATGACGACGAATGATTTGTTTCCTTATGAGGTTCACACGTCTACACAAATCTACAATAACCCAGTTATAATATGCAAGTTGCTTTTTCCGGTTTGTTTTTATGTGTGGGTTTGTTTTCGTGAATATCATTTTTGTGCTCAAAAGCAAATCAGCAAAAATAATCTGCTTTAACTGGGACATCTGAAAATAAACATATATTTACGGTAGTGAATAATTGATCAAGACATACCATGATGAAAGAAAAACTTACTGTTTGTTGTGTTGTTAAATCATATGGGCTGAGTTTTGCTCGCTCTTCAGAAATTTTGGTACCTCGTTCGTGAAATACTGTATCTTCATTATTCAGGTAAAATGCTTTTGAGCTTTTAAACACTGTTACTACTGGCAAACTACCATCGCTAACTTCTTCAGAGCATTGTTTTACAGCATCAGTAATATCAGTTTTGGATTTGTTATCATTGTTATTGGCATCAGTGAACATAATGCTATCGTTGTTGTTATCAGAGTCAAATACATTCCTGGATATTACTATTGGTAATGATGAATGTAAATCCTATTGTTGAGAAGATATAAAAGTTAGCTTCGTGACTTTACTATTCTTGCTTTCTAGCCTCTGAAGAGAGATATGATGTTGTGCAGTAGCTATACGTATACGATCCGGGTACCTTATAGCAACTAGTAGACTGAGATAAATTCTTTTCTACGTAATAGTAAGAATGCTTTGGTTAGCCGTATACCTTTTCTTTTGTTTTTTACAAAATCCCTCAGCAACACCAAATGTATACAACATGAGAAATACACGAGGAATGTTATTATGATACTTACTTCCCATGATACCAAGCTTCTTACAATGTTTTAAAATATAGGTGGAAAGATTGTTTTTATTTCAAAATACGTAGAAAAAAAAGGAAAGATTTTCCTGCTTATTGAGTACTTTTCTTTTTATCCAAATAATTGCTCGACCACTAGTCACACGTGTTTCTCTGCCATTGAATAATCCAAATATTGACAAAAATTTGTTGTACATTGCTTATAACAATACAATAAACTTATTATATTAAACAAAATCTACATACTACATATAATCATGTTCTAGATGTGAGAATTGATTAAGGCCAATCCATGATAAGCGGGGTGCATTGATTATTTCCAGCTTCTATATCATATTTTTGATATGCACGCCCGCGAAGCCACCATACCGTAAAGCGAAAAAGCAACAATATATTTTTAAAATATAATTTAATGCTTCTAATCACTTGGAATTTGTGTTTTATAATGGTTATCTATACTTTTACAGCCATATTTTATTATTATTTTATAATATAATACAAAGTTGATTATAATACTTTTAAGTTATAACAAATAAAAAAAAACAATGGTACTTTTTTACATTTGCTGTTTGTCGGTTCTTTTGATTTTGGTTTTGCACATGGACCCAACAATAGAGGTAGATAGACACACCGTTACATAAATCTTTCATGGGACTGTGACAGGTTAAAATACAAAATGTAGGAGCTTGATATATATGTAGAGTACGAAAGCTATGAACATAATTACAAGAGTGCTTCTCTTGGATGTCATGTCCCAGTTTGGCATAGTTTATATATATACACGATATCGTCTCTTATTATCAATACAAATAAAAAATAAGGCTACACAAATAGATAACACCCCTTTTTGTTTAATAATATCAATTAACAGTGGAAGCGCGTTCAATTGAACAGAGGTACTTTAATTATTCTACGTAAGTATTGAGGATATGTAATAATAGTATAATACTACTAATAGTAAGTAACAGTAATATACAACTACGTATTATTACTTCACATTTCCTTCTTATTTTCGATCACCCTATGCACAAGCGTGTTTATAATTAAAAGCAAGGAGAGAGAAGGGAAAAAAACGTGAATAAAATGGAGCATTCAGAAATAAAAAAGTTAGTATGAATCGGTTGTAAATGGATACGTACAATAGGATATATAAGTCAATTTAAGCTATAAACCGTTCATTTTTAATTCTATTCTTTCCAAAAAATTGATTGATAATATGGTTTTGATTTTTGTTTGTTGGAAAATACTGTATTTAGCTTCAATTGATGCTAACAAACTTGTATTTTATTCAATTATACGTACTGTATAAATCCTATTATATATAGCTAATTTTTTTATTGGTTCTTATAGATTAACTTGTCCACCTGTAATTGTTTTGACCGCATTCAATATTAAGAAAATAAACTAAGAATACATATAGACTATGTATTTTATTAATTCAAAATTGATTTTTTTTGTTGGTACCTTGTGGTGCACTTTCATCCACAATTCCATCCACACTAAAAAGTACAGTGTCGTTGTCTTTCTGTGAATACATCATACAAAAAAATGATATTTCTAAAATATAATTAACACGACGTTATGTAGCAATAAAAGAAGAATTGATAGACGTTATAAAGCCAAAATAGTATGTCATAGTCTTTGTGTTGGGTAGTGATAAAAAATTGGCTATTGTTTAGCTGGCGCCTATTTTTTTTTTCCTTTACTGCGGCAGGTGAATTTCTATAAAATATGCGCAGTCGAGCAAAAAAATGAAAAGTTTCTTCTCTTCTTTACTTCTTTCCATGGTTCTGGAGTCTACCTTACCATATTATGCGCGTCGTTTTTTTTTTCTTGACAAGAAAAGAAACTAGCATGCAGTCTTAACCTTATGGTTAATTTTTGGTAAAGGACCAGGAAAAAGTTTCAGGTAATTTCATAATTGCCGCCTCTTTTCCTTAACTTTTAAGAAAAAAAAAAACAGCAGCCTTTTTTTTTCTTTGACTTGTGGTTAGTCGCTTTATGGGTTTTTGGGAAAAAAAAAAAGAGGTTTGGAACTTTTTTCCAACTTATGATTGTGTTTGTATTATTTTACGAATGCTGCTTGGTTCGCATGATAATATAACTTTCATTACCCAAACGGTTCTTTTGAAACGATTGTTCTTGGACATGCCTCTTGTTTCCTTGACAAATTCGGTTCAACTCTTTTCGTAAGCTTGACATGTTCGGATTATTGATGTTTTCCATTGGTACACCTTGTTTTTCTTTTTTGGGGAATAACAAGGGAGGAAAATTGAGCTGATTATGGTATACAAGCTTCAATGGAATGGGTAAAATCCAAGTATGCATTGTGAAAGGGATTCAGTTACTTTATTGGTGAGTCTTTTTATTGGAGAATGTTCTTTCGTGGCATTCCGGTGCTGTTGTGTATTGTTAAGAATGAAGTTAGATGCTGCAACAATCTTTCTTCAGCAACTTTTCAAGTTGGCTACAATTCCTTCAGTTTGAACGGTTGTCATGGTTGAACAACCCGTTGCTGCAAATAACGATCGTTTTTATTTTTTCTTCATATTTTACAAAAGAAGGAAGTTTGTTGTGCTGGTTGCTAGCAGTACACGCTTTTGATTTTGTGAAAGACCAAACAAGACTCGGGGGTTTACTATTTGTTACCAGGCATTTGCTCAGCAGTGACAGCATTGTCAAATCATTTCAACCATAGTTGATAATTCACGTGCTTTCGGTTCGCTAATGCCTTACGGATACGCCCATTTTAACTGGGTAGGTGAAACGTTAGTCCAAGGCAAAGTTTCATCCAGTGGCAGCAATGCCTGTCATATTTCCTTTTTCAACAAGGTATCTACTTATTCCAACGGGTGGATGATCCCATCAGTGACATGGACCTTTGTATTTGGTGTGGTTTAAATTATCAACTGGATGACGGTGACTTGGTTTTTGAATTCAAGTTGAAGGGTTGTCACAAGTGGCCTGGATGAAAGTAATCCTTAAGCAACCTGGTGAACCCATTTTGTACCTCCTGCAAATTTCGTTCGATTCTGTCCAAGCGTACCAATTGATATGGGTCTGGTCAAATCAATATCAAGCGATAGTGTCAAAATCAGTGATAGTTGTTGGAATTAAGGTACAAAGCAAAACCAGAAGTATGTTAACAAGCTGAATCTTGTGCTCTATATAATGTTGGTGAGGGCTGTGATTCGAACATTTGGAGGATTTAATTTTAAACCAGTGTAGTATGACCTAAAGAAGACTATACATGTATTCTCGAGGAGGGTAATATAAGTGCGTGGTGTTGCAGGATGTAAGTCTGAAATTGTTGGCGGGCAATTGATGACGGGTAATGAATGATAGGCAAGGATAACATTTGGCAAGATGGCGTGGCAAGAATAATGTTTGGCAAGATTACATTCTCATCCGTTCCTATTTGATAACGCGTCAATTAGGATCAACATACACGTGCTTCTGAGGGAATAAATACTTTTTTTTTTGGGAAGCTTTGCCAATGAACGTTCTCGTCGTGCTTCCTGTCGGGTTGTTTGAAATTCATACAACTTACTGATACATTGGTCTTTTTTTATTTATAATAAACTTTTTATTGTACAAACCAAATGGGTGGATTATAGTTATTGTATATTTTTTTTTATGTATGACGATGCCTGTGTCTAAAGGTAACACTTGGGCATGTAACTTGATCACTACATTTTAACATCATTGTGGGAGAATACTAAAGTGATGATATCTTGGAGTTGTATATATAGCGTCACTCTCTTCGTGTAAAACATCATATTGTGTTACATATGATAGATATAAAATTTACATATTGGAAAAAGAATAATAGATAAAATGACACTTTGTGATATCATATCATATACATTATCCATTTTGTCAGCATTATTAAAGCTTTGTATAATATGTTTAATAGTGATTTCATTCTATTACTATTACTATGTTTGAGGAGCTCAATAGTCATTAATATGTACCTATTACTTTACATTGAAAATAGGTGTTTTTTTATATTCTATGTAAGGATGTCTTTTTTTTTATATACGAAAAGTAAAGCTATACGTATTATTATTAGGTCTCAAGTTCTTGTGCGATATTGTGTATTGTACTTAATACACTTTTTAAATTATATCTTTATTATTATAAAATAAAATAAGGTGAACATTATATACACTTCACTCATTCAATGAAACAATGGTTCCTGGTTCGGTAAACCAAAAAATTAAGTTTTTTTTTTTTTTTTTTTTTTTTGGGCTGGAAACAAATATTTTTTTTTTTTATGTTTTCAGACAGAATATTGAATAATCAGGTGGAGAAATTACGCACAAGAAAAAACCTTCTCTTCTTCAAGAACTTGTCCAAATCGCACGTTATTCTTTTAAGGTCATGTCACCTTCCATTATGACTTCTGAACGTATTGCTCTTGGTGATGTTACATGTAATAATGTTGGTCAATTACGTAAATTAAATCAAGTTATTTTTCCTGTTAATTATGGTGACAAGTTTTATAAAGACGTCATTGAAGCTGGTGAACTTGCAAAACTAGGTAAAAAACTTGTTTTATTTTATTTTTCTTTAAAGACCTATTATTATTATTATTATTAACGATAAAATAATTATATAGTATATTATAATGACGTATGTGTTGGAGCAGTATGCTGTCGTAAAGAAACTCATGGCGATGAAACACAATTATACATGATGACTTTGGGTGTTTTGGAAGCATATCGAAAACTTGGTTTAGGTAAGAGAACGTAACATAAAAAAAAAAGAAAAAAAGTATAAGCATTATATAGTATAGAATTATTAATTATTTAATTTTATTATTATAAAAAAAAAAAAAAGGTGGACGACTTTTGAAACATATTTTGGAACATGCTAGTGAATATTCATCGATTAATTTACATGTTCAAATCACCAATGAATCAGCATTGAGCTTTTATAAAAAGAACGGTTTTGAAGTTATTGGAACTGAAAAGGATTATTATAAACATATTGAACCAAGAGATGCTTATATTTTACGCAGATCTTTATAATAATTCATATAGCATCATCTCATTATTTAACACAAACTTTAAAAAACCAATTCAATTCGATATAATCCCCATTCTATCCTGCACATTATCTTTAAAATACCTTTTTGTTTTTTTTTTTGGTTCCTTACATAAATAAAAATCCAAATCTGTTATATGAAAACAAATGTGGGGTAAAATAAGTTCACATGAAATAAATCTTTGTCAATGTGAATTTGTAAGCCCTTTTTTTTTTAGTTATTATTATGATTCTTATTATAAATTAAAATCCGAGCTATATATTCAGTTTTCTGTCTTTTTTTTAGTTATACTTTTTCTTAATATTAAATAAATATACAATAATATATAATATATAATATATAATGCAAGGTATTTTATTATTATTATTGAATATACAAGTAAAAAAAATAAATAAAAGAATTACATATATTCTAATACTTTAAATAAAATAAAGCTTTAAAAACACTTATTCAACAACTACAAACGCATCGTCCATTACATCTTGAATCACCTGTCGAACAACCTCGAAGAGCTGCTGTTTGTGCCATTTTTCGTTGTCGTCCAACTACTCTTATTCAACCTACCAATAATACCATTCCTACTTCCATTCAGGAATTTCTTGATCAACCTTGGGTAAATGACAGTGAACCTGAACTTTTATTTATTCAAAGAGCTACACGTGCAACTGACAGGTATATATATAATATTCAATTTATCAACAGGAACATATACATATATATATATATATATACTAAAAAGAAAAATGAAAATAAAATTAGATGGTCAGGTCATGTAGCATTTCCAGGAGGAAAGAATGAACCAGGGGAAACTGACGAACAAACAGCTGAAAGAGAAACAATGGAAGAAATTGGACTAGACTTGAATAGTTCAGCATTTTTACCTGTAGGGACATTAGATGCAAGGGAAATTTCTAATATGAAGGGTGAATTGTTAATGGTTTTAGTGCCATACGGTAAAGTTTCAGAATGATACTCTTAATTTCTTCTCTTTCTACTATAATTCTGATTTTTTTCTAATAGCTAAACAACCATAAATTTTTTACTCTCCATGTAATTTGACAAAAAAAAAAAAAAAAAAGTGTATATTCAAGTCGTACCGGATAATCTTCCGTTAACAATTCAAGAATCTGAAGTGGCTGCTGTTCAATGTAAATATTATTTTTTTTTTTGATAAACAAACAAATATATCAAGTATATATAGTAACACTGTGATTGATGGATTTAATAGGGGTACCATTACAATTCTTTTTATCCAAAACACCTTACCCTGATACACCTCTCCGAAAATCATTTATGATTGGCAACGTCTCTTTCCCCGCCATTGACCTTCCCACGGAAGATGAATCTCGTCGAATGCAACTCTGGGGTTTAACTTTAGGTATGACTCGAGAATTAATAGAATTAACCGAGACACCAGGTACAATGGGGAGGCCTGCATGGCAGCAATTTGTAACCATGGCAAAAGCGTATCCAAAATTTTCTTACAGCGATATGAATGTTTTGATCCGTTTCTTTATGTATATCCAACCTCCTAAAAGGTACACCATTTAACAACAATTCCTAATTTGATAATTTTTTTTTCCCTTTAACAGTGAATGATAATAACTAATACATAATTATTATTTTTTTGAATATAAATTATATTTGTAAATAAATAGAAAACAAAATAGAGAAAAAGTATATATGGTGTCACTTCGTAGGGCAATCTATGTGGCTATCATTTGGCGTATCATGGTTGGTGGAGTCATTATTGGGTCATTAGTACCCAAACTTTTACGTCTAAAGAAAAAATATATTTAAAGAAAGAAAAAAGAGTGGAAATAATTATGATGGAGGGAAAAAGCAAAAACAAAAAAAAGGAGGACGGTTATACTATGTTAATGCGTGGTTTGTTTGTTTTTTTTTTTGTGAGGGAAGATGTAATAATAATATATATAAATACGTATACACATAACATATAATAAATAATAATAAACAATACTATTTTATATCATGTATATATGTGTACGTGTGCCTGTATGAATTTTTATAATGTTTTACATGTTTTAAGCAGTAGCACACCATGCAGCATAGACTTGTAAGATAGATGTGAATCCACCAAACACACCCACCAATACATCCGAGATTAAACCCTTTTCCAATGACCAGTGAACCGTAAGTGGCAAGTATCTGTGTTTAAAATTTAGAGGATGAGTAAAACTATTGCTGATGATTGATCATAATTAAAATTTGTGAATACAATTATTATTATTTTTGTTTTTTATGTTTACCCAGAGTTAATCAAAGTATTAATAAGAATTGATGATCGTTCAGCCTTAATACTAGCCATTTCAGCTTCTGGATCTTCATTTGTTTCAATATCACCACCCTTAATACGTTTTAATAATCCAGTTTCACGTTTCTTTAATAAACGATATTGTTCTGCCAATCGACCATATTCTATTACAACCCAAGCGGCCCAGAATCGACAACTCCAAATACCAATACTATTTGTCTTCTTTTCAGAAATAGGTAAAACATCATGAGCACTTAACCAATAAACATGTTCCAAAGGATAATAAATAATCATGGATAAGTTTTGTACGCGTTCAATAGCTAACGATAATTTGGAAGCAGGTTTGTTATATTCCAAATAATTCATATATTGAACCATAGGTAATAATCCATAATAACGAAGTAAAATACGGAAATCACTGACAGGACCAGCAAAGTTTTGAATACGTTTTGCTGCAAGTCCTCCAGCTTTTTTGTTTAATAACCAAATTAAAATTTTGGACCAATATTGGATAAACTATATATAAAAGAAAAAAGTTATTATTACTCATGCCCCGGATAAAATGATTTAAGAAAGTTTCGAAAATCTAAATATACATTACCATAAGGACTTTATCAGTACCTCGAACAGTATTTAAAAATCGAACCAAATGATCTAATTTAGGATTAGAAGGACCAAGAAGTTTGGCAATAGCAAGTGGGTTTAAAGGTTTCGACATTTTTTTTTGTTTCTGATTATATTGGGAAGGGATACAAGAAGTGTGGAGGAGTGGAAAAAGGAACAAGAATAAAAAGTTTCATTCCCCACATGTGAAAAAAAGTAAATATATATCAACCGAAATCCAAAAGTTTTAAATGCCGATTGTGGTTTTTCTATATTTTTTTTTTTTTGTTCACACCATATGCCTACTATTATTCACCACACAGACACAATTTCATTTAATCCCAACAAATTTGCATTGATTTGACAAGGGTTCTCACTCCCTCTCTCTTTTTTTTTTTTAGCTTCATCATTTTTATTTTTATTTTCCCTCTTTCCTCTATTCTTTTTATATTATGGAAGAAACTGATATTCATGATGCACTTGATGTTAATTCAACAGCTACTTTAGCTGTTACAGCAAATCAAGTAAAAGCCGAACTAAGGCGTGCATCGGCTAATATACCTAATCATAATGACAACATTCCTAATGTAGTTAACTATCTTTGTAAGTATAATAATTTATATTATAGGAAAAAAATAATATGTGTGTATGAACTAATATCAATTATTTATCATTTCCTTTACATTCTCCTTCCATAATTTAATTTAATATAAATAAATAAATAAAACAAAGCTCAAAAACGAATCAAATGGAAACATAGTCATGATAAAATTATGATTGTCACAAAAGCTAAAGATTACCAATTATTACGTTACACAAGAGGATTGGCTCAATGGTTGATTACAAAATCAAGATTTGGTAAACGTTATCCATTTACAGTGTAAGCTCAAACAATTGGGTATCTTTAAAATATGTATCATTTGCAAGAGCCAAAAAAATAAAAATAAAAATAAAAAGCTTAACATACATAGTTATGTAGATGGACATCTTAAAGATGAAAAAAGTTTTAAATATCAAGAATTATGTGAAAAGAATTCTATTTTTAAAGAAAAACTTCAATTTTGGACACCTAAACTTTGTCATGAAAACCCTAGTATGTTTCATTTAATTATTACAGTAAGTTCACATTCTTCTAGAAAGAATTTATAGAAAATATGGGGAATTAAAAAATTGATGTTTAAAAAAAAAATACTTTTACCCCTATTCTATCTAATTAGCTTGGAGGCGATGGTACTGTATTATTTACATCCTGGTTATTTCAAACCATTGTACCACCTGTCATGTCATTTCATCTTGGATCATTAAATTTTCTTGCTCCTTTTCCATATGATCATCATAAAGAAGAATTAAATGATTTATTTGAAGGTGAAAATGGGTTTAGAACCACAGTTCGAATGCGACTTTCATGTACAGTGTATCGTGTTGCTTGTCAAGAAGAAGAAAAAATACAAGATATGTTATTAAATGAAGAAAAAGTTGCTCAGCACAAGAAGAAACATCATCCTCATGAAAAAATGACGAGTAGTGTGATGTTGGAAACAGCATGGATGAAAAAACAATTACTACAAAGTGGATCTAATCAAGAAGGTTTATCAAAAGAAGAGCGACAGTATTTAAAGAAAGCGGTTCCATGTTATACTACAATTCCTTGTGAAACATATGAAGTATTAAATGAATTAGTAGTAGATCGAGGACCAAGTTCATATATGTCCATGTTGGAATTATTTGGAGATGAACGTCATTTAACTACTGTTCAAGCAGATGGTTTAGTAATAGCTACTCCTACAGGTAGCACAGCTTATTCGGTAAGTAAAAAATTCATTTGCTGTTTTTTTTTATCATCGCAGTTATATAAATAATACAAGCAGAAGAAAGAAAAATAAAGAATTAATGGTTTACATACTTAAAAAGTTATCAGCACATGGATCACTTACACATCCGGATATTCGAGCCACCCTTGTGACTCCTATTTGTCCACATACATTGAGTTTTAGACCAATGTTATTACCAGAAACAATGTCGATTCGTGTTGTCGTTCCTTTTGGATCAAGTAAATCAGCTTATTGTAGTTTTGATGGACGTAACAGAGTAGAACTACGGTGTAAGTTTACATATATATATATGTTTTATATACCTTAATATGGCAAAAGAAACATATACATGGAATATTCATGTGGTTTATAAATGCTTTATATATAGCGGGTGATCATGTCAAAATTACAATGTCACCCTACCCTTTTCCAACAGTATGTCGTACAGAATCCAGCGATGATTGGTTTTCATCCCTTCAAAGTTCTTTGCAATGGAATGTTCGCCAGCGACAATCATATGTTATATTGGAATCAGATAAAGAAAGTAAAGAAACAGATGAAAAAGAAAAAGTTAGTGGCACCGACAATATGCTTGCATGTCTTAAAGAAGAACATGAAGATGATAATAAATCAGCTGCCTATGACGCGCAGAAAGATAATGATGATGGTGAAATTTATACGTTAACAGACGAAGAAGACAATGATATTGATAGTGAAGAAAATCACTATCAAGGAATACCAATGTGGGGAAGCGATGAATTAAAATTGTAAATAGATTTATATCCTTCCTCTCTCTCTCTCTTTTTTTTTTTTTTTTACTTTTGTTGTAAATAATAATAATTTGATTTTTTTTTTTAATTGATATTGATGATATGTGGTTTGTGTACATACAAAATAATTTTTCATGTTTTGGCTCTATAAGTTATACAGAACTTTTATAACTCAATTATATAAAGAAAAAAGATAATTTTTTTTGATTATATTATATATATTTTTTCGTTCCCTCTTTTTTTTGTTTATTTGTCCGTGTGTTTATGCGAGTCGATTAATCCTTTCTGGTTTTTTTTTTCGTTTACTGAGATTCAGTAGTAGCAGTGGCAGTAGTTTCAACAACTGGAGGTTGTTCAGATTCTACTTGAGCATTAGCTTCAGCAGCCTTCTTTTCAGCAGCTTCAGCTTCAGCCAACTTTTGTTCTTCTTCATACTTCTTTTGCATAGCAGCAATCTTTTCCTGTGCACGCTTCTTGTTTTCTTCGGTAACCTTGGGTTGTTCAGTCAAATATTGTTCCTTGCGTTCCTTGAGTTTTTCGAGAGTAGAGGGAATATCCGAGTACTTGGTAGGTACAGTTACCTTGACTTCAAAGAAACCTTCCACGGTTGCCAATGGTAACTTGAGTGTATCAACTGCCTTTTCCTTCTTTTCCTTTGGTGGACCATTCTTGGTACCCTTCTTCTTCTTACCACCACCAATGAAATAATCCTCTTCACGTTCTGATTTCTTCTTCAATACAACACCTTCAGGGATGCTCAATTCACGACCTCCTGGTAAACTTGCTTGACCAGGGGTTGTTTCTGGAGTAGATTGATTTTCCTTATTGGATGATGATCCATCATTCAAAAACCCTTGCAAAAAGTTACAAAGATTATCACACAAGGTGATTTCATGTTCAAAAGCAGGCAATGAAGCTTCTTCCAATTCTTGTTGTGCAGCTTCTTGACGTTTTTCTTGTTCCAATTGTTGTTTACGAAGTTTTTCTTGTTCACGTTTATATTCACGCAATTGACGAAGGAATGTATAATATTCATCGTTGGCTTTACGATATTCATCACGCATAGAGCGTAATTGATTGTATTCTTCATCCAAAAGTCCCTTAATTCGTGTTCGTTCATCATACAATTTGTTACGTACTTCACGTGCTTGATTTTGATCTGTTTGGATAGTCTTGAGTTCGGCATTTGCCTTTTCGTATTGTTCACTAAATTTCTTGGATTCACTATCGTCAACGTTTTTTCGTAGTTCGTTATAAATAAGTCGTTCCTTGTTAATGGCTTCTTGTTGTTCATCTAATCCTTCAACTTGTGTACGGCTACGTTTCAACAATGAAATTTCTTGTAACATCTATCATTATCATAATAAAAATGAATTTACATTAAAAAAAAAAAGACTTTCTTAAAAGATAATATGCTTTTCATCCCTTCCATTAATCAATCAATCTTACCTTCTTTTCCTCAACAAGTCGTACACCAGATTCAATCTTGGCTTCAAGTTCATTGATACGAGCATCTACTTCAGCAGTAGTTTTGTAAGGAACCTTGGCTTGGAAAGATTTGATGTTGTTAACCTAATTACATTTTGAATCGAGAATGATGTATAACAAAAAAAAATGATTAATTTGATTTCCCTCCTTTTACTTTATTTTAACAGACCAAACCATAATCACAATCTTAAAAAAGAATATTTATTTACCTTCTTACGAATAGAGTCATTTAATGCATCCAATTGTTCATATACAGCTTGTTTACCCTTCTTTATTTCAGCTTGTTTATCACGCAAGTCAGAAAGTTGAGCACGAAGCTCATCTCGGCGAGTATTGTCTGATTTACCAGGTAACTTATTGATTTTCTCCTTGACGGCATCCTATTATAAATAAAATCCCACCAAAACATATACCATTCGATAAATAATTTCCAAAAATAAAAATAAAAAATAAAAGTTATAGTTCAATTCTTCATCATCTAGATGGTTTCTTTTTTCTTTTTTAAAAAAATAAGAAGAATCTATTTTTTTTCTTTTTTTACCTGTTGTTTCTTAAGTTTATCGATTCGCGTATTAAGTTCTTCTAAAGCCTTTTTATGAGCTTCTTCATTAGGTTTCTTGATATGAGAAGGAAGTTTAGGAGGGCCGCCAGCAACAGTAGGAGAGTCAGTCATGATGAGAAAAAAAAACACAAACGGGATTTAGGAACAAAAGAGTTAACGAAGAAGAAAGAGAGAGAGAGAGAGAGAAAGCAAAAAAATAATAATAATAACTGGGTAACACGCGAAACTTTCCTCTCCAGCTGGGTGATGAATGGAAAGCGGTAAAGTAAAACTATAATATGTCTAATCATTTGATTGGCGATTAAATAAGTGGTAGATAATGATTGGATGGAATATATTATAAGCATCTCTCTTTAATTCTCGTCTTATCAAAGTTCTATTCGTACCCATTATCTCGCTTTTCTCTTGTTGAAACATAAACCTAGTAATGGTTACGAATGTCAGAGGGAGAAAGGAGAGAAAGAGAATAGTTACTAAGCAACAGTTGTTAGAAGTTAATAATGACACAAATATATGGAATCAGAATACTCAATTGAGCAAATAGATGTTAAGAACTCATTAATAAACATGAGTGAAAGTCGATCATATTAACGTACAATGTATTATTAAGCAAAAGAAAAAGAAAAATAAGAAAGAGAAAGAAAGTTATATCTAAAAAGAGAAATACTATATTGCATATTAACCCCCCCCCCTCTTTCTCTTTTTTATGATTTTGTTGCTGCGGAAAAGCGTAACTACTGTTTTTGGCAATTTTCAAAAACTTCCTTTTTTTATTTTTTGATCACTCCAAGTGAATTTTTTTCATTTGTTTGATAAGTTAGACATTCATCCACTTCTTACATCATTATACAGACCAATTTTTTTTTTTACCAGCTTGTTGGAATTTTTTTTTTGCGGGAATTGGTTTATTTCACACTCAGTTTTTCAGTTCAAGAAAAAGTTATTAAAACAGATGGATGAACATGAGCAAGAGAGAAAAAGAAAAAGATGATATATATTTCATTTTTGACTTGTATAATTAATTAATTAAAATGAGGGGTGGGCCATGAATGTTAACAAATGGATTTATTTATCTAGCTACTTTGTTTCATAAAAATTTATTTTGTTACTTGGGGACACATAAAATAAAATAAATTGTTTCGGCTTTTAATTGTTTTTCCACACAAGCAGGTGTCATTCTTGTTGTAGTATAGTTAATTGTTCAAACATTTATAAATGTAACTAAAATGAAAAAAAAAATCACTAAGGACTATAATTATTAGTAATAGATATATTTTATGTTTTTCAAAAAAAGAAAAAAAAAAGGCAAGATGTTGTTATTTATCATTGATATGATTGTTTATGTGGTAATGATAGCAAATAAGAATATGCAAATGATGTAATTGGGTGAAGAAGGAGAGAGCGAGGGGGACTGGCGGGGTACTGAAAATGTTAGAAATCACAAGGCGACAGGTGACCAACACAAAAAGCTGACATGCATTAACCAAAAAAAATGCTGAAACTTTTTTTCCCCTATATAAATTTCTCTTTTCTTTCCCTAATTTTTTTTTTTTTATCTTTCTTCCTTTCACTTTATAACTTTTTTTTTTATTATTATTAAAAGAAATAAATGAAATAATGGATATTAAAAAGCAACTTACAGATATTGAAACACCATTCCCTTCACCACCACCACCTGCTCAGCACGTATTGTATTATTCTCCTCCACCTACCAATGAATCTCATACAAGACGATGGGGTTGCGTTTATCGTTTTATTCTTTGTTTGGCTGCACTTGCCATCGTGATGCACTGTGCATCATCCAATCGTTTATCTCAACTACAACAATTCTATAATAAAGAGAATAGTGGTAAAACGGAGCACTTGGTATTACATACCGGATTTCCTGCTATTGGTGTTGAATCTAATGGTTTACCCATTTTACACAACCAAGGTGCTGCTATTGCTTTTTCTCCCAACACAGCTGGTTCCTCTTCTTTGTTGACAACAAATAATGATGACAATCTTAGTGTACAAAAAGAAAGTTGGTGGGACAGATTATTTCCTTGGCGCCACGTTCATCTTCATTCAGTTCAATTACCTGTTCATTCATCCAAGCCAATTAAAGCTCGTTTGGCGGTATGTACATCAACCCGTGATTCAACATTATGGCAAAATATCCCTGACGTATCCCAATGTGTTTCTTCAGCTACTCCATTGACTGTTTTGGATCCACAAGATGATCCTGGTGTTTTGGAATGGATTGCTCCAGCATCAAATAATGCTGCGGACGGTAATGAGAATGATGCCATTGTATTGCGTAAAAAGAATGTATATTGGTTGGTAGTTCAGACAGAACAAGATGAATTTGATTGGGTTTACGCATTACCATCCGAAGAATATATTGGTGATACCCAAATTGCTTATGAAACCCAAAATGGCTGGAAGTTGGAACAAGATGATAATATCCCAAGTATCATGGTTACTGTTGTTGACCATTAGGGTGAAAACCTATATAGTAATATCCTCTCTTCTTCTTCAAAAGAGCCAAGTTTTTTTTTTTTTTATTCATTGATATTTTCAAAATATTACTATATTAAACATATACCTCCAATTCATTGATGCCATTTTGTATTTTTTATTCTTTTTTTTACTTCTTTTTGCAATCAAATATAATAAACACAACCTTTTTTTTTTCGTCATTCTTTTAAATTATATTTTTGAATGAAACTTTTAAGAAACTTAACCATGGGTGACGCAAGTTCTTTTTTTTTTCAATACTATACATGTGTTTTATGCAAACTGTCATTGAAAAAAGGAATGAAAAGACGCAAAAAAAAAGTTTTTTTTTTGTTCGTTACACAACAATTCATCTAGACCTCGGGAATTCACTTCCGACAGAAAAAAAAAACGGGTGAACGAGGCGTTGTTTTTTTTTTGTTATCATTCGATAAACCTTAAAACGATGCTGTGTGACCAAATATGCTTAACTTTTTTTAAAAAAAAGTATGAACATTGATTCTTTTTGTTCTGTAAAGTTTTAATAAATATAATACTATACAATATATAGATTGTCTAAGTTTATATTGTTACAATTTTTTTTTTTGTATTTCTCAATTAATTTTTGAATAGCAAAATGGATCAAAGATTGTCTCTTTTTTTTTTTTTTTTAGTTAGCGAATGTTTGGGCATATAACATTTAGTAACTGCAGAAATCAGGGGGTATTCTGAACAACATACAGTACTTGTGAATGCCGTTCATAGTAGCGATAACAATTGATAGTATTTGAAATATTGACATTGATAATTTCAAGTATTGTTCGATGTTAAAATAAAGTTAAGGGTTCCTGTATTATGACAATTGCCAGTTATACACTCTAATCCTCCACTTGATGTACTAATAGTAAAGTGATAGTAGTAGTGGAATCACTCAGTTTCTATGCCTTTGTCCCTGTCAAGAAAAATAACTGATCCCTTTTAGTATCTCTAATGTTGTTCGACGTGCTGTTCTACTGATGATATAATCTGTAGTGTGATGGTGTTAAAATTGGAAATAAAAAACAAAAATTTTAGATCTAGTGAATGTTGTCTTGATTATTAATATTATGCAAAAATACTGGATAGTTACATTTACAGTATATTACATTAATAAGTCATTGTAATCAAAGACATCGTTTTAGTAACAGCTCAGTAGTATTTTATCCATTGATACATTTCCTTGTATTTCAAATAGGGACGACGTATTTATGACGTTATTGATGACAAATGACGACATATCATGAAGTTATTATTGTATTCTATTTTAGATCTATAAAATCGGGAACATACCAATAATTTTGTTGATGCTGTATATTGGATACCATGAAATACAATGCCAAGTCTTTGTCAATATTTTTTCTTTTGTATTACGTGGAACAACTCCCATTGTTATGTCATTATAAGATATGACACGTATTATTTTTGTTAATTCAATGGACGATCAGCTATTACAGCGTAATGAATACAAAGAGTGATAATTATTAATAACGGTAGAATGTGTTTTTTCTACCTACGTATTTTTTTTGTCATACATACATACTTGGCAACAATTATTTATATACTGAAATAGGTGTTACAATTCCGAAAACGGGATTCAAGCGAAACCATTTCATTTATTTTTAAGCATCTTTATAGATCACATAAACACAAGCACAATTTTGGTAAATAGGTACAAATTGTGAATTTCATATATTTTATAACATGTCAACAGATAAAAAAGATACTAGGTAGTTTAAGTTGGCAAATATTCTTCTTTTTTTTTTTCAAGATACATCCAACAAATAATTTTACACCATGTTTTCTGCAAATATAAAATATAAGATTTGTTCTTTCAATTAACTTTGATACTTGTAAACATATCAATTATGTATTTGTTAGTGTGAGTAAAAAGATAATGACGCGATAATATACGTACTGTATAAGTTTGATAGCTTTTTGCTAGATAAAATTTGAATAGCATCAGTGACTACCACAATAGTTATTGATTTTTGCTGTAAACCTCTTCATAAATGTTATTTTTAAAAACGACTTTGATAATACATGTTCATATTTCATGATCGAACTTTGTTTTATTTTTATTTTACGAAATATCTTGGCGCGTTTGATAGTAATTAAATCTTTTAGTTCATTAGTTAAAAAAACAGGAGAGAGAAAAGAATAGTTAAACAAATTATGTTATTAATAACTCGGGGCTTAGCATTAGAACATATCTCTATTCTTGGGAAAGACATGTAATGAAGAAAAGACAAAACATATTTTTCTTTTTATGAAAACTTCATTTGAAGGCTAATAGATATTTATTATCTACGTAAAATAACAAATGTGTATTTTATTATCTATTTCATGTGTGTTACAGCTTATATATTAATAGTCAATTTTTTTTAACAATTCTAAAGTTGATTTTTTTTCTATATCAGGGATGTAATTGAAATGATTTATATACGAAAAATGGGATAAAAGTATTCACTTTTTTTATTATTACATCATTGATTAATTTAAAGATAGAATATTTATTTACTAAAAGTAAAGTTTTTTATTTTTTTTAAAAAAAAAGAATTATTACATAATATATATATTATAAATAAGAAAGAACAAGTAAAAACGGAAATACTTTTTTTTTTGTTTTTTGATTGGTTATTACATTAAATTTGTTTTTGTTTCTTCAATATACAAGGAATAGCATGCAGCTGATAATGCTATTGCAATTCCAAAAAGATTCTATAATAAATAATTATATATAAGTTTTGTTTATTGTTAGCTTTATTATTAAAAGATAAAAGAAGAAAAAAATGCAACACATTAAATGATCGAAAAGAAAAACGAACCAATTTAGATAATGGATTGCCAAGAATCACTACTGCAAGAATAGCCTGTAAACATACTTTGACTCCTGCGGCTGATGTTTGCATAATAGGTGATGATAACTTGATCAAAACGATGGTAAGCATTTGTAATCCCAAACCGATTAATCCAGTAAGTCCCTAAATAATAAACATTACTTTTTAATAACTCGTCGAAATACACAAAAATGTATTGATTTCACTAAAACCATTATATATGCACAGAGTGAAAGGGAGGAAAAAAAAAAGACGACTTTTTACCATTTGAAACCAAAATCCTAATTCATTTATAAATGCTGGAACTGGGCCTGGCCAAGTAAACCAATTATATAAACCAAAGGGAATCATGAATAAACAACCCCACCCAGAATTATGACGTACCAAAGTCCTAAATAAATTGGAGTGAAAAAAAAAAGAAAAAACCATAAATACTTAATAAGATTCAGGTTACCAATAACAACATCAACAACTAAAATAAAAATCATAAGGTTACCATGGATCAATGGTTGTCAAGGCGCGTTTTGTAAGAACTCCATAAAGAGCAAAGAACAATGCATTAAGAATACCAAAAAACATTCCTTTCCAAGACGTCTTATGAAATCCTTCTGATGATACCCAACAACCAAAATAATATATACCACATGTAATCATCGTATCTATTGGTATATTAGATATTAATGATGATGGTGTTTTACGTAAAAATGATTCTGATGATGACTTGAGGATATAGAGCAGAACAAGACTAAAAGGTAGTGCAAGTCCGGTAAAAGTATGATACGCGTTGATGGAGACATGAGTTAAAAATAATGGATTCACTACTAGCCATCCAACATAAGCTGCAGTTACAGGTACTAGTAGTTTTGTTGTAGTTGTCGTTTTTGTTGATGCTGAAGATGTTATAGGATGAGATGGTGATGATGAAGGTAATAAAGAAGCAATGGGAGTTTTTGTTGAAACTAACCATGCTATACAAAGTTGAATACAATTAACGACATGTGGAAAAGGAAACTTATATTCTGTTCGAGTAAATAATAAGGAAATAAGAAAAGTTGCAAATAATGAAGCACCAATGTAAGCAACAAGGTAATCAAGACGCGTTAACGACGGAAAGGATCGTTTGGTGGTTGTGGCAGGGAGAGGCAGTAGCATCTGCCTATAATATATTTGAATTGTAAAACGCTCAACTGGTTTTGAAAGTTTTTTTTTTTTTTTTGGCTTTGCTTAGATGTTTCTTGTGAAACAAGGAATGCCTCCTTTTTCTTTCTTTTTATAAATAAAATGTTAAACTCCTGCAGGAATCGAAACTTTTCGGATTTAAAAAAAAAAGTATACGAATCAAGGAGAAGGTGTACGTGCGGCAGGAAAGTGCAGGTAAAAAATATATATATTTTACATTCTCGAACTATTTCAATATAATACACATCTTGTATTATTTTTTCTAAAAAAAAAAAAAAGAAATGTATGTTATACAGTCTCTGTAAATATAAAACATAATATAGTAGAATTGTAGCATCAAATAATATTTAGATGAAAAAAAATATATATATACAGTTACGCATGATGGTTACTCAAATGCACGTGTGATGGTCATAAATGCATTTTTTTTTCGGTCATTCTGTCTTGTTTCTTTTCTCTCTTTCTTTCTCTTTTTTTTTTTTAACTTTTTTTTTTCCCATAATCATTTTACTTTTATTCGATGGGTAAGTAAACTTCTTGGGTTGGCTTTTTTCACACTTTTGTTTTTCTTTGTTAAAAAAAAACACATTATTTCATTTATAAGAAACGAAATCTATTTTTTTTTGTTGTTATCTCTACGACCTTTTGTCTTTACACCATATTATGAAATACACTATTAAATATATCTTCTTTTTATTATTATTATTATTATTTTAGCTGCTACTGAAAACAAGAATCTCGACAGTCTTTTGTCGCACCGACCTGAAGCACAAGAGTTGGTCGACAGAGGCATCATGAAAAGTAATATATATATATATTATAAAGTCTAGTGAAATATGTTCATACATATTACTTTTTTTTAACACACACTTTTTTTTTGTATTTATCTTTTTTGTTATTATAGATCCAAAAGTTGCACCTGCAATTCAACAACATAGAGAAGAACTTAATAAAGCAAAAATTCAAGATTCTCTTCGTCATAAAATTGATCATCGTCCTACTCGCGAAGAACTTGTTGATCAAAAAATCCTTGGTAACTATAGTTAAAAAAAAAAAAAGGAATAGCACAGTGTATTATATGTAATATTGAAAGAAAAGTGTTTTTGGTTTTGGAAGGATGAGGAACAAATCAAAATAAGTTAACTCACACTTTGAACATACATTATACTATTAGAACCTAGAATGGGAGCTACATTTGAAAAAATGCAAAACAGTTTGGAAAACAAAATTACTGAAAGACCAGACCCAGAAAAACTTGTTGAACAAGGCATTTTGCCAGGTACGTAAAAAAAAAAAAAAGGCCACATATTAGTATTATATATTATTATGACGTGTAAAATTGTTTGAGTTGATGAAATAACTTATTTTTTTTCCATCCAGATGCCCCTAATAAGGAATAAACTCCATTTTATCATCCATTTTTTTTATGGAGCTCTATACGCGTTCGAAAATACTTGTGTGAGGGTCTGGATGAGGTTCTATTTTTTTTTATTTTTTTATTTTAATTTTTTTTCCCTCTGAATTACAAGTCATGATAACATCAATAATAAGAAATATAACAAATTACAATAAAAACATACGTATATACAAAAAAAAAAAAAAAAAGAAGGACGAAAATAGTTTAGTTTTATCTTATTATATATTAATGATTATAAGAGAAAGAGAGAAAGAGAGGGAGAGCTAAAAAAAAAGAGTAAATTGGTTTGACTTTCTTCTTTACTACAAAAAATGAATATATGGAACTCATTTAGGTAATATGCCAAAAACAAAACAACAATAACAAATTTGAATTACATAAAAAAATAAAACGAATATTGGGGTTTTTTTTTTCTGTGAGCAAAAGAAAAAAGAAAGTAAGAATAAAATAATAATAAACATAAATAAAATATACGTATTTCTGAATTTATGAAATAATACATTCTCCATGTTTAATTTTAGTTCCTTCTTGTCCTGGTTCTCTTGGTTGACTCCAACGAGGTTTGCCTTGAACAAAATTAGGTGGTGGTGGTTTTGGTGGTTCAGCAGGTGGTGGTGGTGGAGGTGGTGGAGGTGTTGGTGGTGCTGGTTGCATAAGTCCTGGTATGATTGCCATACCAGCTGGTGAGCCAGGAGGAGGAGGGGCACCCGCAACAGCCATTGTAGGTGAAGCTGATACGGGAGGATAAAACATAAAATTATTCATATACGGATTCATTAGGTAGAAATAGTAATCAATAAAAGAAAAGTTAAAGAAAAAAAGAAAAGAATAACTACTTGAATAAGAAAAAGAGAGAGAGAGAGAAAAAAAAAGAAAAAAAAAAAGAGATAAACAAAAAAAAGTACGTAGTTACATTTTTATTCAAATTTCAATTGAGCAACAACATTACTCCAAAGTAAGTATAATTACGGTTAAGACAAAAAAATAAAAATTGAACCACAAGATTCATTCTTTTTATTACGTATCTAGTACATATCAAATGGATAATTCTTGATCATTTTTGTATACGTAGATCCGCAGTAGTAATATAAATACTACCTAGTAATTGTTTCTCTCTCTCTTTTTTGGTTTGTTTTGTTTTCACATAACAATCAAATCTTAATATTATTATTCTAAAATACCAGGTGACTAATTCATATGTGTGATTTATATATCAACGGATAGAAAATAAATTGGGTTGATCTTTATTTATAATAACACAAAAAAAAAAAAAAAAAGACAAATAAAAAGAAAAAGAAAAAAATGAAAAAGATGATATGCTACAATAGTGAAAATAAATAGTAAATAGTTGAAGTCTTATTACATTATAGTACAACGATCACCTTCAATTTGACGAGGGTTATATACGGTAGCATCTGTTGGTTGATAATGTCTTTTACGTTTAGACAATCCGCCATTCTCTTTACTATTTGTTGGCGTAGCGGAAAGTTCTGATTGTTGCTGCGGCTCAGGTGGCGCTTGCTGTTGTTGTTGATGTGGTGGACAATAATATAAATATCCACCTGCTGGAATTTGAGGCAAGCTAAATGGTGGAGCAGGGGGTGGCGCTTGTTGTTGCTGCGTAGATGGTGATAATGATGTTAGCGGCGCAGGTGTACTTGGAGTACTATTTGGATAACCTCCTGGTATATGATTATTATTATTGTTATCAGCTGTTGAAGATTCATAACTGGGTGGTGGTGGTGATGAAAATGATTGGGATGGTCCGGGTGGTGGTACAGAAGCAGGACGACGGCGATTATTATTACTATTATTATCATTATTTTGTTTTGTTCCTCGTGGACTCCAAAAACTGGGCGTTTTAGGTGTCAACGAAGGTTTTTTACTCATCAATTGAGATAATGATTTTTTCTTTTTTAATTTTGAATTGTTTTTTCTTTCTCCTCTTTGTTGTTGAATAGGTGCTTCAGAATATGTTGATGTGATACACGAAAAAGCATCATCATTATCATTATCACCATAGTAACTACCTTCATATCCTTGCTGTTGTTGATGTTGTTGCTGTTGCTGAGTAACGCCACCATGTTGATGTTGATATTGTTGCTGTAGTCCAGTTAAAAGAGCTGCTGTTTGAGGTGCATACATGGATGCAAGATTCGGTTGTTGTTGTTGTTGTTGCATTAAAGGTGATGATGGCATCATATTTGGATTCGTATTATTATTTTGTCCTATATTATAATATGTTTGCATAGGCGGAGGTGTTGCCTGTTGCTGTTGTTGCTGCCAATAAGATGTAAGCAGTTGTTGTCGTAATAAATCAACTTGTTGTTGTTCATTCATCATTTCTTTTTGGCTTTACGTACAATGAAAAAAAAAAGGTAGGGAGTGGTGGATAGACAAAGAGAAAAACAAGAGAATAAATAGTATTTTTTAAAAAAGAAAACAAATCACCTCTCTTTCTCTCTCTCTCTCTCTCTCTCTTTTTTTTTTTTTTCTTTAATGAATTATAGGTTCAATGTACCATAAATGGAGGGAATGTAAACAACAACTTTTCATTTTTGGTTATTTCAAACTCTGACTATTGCTTGCCAAGAATAAACTTGTGTCCTCAAAATAATCATCTGGGGCAAAATTATTTTTATTTATTATTATTGTTGTTATTATTACTATTTACAGTTACCAAGGAGTTAACAATGATAAATATCAATGGATATAAGAAAAAAAAAAACATATACATTTATACAACCTGGCCAGATTTCCAAATTGAGAAAACAATTATTTTCCCAAAGGGAAGGACCACATGACCAAAAAAAAAAAAAAGTCATGTAAGAAAAAAAGAATATATATAATATATAAAAACAAAGAGAGATCAATACTAGAAACATAGATAGAGTATAATTATCAAGTTGACTGGAAAGTAAAAAATTTTTATAATAATAATTATTATTATTAACAAGTGTTGAAACATGTAAAAAAAAAGTCAAACTGGAAAAAAAAACCCTCCCAACTAGTTAATTTACCTCCCTTATAAAAAATTATATTCCCAAATCTTTCTCAATCATCTTTAAATAATCCATTACATTTGGTAAGTTTTGTTTTTGTGTAGTTGAAGGGGATGTAGAAAGGGACGAATCATTGTCAATACGTGCTCTTTTCTTTCTTGATCCACTAATAGAAGTATCCGACTTTTTTTCTTCGTCCATTGTTATTGTGGATCGAACAAAACATAAATCACTGAAAAAATGTCCATACATAGGTCGAGAGCGATGTCGTATTGGTATTAAAGGTTGTCCAACTATCTTGAACAGGGATGAATTTAACTTGATGTTATATCCAGGATTCTTTTGCTGTTTTTTACTATCTAAATATTTCACACCTGATCGTCGCTGATTTGTTCCATATATATCATGCCAAGTAACCAATGAATAATTTCCTATATCTTCATGTTCCAATTCACCACCTTTTACAAGATTCATGTTGGATTCATAAGGAAATCCTGGATGTAAAGATTGTAATATGTCAAAGGAAGAGGAGGAATGAGCATAGAGTGCTTTAAATTGATGTTGTTTCATAAACCGAATAGCAATCTGGGTCACATTTGTATAAGATAAATCAACACCTGTTAACGTTGGAACCTTGATTAAATATTTTAAACATTTATCCGATAACTTATTGGCTGAAAGACCTAATACTTGTAACTGATTTAATAATCCAGGGGTGGTTGCCATACGTACAAGATGAGATACACCTAAATCAGTAATATTAACATGAGATACATCAAGTACTTTAAGATGAATACAAGGTTTGACAAGTATAATAGTTTGATCATCGATACCATCCATATTTGACATATTGAGATGGGTAATAAATCTTGGTATAAGTTGGGTAGCTGTACGTAAAGCAGTTGTATCACGACCGACTAAACTAACAGTACCAAGGTGATTAGGTAAATGACTCCCATGGGCTACACCAATACGTTCATAAATGGAGGGTTTTATACGCGATTCTTTTCGATGAATTGTTTGAAGAATATCCAATATAAAAGGATCTAAAGGAATGTCGATCCAATCAGAAATACAATCCGCATGATCTGAAATAATTTCTAGACATATAGAATAAAGTGATTTCATATTTTGTAATGGGTATGTGCGTGCGAAATAAAAAAAAAGTTTAAGGTACCTAATATATGTTTGTTACTGGTAGGTGAAGAAACGCGAAAACAATTAATTAATCCTCCGATATTATATAAAAAAAATGATTGGCTATTAAAAAAAAAAAAAAAAGAAATTAAGCTTTTTTGTTTCATAAAAACCAACTTGTCAAAAACTTTTTTAATTGAAAACAACAGTACTTTAGTTGCTATATTAGAATACTTAATTATATTAACTTTCTAAAGGAATATCTTTCGCATTGGTAATGGTACTAAGAATAGAGTCTATGCATGATTATATAATTAAAAAAAGAAATGTATACATATTAAAAATTCTAACATACCGAAAATATCTATTAAAACAACAACAAACGAATAATATATATAATTAATAGATTTTGTTTTAATATAAGTTGATTTCTATAATATTAAAAATAAAATTAGTTTAAACATGAAAAATTATAAAATACATTATCATTTGTTCCTTCTACCCTTCAACATCTCAAAAATCATCAAATTAGTAATCCAAGTGACGCAGGGTGAAAAAAAGGGCTCGAGCTCTTTTTTTTTTTTTTTTTTTTTTTCCCCAATCTTTTGTCAAAAAGATTGAACTCGGAGATCGCTCCGAGTTTTTTTTTTTTTTTTTCAACAAAAAAAAATCGGAGCAGTAAGCTATAACAAATGTTGTGCAAAAAAAAAAAAAAAAGCTTGTCAGAGTTGGTTCAAGTTATCATCTCCGCCCCTTCTTAAAATGTATTATCGATGATCCATTCATGTTGTGTGTGTGTGAACCAAAAAAAGAAAGTTTGATAGGTCGTTTTTTTAAAAGAGGAAATTGACAAAAAAAAAAAAAAAAAAAACTGATCGCGTATTACAACAACTTTTTTTAGTATAAGTTAAAATGGTATAACTTTATGACGTTTTGGTATTTTTTTTTTTGATGTTCCACATTGTACAAAGATATTATATATATTAATGAGAGAGAAAGAGAGAGAGGGTGGGGGACGAGTGCGGTCCTTTTTTTTTTTTTTTTTTCTCGAATTTTTGCTTTCAGGGGGGCAAAAATAAAAAAGAAAAGACCTTGTTATGTTAAAAATCCATTTAGCCATAAGTTACCCACCCGATTACACAGCATTTTTACACAATAAGGAGTGACTTTATGAAATGTATACTTTAACTTTATATATAACAAAAAAGATATATACACGTGTCATTCTTTTATAAAGACTTTAAATAATAGAGTAAAACACTTGTAACTAACATCTTACAGCAATTATTATTTTACTTGGAAGTGTCAAAAAAGGATTAAAGCAACATAAAAGAATCTCAGCGCTTTTTTTTTTTTACGACGTCCGAAAATATTGTGGAGCACACATAAAATAATTACATAAATCGCATCGTTGATATATATATCAACGTTCAATTACAGCTTAGATCACCTCTCTCTCTCTCTCTCTCTCTCTCTCTCTCTCTCTCTCTCTCTCTCTCTCTCATTCTTTCTCTATCTTTCTCTCTCTTCACCTACAATGTAGATCGGGGCTTTACGTCAAAACCTTCTTTTTTTCTACGGGTTTTAACCTTGGGTTACATTTTTTTTTTCCTTGTGAGAGCACCCATTCAAAAATATATATATATATATATATGCATATATGTGAGAAAGACAATATCATAAAAAATAAAAGATAATAGATAGAATTTATGAGAAAAAGAACAAAAAAAAGAAAGAAAGAAAGAGATATAATTATATTTGTTTTTTCTATGTTGGAGTCACTTATTGCTAAGTATATTAAAAAAGTTCCCTTATCAAAAGAAGGGGGGGTGAAAAGGAGGAGAAAATTACTTCAAAGTTACTCCGATAATAAACCATAATTATTTTGTAACTTTTATATAATAATAACAAGTAATAATTATAATATAGAATGAGATGATAATAATAATAATGATAATTTGTTCATATATTATTATTATTATTATTATGACAGTGAAAAAAAAAAAAAAAAGAGCTATAAATCAATCGAGATTGCTGACTTTATTTTAATGAGAGAAAATAAAGTAATAACTTCATCTTTTGTTCTTTCTTCTTTATTACATCTTTTTATATTTGCGAAATAAATAAGATAATTTATATAGTATAGTGACAATGATTTAATGAATCTATATAAAAAGCCACTTATCAAAAGATAAAAAGAACATATTACATACACTCAATCGAATGAGATTGAGTAAGTGAGTGAAAAAAAAAATTAAAATAAAGTTTTCTTTTTTTTTTTTATCAAGCGCGGAAGAATCATTTTATGGTTACACTTTTTTGGGGGCTCGGACCGATTACAAGAGAGCCTTTCTCTTCTGAGTGAAATAAAAGAGAAAAGAAAGGGGGGGGGAGAGGGGAGGGAGAAGAAGGAGATGTTCGAGAAAATGATTTATTGTAATTAAGTATATTATCGAGATAATAACATTTTTAAATAGAGAAAGTAAAAGTGAATGAAAGAATGTAAAACAATAAGAGGACCTATTATAACTTTTCTCTATTTATTTACTTTATAAAGATCTTTTTTTTGGTCAAGTGTTTAATATATTTTATATGCAAAAATAAATATATTACTCTAATATCAAATAATAATTACTGTTTTTTTTTCTCTCTTCAACCATCTCTCATTTTTTTTTTTATTTCTCTCCTTCTTCCTCTTCTCTTCCTCCCCCCCCCCACTTCACATTTAACAATTTGCAGAAAGATGAAAAGTAACATGTTAATAGTATAAAATGTCATGGAACCAGGTTCCGGGGGCGGACTTGAAGAGTGTCGGAACCCAACAAGTGAAAAAGATTTCGTTGCACTTGTAGAACCTTACTGACGAATGTCGGTGCATGAGAAAAATACAAACTGTCCCTTTCAAAGAAAAAAAAAGCGAGGCACACTCACACACACACACATACTCTCTATCATTCTCTATATAGTATATGTTATACACACTAATTACTTCTCTCTCTCTCTCTATTATATAGACAAATATATTTAGATATATATATATATATATATACTGCGTTAGCTGAATAAAAAAAAAACGTAGCATTCTCGTAGCACTTTTTTTTTTTTTACCGGTCCAACAATCCAAGTTGAACATAATAACGAGTAACATCAGAGAATCTTTTTCACTTCATTCTCTTTCCTTTATCCTAATCTTTTACATAAACCCTCTCTCTCTCCCTCACCGCAAATCGACAGCAACAAATTCCCTTTACATCCATCCCTCTTTCTTACTGTTATTCGCCCCTTCCCTCGTATACTTTCCTGCTAATAATATATATATATACAAAAAGTCTCCCCTTCACACTTTTTTTTACGTATATATCACATAAATCTTTTTAATACGTCTTTGAAATACAATCTCTCTTTCTCTCTCTCTTTCCAAATCCTCCTTGCGAATCAAATCTCTCTCAATCGTTTTATCTCTCTCTCTCTCTCTCTCTCTCTTCCTATTTATTAAAAGATGAACAACCTTGTCTTGAATTCCGAATACATGAATGATTATCATCATCATCAACATCAATATCCTAAAATGACGGCAGATCAACCCATCATGTATCATCCAGGTAAAAAAAAGAAAAGAAAAGAAAAGAAAAATTTAGCATAGTGAATTTTTTTTCATTATGCTTGATAAGAAAATTTCTCACAACCGAAAGAGATAGAAACCTTTTAACTAACCTCACCTTACTTTTTTTTTTTTTTTTTATAAAAAAAACATATACACTATGTACATGTTTAATTATCAATGTAATATAATATAAATATTATATCTATTAAAAAAAATAGGTTCACCTTCATTTTACATGAATCCCATGGCAACAACGCCTACAACTACTTCGTCACCACCTCAGTCAGTTGTTGGTAACGGTACTATGTATTACGATCAAGCAGTGATGGGTAGTCCAGACTCGTTCATGTCAGGCATGTCACCATCTACTCCACCATCATCTGCTTTATCACATAAGCCAGCTGAACCTCCCATGTTAGTTGCTTCGTCATCGTCTTCTACGACAACTTCATCATCATCATCTTCAGCTTATTTAAATCAAACGATCGCCAAGGCAGCATCTTTGCCGGAATCATTTTATCCCGAGTTTCTTCAATACTCAAAAGAATCATTTGAGCAACCACAATGTGCTCAGAATCGTAATAAAAAGAGACGTTGTATGGAAGACGAAGAGTCTTCATCACCTCAACCTGAAGACCTTCAACAACAACAACAACAACAAAATTTACAACAACAAGGTGTTGTTGATGAAGAAGCTGCTGCTGCTGCGTATGTATTATTAGAAAAAAAATTTTTTTTTATATCTCATGTTATATAATTATACTCATTTTTATTTTTTATATGTATTTATTTAGTCAAGGTAATATGTCTACTGCTGAGATGCGAAGACAAATTCATATCCAATCTGAACAAAAACGTCGTGCTCAAATTAAAGACGGTTTTGAAGATTTACGGAATGAACTTCCTGCTTGTCTTAACAAAAAGATGAGTAAAGTAGCATTATTACATCGCAGTAAGTAATATTTTTTTTCGTTTGTTTCTTGTTCTATTATGATTAAAAGTGGGATAAGAAAAAGTAGTTTAGCAACAGGAGATATACATGGGGGGAAGCTTTTTTTTAAGAAAGATGAATAAATAACATATATTTTTATTTTATTTTATAGCTGTTCAACATATTCAACATCTTAAGAGTACACAAATGACCATTTTAGCTGAACTTGAACGATTGGTACATGAAAATGAACAACTTCGTAAGTTTCAAGAAGGTGTATTGCAAAAACAAGCATTGGAAAATATGAACATGTATTCTTCCATGAGCAATATGTAAATTTTTTATTATCCTTTTTCATGCTACCTTTTCTTTTTTATTACAATTCAAATTTCCAAGCACTTTTCTCAAACTTATATCAAGCACAAACAAACTCTTCTTTTTTTTTTTGTAACGTTTTCCTTTTTTTTTTACCATAATCTTGCATTTTACCTTTTTTTTTCTCCCTTTTTACAAGTCAAACCTTACTTTTTTTTTTATTTATTTTTACTTTTCCAAGCAACTTTCAAATCATTTCTTTTTCATGCCCCCCAACTCTTCTTCTTAAACTCTTTTTTTTCTTTTTATATAGCACAAACAAAAAACCTTTTCTCCCTTTTTTTTTTTATCAATTTTGTTTAACCTTTTCCATAATTTGTCGATATGTCTCTTTATTATTTTCTAATTGACAAAACAAGCTCAAAACAATTTAATGCCCCCACCTCCCCCCCCCATAAACTCCACACAACCTCCCCCTTTCCCCAAGCTTTTTTTTTTTCTGTTTTTTTTGTTTTTTATAGATCTCAACAAACAACAAACAGCAAAAGAAAAAAAAAATTAACCTATTTTTTTTGTGTATATCCCTTAATTGTTTTTTTTTATTTCATTATATCTCGAGGGATTATATACATATTCCACAAAAAAAAAACCTTTTTTTTTTTTCTTCTTTTTCTATTTTCCCTTAATTTATAAGTTGGACATAGTACCCCATTTCTTTTTTAGGCATTTATTTTTCTCTTTTTATTTTTCCTTCTACTTTTTATTTTTATTTGTTTTTAATTATTATATAAAAAACATAAATGAAAAAAAAAAATTCCATCAATAACAAAACTAGTTTTTATTAAATGTTTTGAGTTGTTTTTGTTGTAAATGTTTAAACTCTTTTTTTTTTCATATACAGCATACCTATAGGTAAAAAAAAAAACATTCATTCTCATTTGTTCTACGTATTCAAAATAAATAATTACATTTATCTTTGTAACACATGTCACCAACCCGTCAAATAAAAAAGAAAATTCCCTTCTTTCAACTAATTCAAACAACTATTTTTTTTTTATTAATAATATTACCGACTCGAACTTATTACTTATCCGACCTTTTTCATCAAATATATCTTTTTTTTATGCTCCGTTTCCTCTCCTCCTCCTCCTCCTCCTCCTCCCCCCTCTCACCTATCATATGTTTTAACACATTAAAAGTAGGTTATAATAGTTAATAAAATTGTTTCGGTTCCACCGAGGTTACAAGCTTTTCGTCTTCTTCGGATATTCTATCTATATTTGTATTAGAGCGGAAAATAGATTATTACAAAAAGGAGAAAAGGAGGGGGAGGTTTAGAGAATTAGGGAAAATCGGCTTTAGTGATATATAAATGTAGTTTAATGGGAGTTAATTATTTAGTGTCATCGATGTAGTACATTATTTTTATGCAGTGAAACTTGATTTATTTTGGCATATCATAACATGTAATATTTTATATATAATTCTCTTCTTCTCCGCTGAAAAAAAAAATAGTTGCTATATAATAGTGAGGTGTCTCTATCTAATAATAATGAGTAGCGGTAGTAGTACTTATCAAGAACGAATCAATCTTATTTATTAGACATAATATAATTCCTATATATATATGTATTACAATACAACAAGTAGTGGATTTGTTAATTAATATGAATCAAACTCCCAGCATTTATCATTGTTGCTAGGTAATACTTGTTACTAGGTAATAGAATTTATATTAAAGTATATAACGTAAAATCTGATAAGCCCAGTAATTATAATGGTAGTTTTATTTCTTTATTTTTTTTTTAATCAAAGATATATGTATTACACACACACACACACACACACACAAAATCCATCAATTACTTTGTGTAATCAAGTCAAATGTACTTCCAGAACCATTCTAGCCATTTAGTTGTTATTATGGTAAGTGGGAGCTTTGAATTGATCACCCCTTCGTGTAACATGGTTACTTTGTTAGTTGTTATTTAGGAGCTTGTTGAGTGCTTGACAAAAAAAAAATATATATGCATACTTTTTTAAATGCCTATGTGAATTAATAGTAGTAGACGTGCGCTTATTTTATATCATTATAATCAAAATCCAATAATATTTTAGACAATAATAGAGGAGAGTTCTTACACAGCTAACCGAATATTTAAAAGCTCTTAATAAATGTATTATCACTAGTAAACGTCATTAATATAATTAATTTTTTTTATTTTTTACCCAAAGAAGAAAGAAGGTTGGTTTTTTTTTTCTTAAAAAGATATGTATCACACGATTCCTCGAATCTGACATATATTTTTATTGAGTTTATAATACAAAGCTTCATTATAATCATTGACGTTACAGTAATTTTATTTTACCACGAGGGGCATAATTTACATAAATACCTATCAACTAAACCTTTGACCAATGGTAAGTTAGTTATTATATAATAGTAAGTTATTTTAAAAATGGGTCTTGTACATAAATTATAATACGTATCATATTTATTTACGTACAACTTGTTTAATAAAAAATATAAAGGGGACACTAATATAACTTTATTTAATCTATAATCTATAATCTATTATTATTATTTTTTATTACATCATGTTATATTCTCTCTTTGGTTCAATATTACTCTTTATTAATACATTTTATTTTTTGAAACCCTTGTTATTATTTACAGAGGCCATTTTTTAAAAAAATAAAAAAAAATAAAGACCCAGTCATAACAAATAAACAAATAAATGGACTGTTCATGAATAAATGACCTCTGAATTTTCAATAATAGACTCTAAGACTACATAATACGTATGGATATTTACCATCAAGTTATTTCGAATCCACTCACACTAATGTTTTTTTTTTCACTTAATATGATTTATTTTAATACACAAGTAAAAGACATCATTGCATGGTACTTATAATGGTGCTCTTGCTACTAGAAATATATGTATGACCTAATACAATAATGACTTTTTAGAACCTGTGTAAAACTTTTAGCAAAAAAAAAAAAAAGAAAAGCAAAACTCATATTTTTCTTTATAACAAAATACTTTGTAAAAGAATAAAAAACATATTTATATATTTAATATTTTATTGAAAAAAGAAAAAGAAAATATCATTCACAAAAGTAATGTAATACAATTATTTTCAAAATAAACTTTTTTTTTTGGTGTCTTGCAACTACTTGTATAAAATTCTTCATAATTAAAACTAATACCCCTACATCACACTAACTGGACCAGAAGAAGAAGGCTCTTCCGTTGTTGGTTGATCATTTTCATGCATTAATGCACGTAAATTATTAAGTAAATTTATCATTTGTTCTGTCATTATTGGAAGATTTGCACGTAATGATGCTATCACTTTATCCATTCGAGCATCAAAGTCTGTATCACTATATACATATATATATATATGAAGTTCATTTTTATTGTTGTTTATTATCAAAGGTTTTTTTTTCTTTCCCTCTCCAAAAAAAAAAAGATAACAATGAACTTACTTGTCAGATCCTTTGAATTGTTTCACCAAATTAGTCATTTGTTCAATAACTTCTGGAGATAACATATCATTTGGTAAGATTGTAATTGGACAAGCAAATGGAATACCTTTTTTTTTTTATGGAAAAAAAAAAAAGAATTTATGTTAATAAGATATAATATTTTTTTAATATACCAAAACAATTATTATTTTAAATATTTTTTTTTATTACCTTGATTCTTTCGATGTTGTTCAATATGAACATATTGTATTCGTGAAATATCACCTTCAAATGCAAATGATGGATTTACAATAATTCCAATGAATGGTTCAACACCTGTTGTATCATCTCGAAAGAGTGTCTATATAATAGTAATTATTATTATTATTAAATAAATCGTAAATAAATATTATATATCTTACCTGATAAAGTTGTTGATATTCTATATCACGAACACTTGGATTTGGTTCAAATGTTGGATGAGAATGATACCAACCAACTACTGAAAGACCTTTATGTGCAAATACTTCTCGTGCTTTCATTTCTGATTCTGGATCCATTTCACACTATATAAAATGATAGGTTTATTATCAATTATCCAAAGTTGAAAAAAAAAAATTTAAAGTTAAAATATACCTCAATGTCTGTACTACTAGTTCCACGACAAGGGAAAACACATTCAACATAAAGTTTTCGTTCTTCATGTACATATCGACCACCCAATAAACCAATAATTTCAGTATATGATAAATGAGAATGAAAATCCATCATAAGCTTTTTTGTTATATATAACAAAAAAAAATGGTATTTAATTTGATATTAGTTTTTTTTTTCTAATATATATATATATATATATATGAAAAAGAAGATAATAATATATAGATTAAATCTTAAAAAAAAAAAATACTTTACCAAAGCATTACTAGCAACGTCAACATGAAATGGTGGATCGATATCAGTATATTCTTCCACAGGTATAAGACAAAATGGATCATCCGTATCACGTGGACCATTTTCATCATAATAATGTTGAGGTTTCTTGGTAACACGTCTTGGTCGTGGTCTGTTTCTTCCATTACCTTTGGCGTTCGAACGTCCATCATAATCATCATCAGGTCTAAATTGAAAATAATATTATTAGATGCCAAAAAAAAAAAAAAGAGTTTTTTTTCCCTATTATATACACTTATTCCTTCATATTAGTAAATTTATATCGAGAAATTTTTATTCTATTTACCTTGATTTACGTTTCTGAAAACTGAATGACATTATATATATATATATATATATATATATATATATATATTAAGAATGAGTTAAATACTTATTATTCTACCTATTATTAATATTTGGACATAATTTTTTTTTTTAAAAAAAAAGTTATACATTTACGTTTCGTTACCATCATCTTCACCATCTGATTCTTCATAATAAAAATAACCTCGTCTCGATGATGATGAAGAAGAAGTAGTTTGAATGCGTCTTGGAGCTCGAGGTTTTGTATTAGTTACACAACCGACATTAATAGCTTTTATTTTTTCAAGATAAGCATGAACACGTCCAATAGCATTTACATCACCACAATCTTTTAAACTTTTACGTGCAGCAGTTTTAGTCATATATTCTGGTTTATAAACACGATGCCAACTATCCAAAATATGATTTCGAATTTTCATATAACGTTCAGGTGATTTAGCACTTGATTTCGAGTCACAAAACCATTCAGGGTTATTCTTTTTTTCATCTTCAGTAATTATATTTCTGTCAAGGTGATGACATTCCTCTTCATTATCTTCTTTTTCTTCTTGTGACTTGAATATATGATTATAAAATAAGTTATTTTTTTTTCTTTAATCAAATATATATATATATATATTACTTACCACAAAAGTATTATTGTTCGTCATAACATTATCATTCTTATTCTCATTATTATCAGTGGTAGTGATAATAGTATTTTCATCTTGTGAAATATTGAAAGTATTATCATTCAAAGAAATACCTTGATTTACTGCTATTGAGGTTACTTGTTCTTCAGAAAAAAGTGGACCAGGTTGTGGTGAAGAAGGTGGTTCAGATGTTTCCATCATTATCATGGGTGTTGTTAAAGTTTTTTCTTCCCATGATTCTTTATTTTTTTTAATCTTTTTATTATCAGTTTCGGATTTATTTACTGTTGGTTGATTAGGAACATTTTCATCCATCTAAAATTATATATAAAATGATAAATTAGGAAGCAAAAAAAAAAAAAAAAAAAAAGACAAGGAGTAAAAAAAAAAAAAAAAAGGGAGGAGGGGGGGATAGGGACAAAAGTATATTTTAAAGGCGTTTTTATTGTTTATTGTTTTTTTTCTTTTCTTTTACCTTTTCAGTCAATAGCCAATGACGTGCATGGTTTTTACATTGAAGTGGGTTTCGTGTTTTGACACGCTCAGAAATAGCTATCCACTTTCCATAACCAAACTCCAACTATATATAAGATGATTTTGTTTAATAAGTTTATAATGATCAGTAAAAAAAATAAAAATAAAAAGTGATATTACCAATCCTTTTTGTAAGAGTAAATCTTCTTCATCTGTCCAACGCCTATTATGTGAAGGAAGTGATATTGATGACGTTTCTATTAAATAATAATGATAAATTAATTTTTATGTAGTCAAAAGTATATATATATATATATATAAAGAAACGACCCACTAATAAAAACAAAAAGAATTACCTTGATGTTTTCGACTGGTTGATAATGTTTTTTCAGGTTGTGGTGAACTTTCTTCTTCTTGTTCATATTGTTGATTTGATAATGTTGTTGGTGACGTGGCTATTGTTGTTGTTTCAGTATCCTTTTTCATCGTAGTTGTAATAGTAGTGTCAAATTTTTGTTCTTGTTGTTGTTCTGTTGAAATTGATGTTATTTGTGGTTGTTGGCTTAGTTCTTGTTCTACTTCTTGTGTATGTTGAAAATGAGAATGATGAGGTTCTTCATATGAGAGCTGAAGTGGTGGTGGTGATTGTGTAGTGTAATACATACTTCCTATAAGAGAAGATGGGTCCGTAATAGATGTACCTTGATTTGTAGTAGTAGATTCAATATGGTGGTGATGATGATGATGATGAAAAGGAGAAGATGTTAGTTGTTGTGTTGCTATTGCTGTTGTATTTGAATGATGTTGTTCATGTTGAGTCATAAACTTTGTATTAGAAGTTGAAGACATAATAACAGAAGATGTCAAAAGGTCTTGCATATTATCTGCAGTACAATAATTTGGATCTTCCATTGTTGGATGATGATGATTAAATGGATTATTCATATCTTCCATCCGTTTTTCTTTTTTTTTTATTAGTATAAGCAAAAGAAAATAAAAGGAAAAGAAAGGAAAAAAAAAAACTGGTCCTCTGATTTTTTTTTTTTTTTGACAGTGTAAAGTTAAAAGTAAGAGGGAACAAAAAAAAAAAAAAAAGGCTTTGCGTGCGTAAGATGTGAGTGTGGGTGTGTGGGTGAAAAAGAGAGTTTGAAAAATAAAAAAAAAGTTATTGTTTATGGTAAATCTAGCCCATTGGTTAAGAGATTATGATACATTAACAACAACAACAAAAACAAAATAGAACCTTTATATTATTATGACAACAATAAGATAAAAATGTTCCCAGTTCAAGGTACCACACATAACACACTCTTTCTTTCAACTCTTGTAACAAACAACAGGCACCTAGAAAAAAAAAACCTGTTTTTAGGCCGCCTGCATTTACTTTATTTCGCACATGTAAAAAATAAAGATTTTTTTGTTCTTTCTAGGAGGGAGGGGGGGGGGAGGTGAAGTTAATTTTGGGGGTAGAGAGAGGAAGGAGGAGGGGGTGGCAATAACTTTTTGAGAAAATTATTTGCATAAACAAACAAAACATTACAGCCAATGAAGAACTATTTTTATTTTTGTTTTCGGGTCCTTTTTTTTTTCTAAATGGCTTTAAAAAGGATTTACTAAATGTTTAATTAGAAAAACTTGTTATCTACAAGAAAAAATTTGAACCCTTTTTAAAAAAAAAATGTTTTACTTATTTCTATTAACAATGGATGACATCAATTTTTATTAAAATTATTGATAATATACATATATATCATAAACTGAAACCAAAAAAAAAAAAAAAAAAACCATGGATCCAGTAGCTCGGTGAATATTTTAATGATTGTCATACCCATCGTTTTCAATTTTTTTTTTTTTTGTTACTATCAAATTCATTTATTGTTATTGTGTTATATGTGTACTTCTTTCCTTTCTTTTTCTTGATTTTTTTTTTCAAAAGAAAAAAGATGGCAGACGATCCTGAAAAAGCTGCTGCTGCTGCTGCTACACCAGCTCAAGGTGCATCTACTTCAAGACCAAGTGATGAATCTAAAGTACGTCCATCACATGAAACAACGACAACAACTCTTAGATCTACAAGTAATCAACCTAATCGGGTTCAAGATAATAATGACGATAAAGAATTAAATGAAAAAGCTCCAACACAGCAACATGGAAGTTTTCCACCATTAAAAGATATTCCTATTGAACAACTTTATGATCATGATCATTATGATTTAACAAAGATGGAACCAACGGATATATTTCGTTTATTAGAGTAAGTTATTTATCATGATCATCCATTCATTTCTTTTTTTTTTTTTTACAAACATTATATAATTGTTTGTACAACTTCATAAAAATAAATAAATTAATCATTCTAAACTTTTCCCATTTTAATAATATAGAACAACTACAGATGGATTAACTTCACAAGAAGCTGAAGCTCGTATGCAACATTTTGGACCAAATCGTATTCAAGAAAAAGAGGAAAACCCCATCTTACAATTTTTAGGATTTATGTGGAACCCCTTGTCATGGGTCATGGAAGCTGCTGCTATTGTTGCTATTGGTGTATCCAATGGTGGAGGACGTCCTCCAGATTATCCTGATTTTATTGGTATTGTTATCCTTCTTTTAGCCAATTCTATTATCGGTTTTTTGGAAGAACGACAAGCTGGTAATGCAGTGAAAGCTTTAATGGAGTCTTTAGCACCCGAAGCTAAAGTCAAACGTGATGGAGAATGGAAATCGATTGAAGCGGCTGATTTGGTACCAGGTGATGTCATTGCTACCAAATTAGGTGATGTGATTCCTGCAGATGGTCGACTTATTCGTGCTCATGGTGAAGTCTCTATTGATCAAGCTGCTTTGACAGGTGAATCTTTACCCGTGACTAAAGATGCAGGTGATGAAGTATTTTCTGGTTCAACCATGAAACAAGGTGAAGCAGAAGCCATTGTTATTGGTACTGGATCAAATACATTCTTTGGTCGTGCTGCTCGATTGGTAGGTGAAGCCAATGAAGGTATTGGTCATTTACAAACAATTTTGGCCAAAATCGGTAATTTCTGTTTATGCAGTATCGGTATCTTTTTAGTCGTGGAAATTCTGGTCATGTATGCTGCCTATCGATACGCTTATCGACGTGGTATTGATAATATTTTGGTGTTGCTCATTGGTGGTATTCCTATTGCTATGCCAACAGTCTTGTCAGTTACTTTGGCTATTGGTGCTAAACAATTGGCTGAACACAAAGCTATTGTTACTCGTATTACCGCTATTGAAGAAATGGCTGCTGTTACTATTCTTTGTTCTGATAAAACCGGTACTTTGACATTGAATAAGTTAATTGTGGATCAACCTACTTTACGTACATATACATCGGATTATAGTGTGGAAGATGTAATGCGTATTGCTGCTTATGCTTCACGAATGGAAAATCAAGACGCTATTGATTTTTGTATCGTCAATGCACTCAAGGATCCCAAAGCTGCACGTGAAGGTATTGATGAACTTGAATTTAAACCATTTAACCCAGTCATCAAACGAACAGAAATTACATATAAACGAGAATCTGATGGAAAGGTATTCCGTGCCACCAAGGGTATGTCACACTTTGTTTTGGACTTGTGTACACGTGGCAAGGATGAAGCCCAAATCAAGGCATTAAATGATGATGTGGATGAATTTGCTAGAAGAGGTCTTCGTGCATTAGCCGTTGCTATCGATGAAGTACCCAGTGGTCAGGTAGATGGTGAAGGCCTTGGATTCCGTCTCATTGGTTTGTTACCTATTTATGATCCACCACGATCTGACACCAAAGAAACAATTGATCGAGCTATTGAATTAGGTGTACAAGTCAAGATGATTACAGGTGATCAACTGGCTATTGCCAAAGAAACGGGTCGTCGTCTTGGTATGGGTGATAATATGTTCCTTTCTACTACACTCAAAGAAGGTCCTCCAGCTGGTAGTGGGTATACTTCTGTGGATGAATTGGTCATGGGTGCTGATGGTTTTGCTGGTGTTTATCCAGAACACAAATATGAAATTGTCGAAAGATTACAAAAGATGGGACATATGGTGGCCATGACGGGTGATGGTGTTAATGATGCTCCTGCTCTTTCCAAGGCTAATGTAGGTGTTGCTGTTGCTGAAGCATCCGATGCTGCACGATCAGCTGCTGATATCGTATTGACTGAACCTGGTTTATCCGTTATTATTGAAGCATTAATTAATTCTCGACAAATTTTCCAACGTGCTCGTAATTATTCCATGTATACGTGTTCCGTTACAATCCGTATTGTTGTCGGTTTTTCCATCATGGTATTTGCTTTTAAATTCGATTTCCCTCCATTTATGGTACTGATTTTAGCCATGTTGAACGATGGTACCATCATGACTATTTCCAAAGATCGTGTGAAACCTTCTCCTCATCCAGATCAATGGAATTTATTTGAAATTTTCTCTTATGCGATTGTTTATGGTATTTATTTGGCAGCATCCACCATTGCCTTTTTTGCTACCATTTACTATACCACCTTTTTCCATCGTAAATTTGGTCTCGAACAATTCAATTCACCAAACCATCGAAAATTACATTCAATTATTTATTTACAAGTATCCACTATTTCTCAAGCATTAATTTTTATTACAAGATCTCAAGGTTGGTTCTTTACTGAACGTCCTTCGGTTATTCTCATGTGTGCATTTGTTGTGGCTCAATTGGTTGCTACGTTTATTTCCGTTTATGCCAACTGGGGTTTTACAGAAATTGAAGGATGTGGTTGGCATTGGGCTGGCGTTGCTTGGGTATGGAATTTTATTTGGTTTTGTCCTTTGGATCTTATCAAGTTTGGTATGCAACGTATCTTTGACCGACGTAAAGTGGGTCCAGAAGAAGCATTACATCATGCTCCTTCTCGTCGACCTTCTGCGATATCAACATCCACATCATCTCGTTATTATTCTCGTCGTTTGCAATCATTGGCAAGTCTTCATCGACCTCGATTATCCAAAGAACAAACACGTAGATTAAGTCGTCAATTGAGTGGTCGAAGTAATTCAATGGCTGCAGCTGCTGCTGCTGCTACTGCTAATCAAGGAGGAGCACCGGGCGGTTCATCTCTTCCACCTGCTACAAATTAATTGAACACATAAAACATATAGACACACAACACATACATACATACATACGCACACTCAACATTTAATGTATATAACTTTCGATACCAACAAGAATCATTTGAGGAAGAACTATTAATAAACGTGACAATGGTTAGAAAAGAAAAAAAAATAGCACAACATTTAAATTAAAATAATTACTCATATTTATAAAAAAAAAAAAAAAAAAAGAACATTTTTTTCTCGCATGTAAATATAAAATATTTAGAAACTTAATAATAACAATAGAACAAAATAAAAATTGTTGGTTTTTCTTTTTATTTATTATTTTTGATACAAAAATTTTTTTCTAAAAGGTTATAATGTAAAGATGGTTGGAAATGGAAAATAGTAATACAAGTTAAAGCAAAATTAGATTAAAGGTTAGCAAATATAGCAGCACCACCATCAACAGTAATAGTAGCACCATTTGTATATTGACCAGCACGAGAAGACAAGTAGATACAAGTACCGGCAATATCTTCAGGTGATCCAATACGACCAGTAGGGATCTTTGATTTAATAATTTCTCCAAAATTATCTAAAGTAGCCTTCATCATCTTTGATTGGAATGCACCAGGAGCAATAGCATTACATAAAACATGTTCACTACCTAATTTTGAGGCCATATGACGAGTAAGATGATGAAGACCAGCTTTAGAAGCAGAATAAGCATAAGTATCTTGTGGAGGAACACGAATACCATCAATGGATCCAATGTTAATGATAGCGGAGTGACTTTCGGGAGATGCCTTGGCAGTCAACAAAGGCAAAACACTATTATATATTTTCCAAAAAAAAAAAAAACCTCGTCATTATAACTTACGCTCTTCACTTTCTTCATTTGGATACAACATTTTTTCACTAATAAAAAAAAAGAAAAAGAAAAGAGAGAGAGAGAGAGAGATAATACTTACGCTTGAGATAAAGTAAAGATACGTTTCAAGTTCAAGTTAATAACTTTTTCAAATGCTTTATCAGCATAATCATGGAAACTAGCATTCCAATTGGCACCAGCATTGTTAACTAAAACATCCAAGTGATTTTCACGTTTACCAAGTTCACTTGCTAATCGTTGAACTTCTTCATAACTTTGTAAATCAGCAGGAATAGGAATACATTGACCAGGACCACGTTCATTTAATTCCTTGGCCACCTTTTTTAATTCATAAAACAATTTTCTTTTGTTAAAAACTCCAATGGTTTATATGGGGTGGGAGGTTCTTTTTTTAAAAGCCTTATACCCCCCCCCCACTCCCACCCGTTTCTTTCTCTTTCTCTTTCTTTTTCCCATTTCTTTAATCCACTTTTATGCAAAAAAAATACCTTATCACAAGCATCAGCTGATCGACTGGTAATGTATACTTTGGCACCACCACTAACAAAACCCTAAGAATAAAAATAAAAATAAAACTCATCATATTAGAAATGTCAAAAGACATTTTTAAAAAAAAAAAACCATGGGAGAGTCTTTATAAAAGAAATCTTACAGTTGCAATCATCTCACCAATGCCACGAGAACCACCAGTTACTAAGACAACCTATATGAAAAAAAAACCCCCCCACCCATAGTAACCCAAATAATAAACTGGTGAATTTTTTTTTTTACTTTTTGTTGATTAAATAATCCATTTGAAATATAGTATATATATATATGTTGTTTACCTTGTCCTTAACGTCAAATAAGTTTTTGAAGTCCATGTTTTATTTGAATAATAATAATAAAAGAGACAAACACAGTAGGTAATCAAATTTCTAATTAAATAGGGCAATTTGGATGAATTTAGCTGACAAAGTTTAAATTGTGAATTTTCTTTTTTCTTTCGGGGGTTAGTTAAAGTATGCTATATGTAATGTTTAATATTCATTATATAATACTTTATAGACCATTTTTTTTTTTAAAAAAAAAAGAAGTTGGTTTTATTTATTTATATATTATAAACAGTAATTAAAAAAAAAAAAGAACAGATACATAAAATTATACAATAAATTTAATAGACTTTTCATAAAATTCAATAAGCTATTATGACCATATAGAAAAAGTGATAATAAAATTTAGTATTTTAAAATATAATAATGTTTGAGAAACCCACCTTCCCCCCTCTATTGTTTTATTTTTTACCTGATGTGGACAATATTTACGAATATCTTTACTTGGATGCATTGATAATAAATTATTTTCCCTATAAATAAATGTATGCATATGTTTCTATATGATTAGTTTTTTTTTTTTTCCCTTTTAATCCACCCATCAATCCTAATAATTTTCAAAATATAAATTAAACAATATACCATCGAACTACAGCAAATACTTCGCTGTCAGGACTACCATGTGGTACTTGAGTTACAGCAACAACTTCTTTAACATTAACCCAATCATCTTGATGAGCAGGAAAATTATCATCATAAATAACATCATCCTCATTAATTTCTTCCATTCCCTTCATGTATTTTTCACGACGTGTAAATTTACTTGTTACTGGATCTTGTTCAATTTCACCATTTTCAGATGGTTGTTTACCCATGTCCCTTATCATTTTGCGACTTTCTCCAATTCCTTTTTCTTTAGAAATTGATGATGATTTAACTGTTGTTCTTGGTACTTCTGTCTCTGTTGCTATTGATACAGCTTGTTGTTCTTCATTTGCGGTATGATTAGTAGTTATATCAGTACTATTATCAGTAGTAATAGTAATGGATGGTTTATCTGCTGGTGGAGGAGTAGGTGTAAACGGATCTTCATCCATTATATCCAACATCATACCTGCATCTTGTAAAGTTCCGGGTGATATAACTGAAGTTGGTTCATCCAATTCATCCATCATTTCATTCTCATCATTCGTTGTTATTGTTGTTGTTGCGATGTTCTCTTTTTCAACGTTGTTATTAATTGGTTGTTGTTGCTGTTGTTCTGAGGCGTTTTGTGAAGTAAAAGATTCCAATGTCGTAGGTTCCTGTTCTCCTGTTACTGATACATTGATAGTATCGAAAGAATTATTAAGTGATAATGACGGTGACGTGGGAGAAAATGTGTCCTTTTTATTGACTATCGTATTCTCTAATAAAGAGGGTGTAATTGTTTCATCACCCTTATCAGCTACTTCTGTTTCCTTTTCGGTTGTCGTTGTTACTGACAGTTCATCATTATTATATGATTCTGGATGTTGAATAACTTCGTTATCATTTTCTTTATGGATATCCTCTGTTCCTGCTTGAGATGAGTTTGAAACTATTGAATCCTTTTGCTTTGATGATGTTAATAACTGTAAATTTTGTTGATTATCCTCTGAAGTTGGCGATGATGGTAATGATTCTGTAGTCGGATGTTGTTGTAATGATGATGATGACAGTGTCGTGAAAGTGTTTTGTTGTTGTTGTTGTTGTTGTTGCTGTTGTTGTGGTGGTGGTGGTGATGATCCTAGTGATAATGATGGTGATAATGATGATAATGGTGATGGAGATAGTGATGTATAGTATTCAATTGTGGATTCTTCCTGTTGTTGTTGTTGTTGTTGTTGATCAGTAGTAATTGAACCTAATATAATATTGTCAATTTCAATTGTATACTTTTCAGAATATAATCGTATAATTATCTATTAACATAAAAAAAAAGATATATTACTAGTATTGATTTTGTCTTCATTTTCTTTTTCATTATCTTCTGTTCGTGCCTGCTTTAATAATCGTTCAGATGTCCCAGAAGATGATGATAATGAAATATCAGGAGTTCGAGTACGTTTCACTCCTGCTGCTGCTGATGATGATGATGCTCTTCCTGATTGTTTTCCTTTATCTTTTATACCAGGACTATTGACTTTTTTTACTTTTTTACCACTACGAGCAGCTTTCAAAGCTTCTTGACCACCTCGTGAATCCCAATAAGTATTAATAAGATCAATTGCAAATCTATAAATAATAAAGAAAGTTAAAAAAAAAAGGACATGTACGTTTCTTGAGAACCCTATACTCTTGACAAATTATGTATTACACGTTTGTTTCATTTTCCCAAGTATTATCTTCTTCACTGTAATCCTTCCATTTAATTTCGTATTGGAGCTAAAAAAAAAAAAGTGATTTGGAACCAATATATCTTTTGTTATTTTGACACCAATGACACGCGTGAACACAAAAAAAAAATAGGAACAAAAAGTAATTTACTTTTCCATTACGTCTACGATGATCAAGAATTCGTTCTACTTCATATTCTTCTTCTTCTGAAGTAGAATTATCCATGTTTGATTCAAAAGTAGACATTTTTTTTTTATTTTATTTTATGTATAATCGAAAAAAAAAAAAAAAATTAACAGTAAAAAAAAAATATAAAAGGTAATAGAGGAAAATGAATCCTTATAAAATTTTGTTTCAAAAAAAAAAAATGAAGTGGTTGTTTTTTGTCTCTCCTCTCTTGTGTATGTGTGTGTGTGTGTATATAATTATTTTTATTTTATATGAATTTTTTTCTTTTCAGTTTTCATTATTTAGCTGTACACTTTTAAAGATAAATCAGAAAGACCCTTGTTAAGACCATCTTCTCCTTCATCCTCTTTACGTTCATATTGTGATAAATCAATAGCATCTTCTTCATCTTCTTCATCAATACCCAGATCAGGATTAAAGTCGAATAGATCTTTACCAGACATGCCTTGATTACGACCTGCTTTCATACGATTTTCCTTTTGTTTACGTTCAGCTGCTTCAACTGCATCCTTCTTTGCAATACGATCCTTCTTCCATTGATTGAAACTTTCCAATGTAACAGGTGTTAAATTGGGTCCCAATTTATGACGCTATATATACATATACACATATATTTAAAGTTTGTTTAGTTATGTATATATATATATATATATATATCATCTAACTCATCCGATCCAAATCAAAAATAATCATTCATTTACCTCTGAATCTAAGAATTCTTCTAATGAAATCTCTTCCTTTTCTTTCTTGTTTTGCTTAGATTTCAAAACAAAACCAGGTGGTAAAGCGTGACGATATTTACAGTTTACACCGCCATTTGGACATTCCCAAAACCAACCATACTTGCTAGATTCAATTGCTTCCAAAAAGTACTTGCACACAATATCTGTTGGAGGTTGTTTACCTGCTTTACTTTGAACAACTTCTTCCAATTTCTTTTGATCCCAATCTTCCATCGTATCTATTAATTGAAAATATATATATATATTATTTGTTTTTTGTTAGTTTAAGTGTACCTGGCCAGTTATCATCTCCCATCCACCCAAACCATTATCATCATCACTTGAATATATTCATATAAAATAAAAACTTAAAAAAATTTTACCATTCTTCTTATCATCTTCTCGAGAATCAGTATACAAATCCTTCTTTTGTGATTTACGTTCAATATTAAGATCGTGAGAGAATTTACATTTGGCCCCTCGTTCACAATGACCTTGCTTGAAATAAATACAGAGTACAGTCTTAGGATCAGTACCAAAAGGTACCTTTTGTGGTACTTGTACAGGTTTAAACAATTCATCCATTTCTGCTTTTCGTTTCGCTTCTGCTGCTTTCTTTGCTGCAAGTTCTTCTTTAGCTTTTAATTTAGCCTTTTCTTTATCCTATTCATTTTAATAAAAAAAATTTTATACATATTTATTTGTAAGTAATATAGTATTTCATTCGTGTGACTCAACCAAAACTAAATATTATTATTATTATTTTCTTTCTCTCTTCATAACCATACACTATAGACCCTTTTATATTAACTATAAACTAAACCATATTAATGTAGAAAAAAAAAATTTAAAAAATAAAATATTTACAGATTGAGCAGCATTTTGTTTGGCTTGACTTTGTACTTGTTGAACATAACGTTGAACCTTTGCAGATTTATTTTTATTTTTCATACCAAAAGTTTTATCTTCGGTGGCCTTTTGAGCCTTCTTTTTATCAGCTTTTGACTTTGGTGGCATTATGTCGTCTGTTCTTTGTCTGCTGTTATGGTAATTAAATATATATATATGTAGAAAGAAAAAAAAAACTTATAAGAATCTCGAAGAATTAAATGGAAAAAAAAAAAAAAAGTTGAGGTTAAGGGATATGGGCCAAAGTTAGTTTTGAAAGGAAAAAAACACATTCACAGTGACTGCGGCATCGAATTATAAGCAAAAATTGGATCCGACAATTTTAGTCAAAAAGAAGTACTCAGCAACAAAAAAAAAAAAAAGTTTTGTTCGGGGAATTTGGTTTCTTTTATATATTTAATGTGTAAACCTTTAGAATAAGTCATGATACATAGTTTTGATTTGTCATATATAAAAAAGTATCCCTGTATTGAATTGTTCCTGTTTTTATTAAATACACATAAATTATATTACAAACATATAAAAAAAAACGTCGATACAAAAGTAGAAAACACATCTATTAGTAGTGTATGCAGTAATGATTTTGTATAGTAGTAGCTATAATTTTGTTATTGTTTTTCTTTTTCGTATTAGCACAAATACTTTTGTATAATTCATTCTCCTTTGGGTTCTCTTATAATAGTATTGGTCTAGGGTCAAGAAAAATTACACATAGAATTTGTTTCAGAAATGCTAACCAGTGTAGCAGACTACCTGTTCGGCGGGTTACCAGTTGAAGAGAAAGCAAAGTTATAGAAAGAGTACATAAATAGAGTTATTACATATTAATTATAGTTTGTACATACCTAAAAGCTTATTATTTCGATTTATTAGTTTCGATAGACCAAAAAAAAAAAAAAACACAGAAGCCCTACATGTATTATATTTGATTATGATTTGAAAAGAATTCACCAAGCAACTTATTACAGTAATTACGTACCGATTCTTATAATAAATTCATGAAGTAAAACCTTTTAATATTTTATGAAAAAATATATTAAAAAGGCAAACCCAAACATGATCCCTATTTCAAAGGCTTTTTGCAAAAACTATAGAGGGAACCATATTACGTACTGCTTTATTATTATCATTATTCCTCATACGTAGAGAGCTAAATTTTGTTTATAGTTTTATCCAATCCATGGAAACAATGACAATAGATTCATTTGGTCCGATGTCCATTTTTCATATCAATTTTTTATTCCTACGTATCCGTATGTAATACTTTATCTTATTAAATGTCAAGAATTTCGTACCATAGTAATACGAAAGGGTTGTAAAAAGAAAGATGATAGAAGGAATAATGTTGAGGGATAATATATAGTTTGCGACGATTAGATTAGTTATTGATAGATTTAGCCACAAGGCTAACTATGACCTTCTAGAAAAAAAGAGAGATACGTAATGGTTATCGATAATGGATTTTATATACACGGTTGCATGGATTATTCGAGTTTACCCGAGCAAAAAATAACAATACAATGAAAATTATGAGATTAATTTTATTATTTCTCAATTGGCGTTATTTTGTTTAAATACGTAACAGGAAAGCCCCCTGCTTTTGATCTGTATTCAAAAACTCAATCACTGGTAAATTTTTTTTCTTCGTGTAAAATTAAGCATAAACCATAAACTCATGAAACCTATCAACAGTTGTTTCGTAACACTTGATTTTTTTATGATTTATTATTTAATTAATTATATTACAATCTACTGATCCATAAGCCTATGCTAATAATAATAGGATACTTTTTTCACTTAATACGGTTTCCACATCATGCAACTTTGTGTGGCCCAAACATTCATCATAAATGGTAACTCATCAATAATGAACTTATTTTAACCAATGCAAACCCAACACTAAATTGGTCTCGAACAATGTGTATTAACATAATTTCTTTCAATAAAGTACTGTTAAAAATACGTTATAAGATGAGATACCTAAAATGATGCAACCTACTAAATTTATCACAGAAGCTCAGCCTATACTTAAAAGGAGAATGGAAATTATCAAAAAAAAAAAAAAAAAAAAAACATTCAAACTCTCTATATACCATTCAATACACGTAAGAACATATCCAAAGAGCCCAAATAAAGTGTAATAAAAACAAACCCATGATGTAGCTATGACAACAAGAACCAATACTTAACAACCTTTATTAAACATTCTTTCACCATATACATATATATTTTTCAACTTCCTAATAATAATGTTATCACTCCCTTTTATCCCTGCCCTCAACTTACCTTAACAGTTATATTTGATACAATTACCACACTGATTGTTTGACTTTATAGCTGTTTGTGAGATCTTTATTCATCGTAAAGCACATTAGTATTGCTGAAACACCACATGTTCCTTGCTATTCCTGTAAAGATCGCAACTTTTGTTCATTCAATTCTCAAAACCAAAAATAAATAAGAAAAACTTTGGTTTTATATACATGTGCATAACTTTGTTGGTAATATTCTACTCTTGGAGCATTAGCGTTTTTTGAATGCAGGTCAAAGCTGTAATATAAGATACTTAAGTCTCGTGTGCCTTGATCACTTTTGAGACAGATCGTCCATTATGTAACAAAACAGGTCCAACATCGTTTTTGTAATGCAATGCCAACTAGCTCACAATTTAGTCGAACAAAAAGAAGTGTAATAACTCACACACCTGCAGAAAAAAAAACAGTACCTATAGCCACGCCACAACACAGGGGCTTCTTGTGTTTGTTCCTTATATTGTTTCATAATATTTTTTTGTGTGTGCTAAGGTTCTCCAACGTGATCTCCTTTGAGAAAAAACGGTGTTGTGAGATCTTCTTAATGAACATAGTTTTTTTTTTCTTTTTTTAAAAAGTACTTTTTACTTTTTTTTTCTCTTGTCAAAACAACTTGTTTGTTGTCATAGTAGCTTTACGATTGTTGGGGAATCTCATATAACTTTATATAATAAACGCGTTCAAACTTATAAAAACACTCAATCGAGTACAACTCTATGGCAAATCTTCCAATTTCGTTACAAATACCAAGACCCTTTATTTTCTTAGTAAAATAAACACTTTAAACTAACTAAAATGACATGTTATTTAATAGCAATGCCATTTTCTTGACATGTCACTATAGAAGTGTAGACATGGTAGATAATTTAACCGGTTAAAGCAAGTTATTTGATTGGCTGAGCGGGTTAGTTTTCTGTTTATAAAAACGCGTTTTCCGCAGTTTTTTTTAAAATCTTTCTTTTTCTCGTTCCCAACACTTTTTTTCTTCCAGCAACAATAACACGGTAAGTACTGCTTTTTTTTTTTTTTTGATCTGCCATTTGTTTTTCTCTTAACGGGTTCTATGCCTACTTTTTCTCTATATTCCATTTATGTTATTATAATTTCCTTTTTTATTTCTTACTTTTTTACGGACTTTCTTTTTTTCCTAACTGTAAATATTATTATTTATACTTACTTTTTATTTTTTATTTTTATTTTTACATGAAATGACATTGCAAAAAAAAAAAAACAGACAACAACAACTTATAACGACAGCATCCTATGGCGGATTACAAGTATGGTAAAGCACATACTTCGGATGACGCTAATACTGGTCATTGTGTTCTCCTCTTGCCTATCTACAGAGGAACAGTAAAGTGGGCTCTTTACATGGCTTTTCTGGTTCTCGAGTAAGGAATGACTCATTTGGAGCTAGCCTCCTTGGGCCAGTCCTTGCGAAACAACTCTTTTTTTTTATACCGGCCGGCAATGATCAGTATTGGGACTTTTTGGGGATGGCGTTTGATAATACTTGTAATTTTTCCATTTGGACACAGCACCAATAACAACAAAAGCAACAAAAGCAACAACAACATCAGCAGCATCACAACAACAGCAGCACCACAGCATCAGCAACAGAAGCACCACAGCATCAGCAACAGCAGCACCACAGCATCAGCAACAGCAGCACCACAGCAGCAACAGCACCACAGTAACAGCATCAATATCAACAATAGCACCATACGACATATTACAACCATGGTGAACGACTACTTTAGATAACGCTGGTATTGATCATTGTGCTTAACACTTGCTTTATCTACAGAGGTACTTTAAAGTGAGCTCTTTACATGGCTTTAAGGTCCTCGAGTAAGGAATGATTCATTTGGAGCTAGCCTCCTTGGGCCATACTTTGCGAAACAACTCTCTTATTCTCTATTTGGCCCGCAATGATTAATATTGGGACTTTTTAAAGTTTTTGTTTCAATCATGCGTTGTAATTACAGCATCAAAAAAAAAAAAAAAAGCAACGACAACAACAATCCAGCACTGAACGACAACGATGCCTTACTCTTTATTATCTTCGGATAGTAAAGGGGCCGATGATCCAGGTTAGGCACTGGGGAGGTTGGGTCCTGACGCAATGCCACCTCCACGTTGGTAGTGACCTGTCCACGTAACCTTTTTTTTTATTATTATTAAAAAAGAAAGTTGCGGCCAAGAGCATTGTAAACTTTTATTATTTTCATTTTGATTTTAAAAGCCAATGGATTTTTTTGTAAGCCATTTAAACTTCTTTGCTTCGATCATAGTTTCTTTCTGTTTTTTTTTTAACTTTTTATTATTATTATTAATATAAATAAAAATTGTTTGTTTTCTTCGTATTGTCGTCTCTATAATAATATCATGTTCATATAAAAGAAATGTAACTACGTAGGTTTATTAATAAAGTAGTTAGTCATAGTATATTGTATATCATGGTATGTATAATGCCATCAGCCAAATAATTACTGTATTGATGAATATACGTATAAATATAAACCAAATATGCATCTTGAGATAAAATAATGTATGTATTTTACATATGACGGTTGTAGAGCTTTAGTTATACTGCAATCTGTCACATTATTTAGGAAATTATTATAGTTGTAGGCTACATGTTCATATTATTATCAATATCACAAACTATTGTACGTAGTACCCGATATAAAGATTTTATAAATATGTATAAGATGTGTAGTTACCAATTTTAAATGGACGGTTTATACGTAATAATAGAAAGAAAGAACAAGAAGAGTAGAGAAGGAGGGTTGGGTCAAGAAGAAGGAGAATGAGTAGTACAGCGATGAATAAGGGTAATGCTACCTGTGCGGTTTTTTTTTCTTAGCTGTGCGATTTTTTCTCACGGGTTTTCAATTGTAGTGGTACAGTGCCAACACCCATAGCCAATCCTCTTGTGAAATTAACAGTACGATTTCTCTTACTAAATAGACTTCATCAAAAGACTACGATTTATTTTCATTTTCTTTATATAATAACTTCTTATGAAGAATGATATTCGTTTTAATTAATTTTACACTTCTGAAACTTGCCTACTAAAATGAATACTATAAAAAATGTAGTTAATTTCTACTGCTCATTGGTACCACGTTGTTCGAAAATTATTCACAAAAAAAGAGATAATACTACTCTTGGATTATTTGATTAAAATAGCTATATTTTTTTTTAAAAAAAAAGAAAAATACAAATGCTTATCCGTGCGATTCCTTTTGTCTGATCGTATAGTGAGTAATAATCTTTATTTCCCATTAGCATGCCCGGTTTTTTAGTGCTATTTTTTTTCTATCTACTATAGCTCGATTGTTACTTGCTTACTAACACAATTATTTTATTAACAATAAAACTTAACAGAATTAGCGCGTCTAAAAATCATTTGATATTTCGATCATTGTTTTTCTATCTTAGCAACGATAATCACATGGGGTTTAAATATAACAATTAGTATATTATCATAGTATTAAGCATTCTTCAAACTACTTCAGAAAACAGTTGCATTATTGTATATAACTAGATATGAACATAAAACAACAACACATAGTTGAAATAGTACGTATTGCTCTAATTTTTTTAAAAAAAAAACTTTGTTGGAATTATGTTTTCCTAGGTTAACAAAAAAAAAGAGTCTACTACTGTCGTGAAAAATCAATAATATGTACTATCATAGTCAAAGTTTAACCGATTTGAAATTTTTGATTCAATGACTCTATTCGAAGAAATTATCAATGATAGACCCATTAATGAGAAAAGAATGGATTAAGAATAAGATAATTCACAACAATAAAGATAACACCAACTATTTAATCTAATATTATAGTATATACAACTAATATGATAATAATTCATATATATATATAAATACCAGTATATGATGACATGTATGAGAAAAATCTAAAAAGAAAAAAATTAGCCGGCTATTTCGACAGCAGCGAAAAAAAAAGCTACGTATATAATTTTTTTTTAGCCAGGGTGGTTTATCTAAAATCCTAAACTATTCTCTTTATATCCTATAGAAGTTTTCCCTTCGACAAGTGAGTCCTAGTATATTTTTGTATATGTTTTCAAAAAGAAATAAAACAGAAAACTAGATGGAGATGGAGCAAATGTTTTTATATAAAAGGCCATCTTTTTTTTTAAAGATTCAAGATGTAAACAAAAGTTTTTTACTGATTTTTTTTATTGTTACGTATCTTTTTATTTTATTTTATAAAGCCGTCGTTATGTTATTTAAGTCGTTGTCATGGTATTTTTTATACAAAAAGATAACATTTATTTGAACATGATGGTAAGAAAAAAAAAACAATTAATTTATTTTATGGATGATGATGGGAGGGATTATTATAGTAAATATTAATCATGGAATGAATATAAAACAAAAAAAAAAAAAAAAAAAGTCAAAAGAGAACACTACTTATGCCGAAGGCTACACTGGAGTGAAAGAGAAACTTCTTGATTGGCGTCCTCGAGGTGTCGAACCTGTGACCTCTAATCACGTAACGTAGGATCTCAACCGCTCCGCCAATATTTCTACTTTTCTTACTACTGAAAACTACGGTTTACCCCTAGTTAGTTTATAGTCGGGGAAATAAATTTTGGTTACTGGCAATGCAGTAGAAAGAAAAAATTGATTTTTCCCTGACAGTAGCTTTGAACGTAAAACTGTGCTTTGTAGTGACAAATAGATGTTTTGAACTGTTTTTAAAAAAGTACTATTTACTCGATCTAGTTTTATGTTTTATTTTTGTTTAAAAATAAATATAAAAATATAACATAGCCTACTTGTCAATAAGAAAAACTTTTAGAATAGTTTATGACTTTAGATAAGCTGCCCTAGACAAAATATATATACGTATAAATTTTTTTTTTTGTTTGGTGTTGAAGTAAGCAGCTGATATTTTTCTTTTAATTTTTTCATACTTCCATTTATACTGGTATTGTATAATTATGAATGATTATAATATATGAATGATAAATTTAGTTGGTGTGATCATTACTGCTGGAAATTATTTTATTTCATTGCTTTTCTCCTTATTGAGGTGTATGGTAGAATAATAATTTAATTCAATAATAAAAAATAAAAGAAAACGATGAGTTCTTTGAAACAGTATTTTGTTCTTGAAAATAAGATAAATACTATTATTCTATGTATAAGTCGATCTATTTTTATGAACTGTTTATTATGATGGCTTATTTCTAATATGTATGTCATCTGAAAAAAGTATCTTAAATTTTTTTATCTTAATATATCTAGATATATTAATCTTCTCTTGTTCTCAAGAAGATCCTTTTAGCTCTACCAGGGACAGACCCCTTAGTATTTCCAGTACTTTTACATTCTTAATTCTATAACACTACACTCCTCATTGATCGGTCTATAGTTGGTAGTTTGTTTGTATATTATTATTGATCAAAGTATTCAAGCTCGAAAGATTTGAATTTGAGTATAATGGTATGCTTTATTGATTTTAATAACAGTGGTAAAGAAAGCCATCTTTTTTTTTGGTCTATGAGAACATTATTTGTGAAATGATTTTTTAAACATAATTCAATAATAACCAAAGGGTTGCCATTCGAAACCGAAAATTTTATTGAACATCTTGTTAATATGTTTCTTTATAAAAAGAGTAATACATCAATACACAGATTCATTTTTTTTTTGTTTTTTTTTAGTATTATATTAATAATATTACCATTATAAAAATAGATAATACTACTAATGGATCACACTTGCTCAATCTTTATGTTATGGGATACTAATAGTTATATCTACTACGTATTGATTGAATATGATGCTAAATGGCATCTGTTTTCCATATATAATAGATATTACATATGTTCATAAGTATTAAGTAATTCTACCTTTTTGGGATCTACTGCTCGCTAATACGTACGTAGTAGTTATGAAAGTAATCTATGTATCAAATAACAAATAGCTTATATTTATACGTATTTGAGTTTGCTACGTATTATGGATACATAAAATAGTTAAGAAAATTCTCTTTACGTACGTATTCTTTTCCTATTTCTGCTCTTCATTAGGTACGAGTTTTCATTGCTTACATGTGTAGATAAACTAACTGAGAAAAAAAAACTAACGACGCTGTCGATTTTCTTCAATAGCATGCAGGAAAGAATAGGCCGGTCTAATTGATCAAAGAAGGGCTGTTTGATTGTCCATGAACTTTATTCAAAGAAAATACGTAACAAAATTGGTGGGTTGAAAGTGAGGAGAGAGAAGCAATAAATTACATGTCTAATGAATGATGTTGTCAGTGATTTCTTTATTTGGATCAATAATATAGGTATATATTTTTGAGCTGGTTGTAGATATTTGTTGACATTGACAATAATAAAAAGATGTTAATGATTATCATTGCTGATTTGACCTACGTACAAGTAATCACAACGCCTTTATATCATACTATGTGGTAGGTAGAATATAATAAACTTAATATCCTATAGACACGACAATTCTAATTTTAAAATGATAATAAAAAAGAAATAAAAAAAAGCTTATTTATAACAAAAAAACAAAAACAAAAGCGTTTAAAGATTCAATGATCGAAGATTTATTTCTAATTAATTGAATAAAACTGCAACTAAAATGACCGAAAAATTATAAAAGAGAAATATAAAGATACCACAGTAATAATTAAATATACGTAGATAAGCTATTAAAAATCGCAATGCTCTTGGCCGCAACTTTTTTTTTTAAAAAAAACTACGTAGACAGGTCACTACCAACGTGGAGGTGGTATTGCGTCAGGACCCAACTTCCCCAGTGCCTATCTGGATCATCGGCCCTCTTTATTATCCGAAGATAGAAAGAGTTGGTTTATGACAGCACATGGCGACCTGTCAAAGGCCTCCTGGATGAGAAAAAAAGTTCATGACCTAGTCTTGCTTATCTTGTGCATTGAATGCCACCCATCTTCCATAGCCTAAAATACCAATACTATGAATATTAGTATATATACGTACAGAAAAAAAGACCATTGTCTGGTTTATAAGCTAGTAATAATAATAACGACATACCCCATCATCCAAAACATCAACTTTATGAAAGTCAAAAGAAACTTATAGACAAAACACTAAACTCGTTCATTAACCAGGTGGACCACACATTTGTCAAGAATTTCTTTGCAAAAACAGTACAATAACGACACTGTATCCGCTACTCAAACTGCCCTTTGCAAAATGCGTACGCCGTCTGCATTTCGCCCGACGCAAAGCTGCGGTGACACGCCTACATGTGGCTGCCTGGTCACTCACTTAAGTAACGATCATACCCAGGACTGTTCACAAGGCTGGTGCCAATGTATCTTCTTTCTTGAATCAATGGCTGGAGTTATTAATCGAATACTTTTAATGTGTTAGGATGCTTAATCAGAAGCCCGTAAAGCTGTAGTAGCGATTATACTTGCCGACGTCAGAGCGATCAAAGCTGCCAACAGCTACGTAATTATATTTAAGAGTGACCTTTCTGATACAAATATAAGTTCAATAAAAAAAATTACTGTAATATGGTAGGTTTTTCCACATTCTTAATTTTTATGGTAGAATCTCAATGGTAAATAATGAGTGAATTTTGTTTATATTAAGATCTTTTCTTTGCTTGCTATGGAAAGCAAGAAGTCTAGAATAACAAAAAATAAAACTTTCAAAGATATCACACTACAGGAAAGCACACGAGTTTTAACTCATTCACCCAACACTACAGTATACACCATGATACTTTCACCAGTGTTAGCGAGTCCCCACCTTCCCAAATATACTGATACGACAACCATATGAACCTTTTAAATTTTGAGTCTTTCAGGAATAATGTATCAACTACTTGGAAGAAACTTAGCTGGTTAAAAGTTTTATTTTTAGTTGGCAGTCCTTTGCTTCTTGTATCTCATGAATATCATGTTGCACAATTTCTTTCACTTGACACTTTATAACATGATAAAGACGTTCGTGTTAAAAAAAAAATTCTTGTTTGAACGAAAGCGCTGTTTCAAATAATAGGAAAGTTTGCATAAGCAAAACACAGGCTTACTGTTTTGAGCTTGTCTGATATTTGGATCAGACAAGAAGAGAATAAAGTATAATGTTTATTAAGGAAGAAAAAATAAACAATAATAAGCTTGAGTATTAAGATTCAGTACAATAGAAAAAAAACAGCTTTTATATATGTTAGATAATATATTAATAATAATAAAATCGATCGTGTAAATTTCATTTGACATTGTATACGTAAGAATCATTATTATGTTAAGTAATACATATATTTATTTATAATGCTCTTCACTACCAGAGTCATATTATTTTGCTTTAAATAGAATGACATTGCAGCTTGGTTCTAAATCAACGGACCCATATTTATTTTACTTGTTCATGAACAAAACTTTTCTGCAATGTATGTTTATTGTTGTCACCGGATCCAAAGCATTATTATTATTATTATTATTGATTATTATATTTTGGTTTCCCTAGCAACCATTTGTCTTAACACCCGAATTTTGCAAAAGACTGCTTTTGAATCAAGATATATATAAATATATTTGACCCTTAATCCTTTTCATTTCCTATAAATAACAAAACACAATAGTCTATTAATTGTTAAAATCAACAACTCATAAAATTCATTTAATATTTTTAAATATGATGTAATATTATCATCACATACATTTAAAATATTCATATATGAGCAAGATATATCTTATATATGTATGTGCCTTCTCGAGCCTTATAGTATTTCAAAAATCTTACTATATACACTTAATACCATATTCTATATCTCTTGAGATATTTCTCAACATTGTCTCCAAATGGTCTATACTGAAAAGTTCATAATGTTGATTTTGAAAAAAATAAAAAGTCATTTGCTTCGAAAATAATAATTGAGACTCAAATATTATTATTATTATTATTATTTCTGTAAATGTAAATAAATGAATAAGTCAGTCATTTGTCAGCAAAAAGAAGGTTATTGAAGATAAAATAGAAACGCGTTGTATTATAAATATGGAACGCGTGTCGTGATTAATTTTTTTTTTTTTGGTGGACTGCTGAGGAAACGGATTTCAATTCCGAACTCTTTAATCTTTTATATTTTCTTAGACAATCTTCCACCCGCCCCTTCCTTCTCTTCCGCAAGTTCGTTCAAAAAAAAAAGAAAACCAAAAAAGAAAAGACTTTGGTTAGTTCTTATAAATAATACCATTTTGCTCGATACTTTATATTTTATTCTATATATACCATAATTATTATATATCAACACCATTATTTTCTGACTATTTTTATTTATTTATATCAAAATACTTTATAAAACCTTTTTCTATAATAATGCAGGCAATTAGTAATAATAATAATAATAACCAAAATCATAAACATATACCTTCACTCATGTTTGTCGTCAAAAGAGGTAAATATTATATATTATTATTATTATATCTATTTTAAAAGTATTAATCATATATATATATATATATCTCATAATTATATAAAATAGATGGTCGTCATGAACGCGTTGCGTTTGATAAGGTAAGAAAAAATTATTTTTTTCACCCGTTTTTCTTTTTTTGAACACGAAAAAAAAAATTCAATCCCGCTAAATTTTCTAACGCGTTTTACGCGGCACGCGTCTTTTTTTTTTACGTGTTTTTTATATTTTTATTTTCCGACTTTAAACTTTTGTTTTTTTTATAGATCACAGCTAGAATTAACAAGTTATGTTATGGATTAAATATGACTTATGTGGATCCTATAACCATTACACAAAAAGTCATTTCTGGTGTCTATCAAGGTGTTACTACTGTTGAATTAGATAATTTAGCTTCTGAAACAGCTGCTTATATGACCACCCGTCATCCAGATTATGCTACCTTGGCTGCTCGTATTGCTATTTCCAACGTTCACAAGGAAACCAAAAAAGTTTTCTCTCAAGTCATTGATGATTTATATACTTATGTCAATCCAAAGACATCCAAGCACTCACCTATGATTTCAACCGAAACTCATAAAATTATTATGGACAATGCAGAACGTCTCAACTCAGCCATTATTTACGATCGTGATTATGGATATAATTTCTTTGGATTTAAAACATTGGAACGCTCTTATCTTTTGAAAATCAATGGCAAAATTGCTGAACGTCCTCAACATATGTTGATGCGTGTCTCAGTTGGTATTCATGGTCGAGATATTGAAGGTGCTATTGAAACTTATAATTTAATGTCAGCTCGTCATTTTACACATGCCAGTCCTACTTTGTTTAATGCTGGTACACCAAGACCTCAACTTTCATCCTGTTTCTTATTGACCATGAAGGAGGATTCGATCGAGGGCATTTATGAAACACTCAAGATTTGCTCTCAAATTTCAAAGACAGCTGGTGGTATTGGTTTGAATATTCATCAAATTCGTGCATCTGGATCATATATTGCTGGTACCAATGGTTATTCCAATGGTATTGTTCCCATGTTACGTGTTTTCAATAACACAGCTCGTTATGTTGATCAAGGTGGTAATAAGCGTCCTGGTGCATTTGCTATGTATTTGGAACCTTGGCATCCTGATGTCTTTGACTTTTTGGATTTACGCAAGAATACTGGTAAAGAAGAAAATCGTGCTAGAGATTTGTTTTATGCATTGTGGATTCCTGATTTATTCATGCAACGTGTTGAAGATAATGGTGACTGGTCCTTGTTTTGTCCAAGTGAAGCTCCTGGTTTACATGAAGTTTGGGGTGAAAAGTTCGAGGTAATAATTAATAATATTTATTTGGATAACTACAACATCGACAACATTGAAAAAAAAATAAGATGCTGCTTCATACTATGTAATTACTGGATTAGTTTTTTTTTTTAACTCGATGGACAAATTATTTAGGAATTATATCATAAATATGAACGTGAAGGACGTGCACGTAAGACCATCAAAGCTCAAAAATTATGGTATGCTATTCTTGAAGCACAAACTGAGACTGGTGGTCCCTTCATGTTATACAAGGATGCATGCAATCGTAAATCCAATCAACAAAATCTCGGTACTATCAAGTGTAGTAACTTGTGTACCGAAATTGTTGAATACTCAAGTCCTGATGAAGTAGCTGTTTGTAACTTGGCTAGTGTTGCATTACCAAGCTTTGTTGTTAATCGTGAAAGATATGATTTCAAAAAGTTGCACGATGTAAGTAATATAATGATAATTATTTTCTTTTTAAAATACATTTATAAATTATTAACTCATCCTTTCTTTACCTCTTTCTTCGCTTGCTTTTAATAATAATAATAATAAACAGGTTACCAAGGTGATTACTCGAAACCTTAACAAGATCATTGATGTAAATTACTATCCTGTCCCTGAAGCCAAACGATCCAACATGCGTCATCGACCTATTGGTCTTGGTGTTCAAGGTCTTGCTGATGCATTTATGTTAATGCGTTTCCCCTTTGATTCCGAAGAAGCACAAAAACTCAATGTTCAAATCTTTGAAACCATTTATCATGCTGCCTTGGAAGCTTCTTGCGAATTAGCTCAAGAACACGGCACTTATGAAACTTATGAAGGCTCTCCTGTATCTAAGGGAACTTTACAGTATGATTTCTGGGGTGTCACACCTACCGATTTATGGGATTGGAAATCACTCAAACAAGATATTGCTAAGCATGGTCTTCGAAATTCTCTTTTGGTTGCACCTATGCCAACAGCATCCACATCTCAAATTTTGGGCTATAATGAATGTTTCGAACCTTATACTTCCAACTTATATACACGTCGTGTGCTCGCCGGTGAATTCCAAATTGTTAATCCCTGGTTATTGAAGGATTTGGTTGAATTAGGTCTTTGGAATGACGATGTCAAGAATATGATTATGTCCGATAGTGGTTCTATTCAACGTATTCCTAATATTCCTGATCATTTGAAACAACTTTACAAGACCGTATGGGAATTAAGACAACGTACTATTATTGATATGGCTGCAGATCGTGGTGCTTTTATCGATCAAAGTCAAAGTTTGAACATTTTCATTGGTGAACCTAACTTTGGAAAATTGACAAGTATGCACTTTTATGGTTGGAAGAAGGGATTAAAGACAGGTATGTATTATTTACGTACAAGACCTGCTGTCGATGCTATTAAGTTTACAGTGGATCAATTGTCATTGAAGGAGTACCGAGAAAGAAAGACCGCAGAAGAAGATAATGAAGCAGCTATGGTTTGTTCACTTGAAAACAAAGATGCTTGTGTTAGCTGCAGCGGTTAAATAATACATTTCTTCTCCTCTCCCCTCCCCTCTCACACTCTCTCTCGCTCTCACACACACTCTCTCTCACACATTTTTTTTATCATTTCTTTCAAACACTCTTTATAAACTCTTGTATAACCTTCTTTCATCTATTTCATTTTATTCGTACTTTTCTTTTTATATACATATATATATTCTTCTTACATTTCTCTACAAACAAACAAACCAAAAACCCCCATTTTCTCTCTCTCTCTCTCCTTCGCATTAAAAATAAAAATAATATCCTAGCATTTTCTCCATAAAGCAACTATGGCTATAATCATAATAATTATACTCACTTTTTTTTATGATAAATATATACGTAATCACATATATGAAATCAGTAAGTTGAAATTGTTTTCCTTAATTTAATTGTATTTTTTTTTAATTACATATAAAAAGACTTACATAAATAAAGTCGAAATCGTTTACGCGATACATGTACATGGTCCAACATAAGTCTTACTCTTGCTGCACCCACAATATCTGGATTCTTTGCTAACCACACATCCAATCGATGCTTCTTATGTCGAAATTCATCATAATTCGCTTTGGCTACCTCAATTTGTTCTTGAATATTATAAAGAACATGAAATGCTTGATGATCCAATGATAGAAATTCTTGTAGAGAAGATTTCAGTTGTGATGAAGATCGATCCAATTGTATCAAAAGATCTGTATAAGAAGTAATTTCCTTTTTCGATCGAGCGACTTGAGCTGCTAATTGTAACATTTCGGCAGATCCTTCTTGACATTGTTTTTCCAGTTTTTCCACCAATTCATGTGTTGAACTTGTTAATAATTGTTTATTAATTATTGAATCTCTCTATCTCTCTATTCTAAAGATATACTAGGACAAAATTATTTTTTGAAAAAACTTACATGTTATTTTTATCAATGACAATCTTTTGACGACCCATATTAAGATCACGTCGACGTAAAGGTGAATTTGTGAGACGAACAAGATTAAGAAACAATTGACGGTCATGGGGTGATCGTGCTCTCAAAATGATAAATGTGTTGTTTTGAAATGTTTCTAAAATAATAGCGGTATGATCTTTTTTATCGGGTTTAACATTACATGATGCTTGGATCCATTGATCGTGATGTTGAACATTATATAATACGTCTTCCAAGGTGACTTCAGCTGGCTCTTCTTCTTCTTCCTCTTCTTCCACTTGTTGTTGGGGCGGCTGCAGTTGTTGAGGTTGAGGTTTCAGGTGGTGAGGAACGTCAAGATTATTACTATTATTATTATTATTATTATTATTATTACGCTGCATATGAGCCATTGGTGTCACTGTTATTGGTATAGTAGTACCAGATATTGTTGTTGATGCGGATGATGAAGATGATATAGATGATTTTGTACTATTACTACGGCTACTTTTTGCTGAAAGATTACTTTTTATTGAAGAATGATCTGATAATGCTAATGTATGTTTCCATGGGCTAAACATGGCTTGAATTTTTCTTGATGATGATGATGACGATGATGATGATCTTGAAGCAGTAGAAGATGATCGAGAAATATGTGTTGTAGAAGATGTAGATGATAATTTTCTAGTATTATGATGATATTGATAACTGAATAAACGATGTAATCGTCTTTTTGTTGTTTTCGAGGATGTAATGAATTGACTAGGTCGACTAGGTAATGGGGCATGATGAAAGTATAAAAAAGCATGTCGTGAACGAAATGGAAGTAAAGCAATGATATGATGATCCAATACTCTTACTAACACATAACAATGAAAATCTGGCCAACGAAAACAAAACGTATCTAATGTTTCACCATTGAATGAGATCATGTTTTTTTTTAAAAAGAAAAATACAACTATACACTCCTTCTTTTTTTTAAAAAATTAAAAAAAAAAAAGAGATAGATGGATTTATTTCATCTGAGTGGAGAAGAGGAGATGTATGAATATATAGTACGGGAGGAAAAGAAGAGAAGGAGAGAAAGTAGAAAAAAAAAGAATAAGGAGCATAGAAGAGAAAGCAAAAAGAGGAGATTTTTTTTTCAGCCCAAGTCAACGGAAAATTATTACTTTTTTAGTATTTAAATGTCATGCGGATTATTGTGAATCACTTGGAACACTGTATAAGTTTATTTTTTAGTGTGACAAACATTATAAGTATATATGTTACAGATTTTTTTTTTTTTTGCGTCAAATAGAAATCAAATTTTGTGCCAGTGATTTTCCTTTACTAACTTTAAGCTTATGTTTGTGCCGTTATATTGTTACTTGACCTTTTTTAACCTCTAATTGTAGTCGTGGTGGTGGTGGTAATGGTAATCGATCACGCGTAATACAATAGTATGGATATTAGCACTCAAACAGCAAGTTATTAATTGGTAAATTAGTTACACTTGTCGGTCGACATAGAAAGTAGCACATTAATGATGGAACAAATCATCAAGCTAATAACAGGAATATTAGTGGGGTTCGGTTGGGAAACGTGCATCAATGAATACTGTCTCAATAATATTAATCATCTCTGTTTTATGGACAGTGCAGACGACAGATTTTCATAAATCAGTCATATAATCGAATCTAACTAATACTTTACGAGAGCGAAGATTTTTAATAGACCTCCAGAACGATCTGTTAAGCTATTTGAGGGATGCTTACACAAAACTTAATGTGAATGGCAGACGTTTTTTTCTGTCAAGGACCAGAAAAAATATATTACGTACCTACGCACACACAACCTTTTTCCATAGCTTTTCTTCTATTATAACTCATTTTCAGTTCTTGAAAAGGTTGGAAATACTACATTCTCTACTTACTAATATGACTTTGCAATACACCAACCACTATCGACTCTTTATCAAACATTGTTGACGAGAAAACATGGACATCATTTCAAAACAATAGGAGTAATAAAAACACCGAATGAATCTATTACTGCTAGCATGGTCACCATCTAAAAGACCCGTAATAAATGTTTGAAATAAAAAGAAACCTGAAGATATTTTTTAACAAAATCATCTTTTCCAGTACTTGCTTGTTATCAACAAAATATAAGTATGAATCAAAGAAATATTTATATTGCTGAAACATTGATTTGAAAATCGGAGCAGTTTGTAATATAAAATATTAGCTAATCTAATGCTTACGCAGGACGCGCGCTCAATAAATTAGTGTGTTTTTGGCAATCGTCTTAATATATTGTTTTGCTAAGGGTCAATACAAGAGAACATAGAGCAAATTCGAACTATTTTTTTTTTGTTTCGTTTCTACTTTATCGTCGCATAAATCTCTTCCATTTTTTCTAGCTAACTTTTTCAAAGATACAGGTGCACTTCATAAGAATGTTATAAAATTCAAGAAATAGTTATTGTTGGAAGATGGAGGAAATATTTTATTAAAAAAAAAAAAGAAACATTCACACACAGATAAAATGTAGAAGAATCATGGTACAAAAAAAATCAGGAGAGAATAAATATATAATATTTTGATAACTCTATACATACACATTTTCAATAAAAAAAATATGCAGCGGATGTATATGCTGATAAAGTACGTGTCAATGTGAAAGCAATGAATCTATGATCACTACGATTATTATTTGGTATTGAAGGTATAATGGATAATGGTCTAGAAGTAGGCGATGATGATGATCTGGATAATGGATAATTACTATTATTATTGTTAATATTGTTAATATTGTTAATATTGTTAATATTGTTGCTACGAACAGCAGAATCGATATGTTATGGATTATATCTTACTGATGCTTCTTTTGTATAGTTATCAATCGCATTTGTTTCTATTAAACTTTTATTCGAGAGCAGTCAATCCAGATTTATATGATACTGTATCGTTTAATTCGTTTCAAAATAAATAATAGCATTTTACATTAACGTGAAAAGTATTACCCAAATATTGATTGATATGGTAAACAAACCCTTTTAAAAATAGCCATGGATTGGGTAATGATGACGACACTGAATATTGCATAATGAAAATCATAAGGTTGGGCATATGGTATTACTGTAGCCTTTTGACAATAAGTTTGGTTTAATGTAGTAAACAACGAGTAAAATCAATAAAAAAGCTCGGTCACTTGCTGAAAGACTAAAAGATGTCGAATGAGAATTAGTAGTAGCACTGTTAGGGATACCGGTATATTGGAATGTTTATCTATGATGATGTTCTCACATGGGACCACCGAGATTATTAGTATTAGTATTTTTGTGAAGATGTTTTAAATTACTATTATGTATTATTATTATTATTCCACTCTCCTAACATCACACTATCACAAGAAAATAGTCCTGAGTTATGTTTTCGAGTGTATAGTATTTCTATTATTACAATGATATTATTGTTATTACTATCATTAGGTTAAAAATTTATTGCATCAATATTCGTATGGCTTCTATGACGACTGGCAGCTGTAAGTGGTCTATCAATAGCTGACGGTCGAGTGCTGATATCCATGATATTGTATCATGTTGTGATCGATTACTACTACTACTACAATTAGGGGTTAAAAAAAGACGATGAAAAATATAATGTACAAACATAAGCTCAAAGTTAGTAAAACAAAATTACTGGCATAAATTTATTCCTTAGGCAACACAAAATTTTCATTCTTGCTTGGCGCAAATAATTTGGGAAAAAAAAACCTGTATTATATGACCCAACAACCCTTTTATATATATATATATATGTATAATAATCATGTTGCAAAAAGAAAAAATGTGCGGAGCTTTTCATTAAGTAAAACAATAAAATAAAAACGGGGAAAGGGCCACCCAACTTAAAATTTCTCGTACAAATACACAAAACCAACATTATTTTCTTTTTGAACATCCTTCACTTTTTCTTATTCTTTTTTTTCTTTCTTTTTTCCACTCTTTTTATATCAGTTCTTCTCGTTCAAGTGTTTTCTTTTTAACCTCTCAAAAAAATATTATATTTAATGAAATAATATGTTTGCTACAACTTCAAACACAGCTAATAATAATAGTAATAATAACAATAGTAGTTACTTTGATACTACTATGACGACGACGACAAACAACACTTCATCGTCATCGCCTAATGACATGTTGACCACAACAACGCAACCACATAGTAACCACTTTTACCATTCAAATAATAATCGTAAGTAGTTATTAAATGTTTTTACTATTAGCACAGACATTTTTTTTGACAAAAAAGGGGGGGAAAAACAAACTCTTATATTAATTATTGATATTACTTTTTTTTTTTTAGCTCCTTCACTTACAACCTCCTCGACTAATACGACAACAACAGCTTCAGGACATCCTTCTCCATCTTCCTTACCACCTACTTATGCCACATTGCCACGAACAACTAAGTTGGAAGAAGAACCTAATCCATTTGAGCAAAGTTTTTCAAAACCAGTCTTACCACCTGTATCTTCTATTGAAAGTCCAGGCCTTCATAAGACCACATTGTGGGATTCTTTACGAGCTGGTCCCTTATCTCCTTCCATGCTATTGGGCCCTGCTGGAAATAAACAACGTACATCAACATCATCTTCTTTATCATCAACATCTTCAATATCTTCAACTTCTTCATCTGCAGGTGAAGGAATAATAGCATCTTATCATCATAGTAATACAGGTATAAAAAAAATTAATTTAGAAAAACACACAGAAAAAAAAAAAAAAAAAAAAAGTCATCTCATCATTTATATACACATATAAAAATAACAACAAAACTCAAAAATTGGGAATGTTAGGATTTGTAAAATACAATAACCATCATCAACAAACTGTTACAGTGAACCGTGCACAACACCAAAGTCCGTCTGTGAAACGTACACATACTGAACCAACTCTGGAAAGTATTCATCTTCGCCATCAAAACGGCGATAATGATGCTGATGATTATGATAATGTTTTTGAAAGACCTAATATAAAACGTAGAGCACAATCCAATACCACAGCTTCAATTAGTAACACTTTAATGGATGGTGAAGAAAAGCGTAAAAACTTTTTAGAAAGAAACAGATTAGGTAATGGTTCGGTCATAATGATTTAATACTTGTAAGCAAAAAATTAATTGGTTAACTATTTTTATACTTTAATTGATGTATAGCGGCACTGAAATGTCGTCAAAGAAAAAAACAATGGTTACAAAACCTTCAAGACAAAGTGGAATATTTATCAACAGATAATGAACAATTACAAATGCAAAATAATGCATTACGTGAACAATTGATTGAATTAAAATCCATGTTGTTAGTACATAAAACATGTCCTGTGAATTCAGAAGCTGTTATTGATGCGGTAAATCGTCCTATACCAGGAAGCAATAATATCATACGACATCATCAACAACAGCAACAACAACAATATCATCATTCAACTTCTTCTATTCATTTTTCATCTAATGCTTCACACAGATTCTCATCTTATTCTCGAAATTAATTAATATCATCATCAAAAGTTTCTTTATTTTTTCAGATTTTCTCCCTTTATTTTTCTTATAAAAAAAAAACGTTCTAGTTGTTTATATACTATTAATATTATTATTCTTTTTTTATAAATGTTATGTCTTCTTTGAAACAACCCTGCATATATTTTTTCTATTAACATTGAAATTTTTTACACTCTTTTTTTTTATGTGCATCATTCATGCATCATTTCTCTTTCTCTCAGACAAACAAATAACCTGAAAAATAAAAATAAAATTCATCTTCATTTAATTGAATAGTAGTACGTATTATAGACTAGCTCCTTATTTTAGTATAATAATAATAATAATTGTTATACACCAAAATAATAACAAAGTTTAAGTAGATATATAATATATGGTGCGTTATGTTTGAATTAATATCAAATAATAAACTAATTGTGTGGGATGAAACTTCACTTTCCCTCTTACTTTCGTTTCTGTAGTAATAAAAAAAGCAAATTAGATAACATCCATCCTGCAAGTCAAACTCTATTTTTTTAAAGCTCCATGAAAGAAATACTCTTGGGAGTCAGGGGCTGGGAGAAGGTTTTGACGATAAAGATATAATACATTTTCTACATCACCCCATATATATATATAAATCGATAATGCTCTATACGTATATACTTATGATCATGAGTAACAGAAAATCTCCTAATCAAATAAACATGAGATCACATCAACGTTTGGCGTTTATGGGATGAAGAATAACTGAGAAAAAAGGGAGGAGGAGGAGAAGAAGGAATAAACACATCAGTGTAAAAAAAAAAAAAGAGGAGGGTTAAATAAGAAATAAAAAGAATAATCAAGGAGTGTATATATAATATATATGCTATCTTATATATATACATTGATTAAGCGTACGTATTATTTATACAAAATATTCTAATAAATGGCATCTATATTATTTTTATTTATAATTCTTCTTATTATATTAAGGTTCCTGAATAATAGTAATACATAAGAAGCAACCCTTCCCTTGACTCCCATCCCCCTCTTTTTTTTTATCATGTCCTATCTAAATGACAGTAGTAAATCAATAAACAGGGTCTATAATATACATAAATCCTCTCTAATCTTTTGGTCCCACAAAGTCGATCAAGTATTTCATGAATACGTCAGGTTTTTCGGCATGCACTAGATGATTGATTAAAAAGAGAGAGAAAAGTTTTAGCATGTTTTTAATACAAAGATAATAATATTACACATATAAATAACAACTTTGTTCAACCTCCCCGCGTTATTGTTATATATTAATGAATCATCCACCCATTAAAAAAAATAATATAACATAATAGAAAAAGCCATCATCTATAATTGATAAAAACAGAAATAATATTATATAACCTACCCCAATGACCAGCGTTTTCGACAACATCAATCCGATAATCGGGAAACATGAGCTTTAATTTGTCAGGATATTGTTGTAAAGGTTTACAATAATTGCTATTCCCACCAGCAATAAATTGAGTGGGACCTGGGTATTGACCCTCGACCTTGGTAAAATCGCCCACATGACCCAATGCTTTTCCCAAAATATCATAAGGGATACGGAATTTATAATGACCATCCGATTGTCGTTTCAAATTCGTCAAAATAAACATACGAATACCCATATCTGATTCGACGTCTTGTAATATTTCATCAGCTTGACTTTGTTTTTTTACATTAGCTTGATCGATTTTACGCATAGCATCAATATAAGATGCAAAATCATTTGATAAGGGTAATGAAAAGGGAGCGATATCTACAACGACGAGTTTTTTAACAAGTTGTGGATGTTGTAATGCCGTTGCCATAACTACTTTACCGCCCCTAGTATAAAAACATATTTTATTGTTTTTATGAATATTTAAGTTGGCATATATTTGATAAGATTTCTTTCACTTTTTCCCCTCACCCACTTTTTCTCTCAACCTTTTACCTAATTTATCCTTTTTTTACCTCACTTCGCTTATTTTTTTTTTGTAATAATATACTTACATGGAATGACCTAGTAGAATAGGGTTTTCGAGTTTATGATGTTCCATAAAAGCAACTAAATCATTGGCCATAGCATCATAAGTATGCAATTCAGCATGAGGACTTTCATGACGAAAAACAAGGTTTTAATTAGTATTTTTTGTTTTGTTTTGTTTCGGCAGCAATGACTTTTCAGTTTATTATTACCTCTCACCATGATTTCTCATATCCTATATATACAACATATATTGTTAAGAAAATTTACAGAAAAAAAAAAAAAAAAAAAAGAGAAAATATTGAATTATTCAACTCACAAGTGTATAAACATCCCGAGATAATCGTTGACTCATTGAACGGGCAAGACTTCTCCAATTTTGTTTTGATCCAAATAATCCATGACATACAATAAGAGGGGCATTATGGCTCGTCTGGTTTTTTTCTGAAGCTGGATATTTGGTGTAAGAAAGTGGGACATTTAATGAAGGTGAATTGGCTGACCAAGTTTTAATTGCTGAAGTCGTTGAAAATGAACGACGGAATAGTGATTGACGTAACATTATAGAATATACAAAGGAAGATAAAATAAAAAGGTAATTAATTTATAATAGTCAACGAATTTAGCGGGAATCCATACTCAGGCAGTCGGGACAAGGTTTCGTGTCTGAGGGAAAGGACACAATTAACCCACCATCTAGAGAATTAAGATTAATTGTTTATTGGACTCAACAAAGTTATGACTTTAAAAATCCCATGAAAGAAAAGGGATCTGCAAGTCCCTGCATCAATCAATCTTGGGAATACCTCATACTATCTGATATCACTAAAGTATCTGGACATATACCACGCTATTTATCTAACACCTGTACAACATAAAGAGAAATTATCAAATGCAACTGTCAGTAATATCAAAACAGTAGCATCTATTGATGATTAACTATCTAGTTAGGGATAACTATGCTGTATATAATAAAAAGGTTAATACACTTTATAGTAGGTATCAACGTTATTCCTCAAGCATGATTACAGAAAAATTGAAGTATTGATTTGATGCATGCCTAAACTATATTTGAAAGTAGAAAGACTTGGTTTAGAATGGATTTCATAATCTCACTAAAAAAAAAAAATAGAGCATTTAACCTGTTTAATATCCAATATATATAATCATAGTAATATTTAAAGGTTTCAATGGACAAGATAGTAGTTTCTTACATATTTTTTTTTTATTGACTCTGGACAACTACAAGCCAACTAAAATGATTTAGATGCGTCATGCAGCAACACCTTCATTCATAATTTTTATAGATAAATGTAATAGCGTGTTACTATTGTATTTTATAGTATTGGTATCATTTGCTGATAACAAAAAAAATAATATCATGACGATTACTAGAAAATGTGACAACCTTTTTTTTTAGCTCAAATAATTCATACGTATATAATTTAAGATGGATGCTAGATCGTAATTAGAAAACTCCTCAGACATATACTGTAATACTGTATATATTGAATACTATGTTCTGACACCAAATATTATAATATACCATTAATGAATATATTCGTGATAATGGTTTCGGTTATTGAGTTTTCCACTATTTCCACTTTGACAAAATTCTCATAATCTCTCGAAAACCAATACATACTTTAAATTTTATACAACGCCCTGTATTACAAAAAAAAAAAAATATCAATTCTGGCAAAGATAAAAAAAAACATCTATGCACATCAGGTCATACAAAGTGTTTGTAGATATGGAAAAGTATGATACTATGTGAAATGCATAATTGGTTTTATAAATGAAAGAACAATTCAGGTATTCGGTTTTTTGTGTACTGAGACTAAGAAAGTTAACCTCAAGTTGCATACGTACGTACGTAAAAAAAAAAAGAGCGTATATAATGCTATTATTGCTACATTTGTATACAATGGAATGTTTTATATAAAAAGGAATGGGTAGTGATGCTAATAATGAAAAACAAATACATAATAATAATAAGCCATATAATAAAGTCAGTGATATAACGGTGGGGATAATACAATATTTATAATGTGGTAGTTACTGGTTGCTACTAGTAATATTTATACGTAGTGAAAATTTACATGTAATGGATTAAAAAAAAGGGGGATGTCCTCAAAAATGTTTTTAATATATATAAGCGTGTATGTATAAGCTATGGAATATTAATAAAAAGAAGTCATGATGTGCGTATGAGGGAGTGTGTAAAATGTGAGTATGCTTTCTGTAATAAATAAAAATTTAAAATGCCAAAAAAAAAAAAAAAAAAAAAAAGAAAAAAAAAAGAGGTAATCAAGAAGTTTCCATGGGTTCTGGGTCAGGTATAATATTTTGTTCTTTTGGTGACAATACTGGTGATATAGGTGATGCACTCTTATTATCATTATCAGATACAGATGTCATTATAACATCTTTATCGGACAATGCTCCTGGTGAAGGTGATTTGGTAATTGAAGAGCAAGAAGGTGAAGGAGAAGCCGCTTCAGTATTTTTAGCCATGGCTGCTTGTGCTGCTTTTCGATTTAAAGCAGCAGTAGCTTTTGCTTTTGCTGTAGATTTTGTAGATCGTGTAGCAGTCAGTTCTTTCCATACAAAACATGAATTACCAGCAATATGGGTCTTTGGTTTTCTTCCCCGTTTCTTTTTAGGCATTTGTAATACGGTATCCATGTCTGAACTCGTGAAGGCTGCCATGGATCCATCCATAACATCATTTGCTGTATTTGATGGTAATATATTGTTGGATGATGTTTGCGAAGCGCTGGTATTATTATTGGAATCTCCACTACTATTATTACTACCAGTAGGTGCATTGACAGTCCATACCTACAAATTTTGTTTTAAATGAATATTTTTTTGATAAAAAAAAAGATTAATGTCAAATACAAAATTAAAAACTTACTGTTGGTTGCAAAAATGTAAATCCGCCTTGCCAAGCTGGTTCACGCATGTTTGGAGGACGACCTCGACGACGTTTGAGAATGGGTTCACCAGATGCTGTAAATAATATTTGCGTTGATGGAGGTGGAAGTGATTTTTCATTATTTTTAGAAACAGTTAATGTTGGTACGGTTTTTGTACTGACTGTTGAAGTGGTTGAAGAAGACGATACTGTTCTTGAATGTGAAAGTTCTGGTTCGGAAGGTGATTGTGGTGATGAAATACTGTTCATCGTAGCAGTCATTGATGGTGATATATGACTTTTATTGTAAAGTGAAGAGCTGGATGATGTTGGTGATGGAATTTGAGCAGGAGATGTTATTGTTGTCGTTGTGGTAGGAGTAGTAGAAAGATCATTATGGTTAGAATGCTGATGTGTTGGAATAGGTCGTGAAATAGTCGCAGACGACGTTACTGACACAGAAGACTGTTGGTGTTGGTGTTGGTATTGTTGGTGTTGATTATGTTGTTGTTGGTGAGGATAATGATAAGGATGATGGTATGGATGTTGTTGCATTTGCTGTTGAGATAAAGTACTCGTTGAAGAATAAAGCTGTTGTGATTGTGGTTGAGGTGAAATGCTTGTACGATAATGTTGATGTTGTGTATTATGCTGAGGATGATGAGAGTCCTTATTATTGTGATAATTGTTACTGTTATCGTAAGAAGGAGGCTGTGAGTTTAGTTCTTGTTGTTGATTCATAGCCCAAGGAGCAACTTCTGAGGGGGGTTGTTGGTGAGTTCGAAGCGGTCTTGGCGGATCCATCCCCTGAAGCGGTGGTAATGAAGCTGCATTATTATCATGATCATTTTTATTACTATTTGTGGTAGTAATAGTAGTATTTGGAACTGGTAACGGAGATGGAGGTGACGGAGATAAAGGAGAAGGTGGATGCTGTCGAGTAGAAACATAACCAGAAGTCTTATGACAATCAATCAATGGAAGACCAGGACTTAAATATTTATCTTTTTGTTGATGAAATGGAAATGATATTGATGGTCGTGGCGATACAGGAGAGGCAGGCGTTAAATTTACATTTAATCCTGTTGAAGTTGTTGTTTGTTCACTATTTTCCTTTTGCTGTGGATTTGCAGGTGGAGAAGGTGGATGTAATAAATGAGAAATGGGTGGTAGCGTTGGTTGTTGCATATTTTGATATATAATTTTTTACGAGATAATAATGATAATAATAATAATAATTTGATTAAACAAAAAGGAAAGAAGAAAAGAAAAACTAAAAAAGAAAATTATAATTTACCAGGTAAAAGAAGGGAAAAAAAAAAAAAAAAAAAAAAAGAAACCCAGGATTTATACCAAATATGAAGAAAATGAGATTTCCAGACCAGTACAGCCAAAAAGAACTACAAGAAGGATTCTATACCCAATCAAAATTAAAGTACCGTTTCCGTCTCTTCTCATACTTCTTGGTTGTGTGCTATTGTGATGTGGTACATCCTCACTTTCTCACTATACCATTTCCCTCACTTCTTATATTGCACCCCCCGAAAATTTATCAAACACCTTCTTTTTACTTCTTTTATAACTCCATCTTTCTTATTCATACTACTTATTTCTCCTCAAATGCATTATTATAACTTTTTGTTCACTTCATTTATTTTGTTTATTTATTTATTTATTTATCTTGAATCTCTTAATCAAAACGTGTACTATATGTTTTGACATCAATGAATAATATATATAAAGAGCTATTAAATTATTTGTTGTTTTCTGAGAAAAAAAGGCATCGATAGAGACAAATGATAAAGTAGCCATCATAATATTTCCTTTTATTCTTTTTAAATTATTTATTAAAGATTATGTGATCAAGAAAAAAAAAGTTTATTTCGATTACTTTTTTTTATACTGAAAATATGTTACTCTTGGTGTAATTATGTATTAAAGTGTTCCACCCAAAATAATAATAATAATCATTTATTCAGTAGTACGCAGGAACAATTGGGAACGTAAATCAATCTTTTTAAGGCAATCTTCACATGCTCAATCATGTCATTTTAAAGAAATGTATTTATATCGAGGCGCAAGATCATTTTATAATCACAAATTATATAAGATATAAAATTCTACAGAAAAGTAAGAAAAAATGTTAATAGCAAGACGTAAAAATTATTTTTATATTGCTTAATTGGTTAATTCAAACACAAAATGTATCATAATAACTTTTTTTTTTATTATTTATATATTCATTCGCTATCAATCATAATATATTATTTAAGAAAGAAATCTTGGTAAAAGACAAATTTAGAGAGATTAAAGAAGATCGACAAATAATAAAAGATTTGCTATATACAAATATGTAGTTTTTTTTTTTTAGGTGGCGAGAAGGCTGAGTTGGGGGGGGGCCTATTTTAGACAAGCTGAGAGGCTGATAATCTGAGTTATCCATTTTATTTATTTATTTTTTTGGTATTACCATTTAAGCCCGCAAGAGAAAAATAAACTTAAATAAGTATTTTTTGGAGTTTATGATAAGTTGTGTTACAACTTTATATATAACACAATATAAACATCGCTATATATATATATATTTATATATTTTTATATATAACAATACATATTTTTCTTGTCAATATGATTTATTAAGCATTATTATTGACACGATTCTGCTAAAACAAAAAGGTACATATAATCTAACACTCCCTTTTTTTATTTATTTGAAAACCGCATGGATCCAAAGGAAAGTGACAAAACTGTTTTATGATAATCCAATTCTGCGGCGTTTGATGTTCTATTATGATCATAAACAACATTTTTATAAACACTTATGGGAACTATTGCATTTTCATTATGAATCAACAATAACAAAAGAATAAAATTGTGATAGTATCAAGATTTTTTTTTTTTTCAATTGCCAAGACATAACAAATAATATACTAAATAAATAAATATAATCACTTAGCAATCAAAAATATAAAGTGAAAAATCCTGTCAATAAGAAGAGAACAAATGATCTAAAACAACATTGTTATATGCCGAAATCAAAGTTTTAATACATAAAACGACCGTTTTGCCGGACAACAACAGAAAAAAAAGAAAATAAATTTATTTGGAAAAAGAGAACATCAAGAAATTGTCTATGGAACTCAACGCTTCCTTTTTTTTTTATACATATATAAAAAAAACCAAGAGAATTTTGTCACTTTTCTATTCTATGTGTATATATAATATATGAGTGATAATAATAGTTCAAATGTGTATAACATACGCTAATAAAAAAAAAACCACGAATATAATGCACATGTACCCAGGACCCGGGGTTACTCATATTTTTTTAATGGAAATATAGGAAAAAATGGTTATAAAAGGGGAAATTGAAAAACGAGGCTTATAATATACTTCATATATAATCTCATTTTTATTGCCTTTTTCTTTAATTTCTTTACCTTATTTGATGATATATTATCATTCATAAGAGAAAAAAGGACGATAAAAAAAAAAGTGTGTGTAAGTTCTTTACCTTTTCTTTTTTTTTTTTGGTCACTTCTTCCATACTATTATTGATTCATAATACAAATATCTAAAACTCGGAGTATAATATTTGTCACCATAAATAACAATCTCACCACACTATAATTCTGAGCGTATAATAATATGCCATTAGGTTGTTTTCAACACATTGGTGCATATCTATATAAAGGTTTTTTTTTTAGGAGGCAAAGGCTGAACCTGACTAATTTTACCAGATTTAGAATTAAAAAGAATTCTGTGCTCGCTAGGATATACATTTTTTCTATTTTGCTCAACTGACTTGCCATAATTAGATGTATTACACAAATGAAAAAAAGAAAGATCAGGACAGTCTGCACGCTCTAAAATGTCACCTTAAAGGAGAAACGGAGTTTTTTTTGGGGGAGAAGAAAATTGGGTCCTTTCTAATGATTTTACACATTCGATCCAAGTGTAATTTTGTTTTTTTTTTTTTTTATTCAGGTAAGTATAATCTTCATTTATATATACCATACCCTTGTTCTATTTTTCTTGTTTAACACTTGAATAGATTTTTTATTACTATTAGTGGCTATAGATTTGTTCTTGTTTTTTTTTTCGTTTATTATTGAAGTGCTGATAATAGTGATACTCACTTTTGTTTTTATGTGTTGAGTGAATTGAACTATTTACGCTTTTTAAAGTTTGGATTGTTCAAAATAAATATGAGCTATGATTTTGAAAACAAGTTACGTTTTTAACAAGCATAGTAGCCTTAAAGTCAATTCATAATAACCAAAACAATAACATGGCTGTAATATATTCGAGCCAAGAAAACTTCAAACGTTATATATGCGTATTTTATTCAGAAAGGCATTTTTGTTGCTAAAATAATTCCAACTTATATTTAGTTAACCAATACAAACACCAGAAATATCAAGAATGCTGAACAATCAGTCAAACATATGAAAATAAGAGAGCCACGATATAAACGAATTGGCCAAATAAAAAGTCTATAGACCACCAGACTATTGTAAATGTGGGTGCGTTTCTATTGTTACCGGTTATTAATTAATAAGGAGAGGGTAATACACTAAATTTTTTTTCTTGTTGTATACAAAAGTAGATAATAGATACGTCCTTGGCTTGTAATATCGTTTCAAATATTAATTAAACTATATACACAATATCATCTCCTATCTTTGTATGATCACTTTCTGATGACGTTCACTACGTAGGCTTATACTATTTGTAAAATATTACCAAACAGACTTATAATAGTACTGTTTATATAAAAGATGTATACTATGCTTTTTTTATAAAGCTCCCTCTAAATATATTAGATTTTTTTCTTTCTATTAAATTGATTAGTGTATTAGTAATCACACCATCTCGATAATAATCTTACTGTTAATTTCTCCTTCCGTTCTTGTATTATCTGTTTGTCTACCTTTTTTTTTTACATTATGACATCTTCTTTACTGTAAGATTTAGTAGTAAATCATTGCATAACTTGTGTTAATCCAGCATCAGAATTATTGACAAGCATGGAATCACAAAAAATAAAAACTACAATAACAATACATATTCTAAGGAGCCGTTGCTACTTTAGAGCCAGCTCTTTATTATATTGTTGACTTACATGATAGAAAGACGTGAGTTCATAAGAGCTCCCCCAAACAACTAAGAAAAGCTCTACTGTAAGCTTATAACTTTTAGTTGAGCTTTTGAAAGATCTTACTGAAGTGATTATTTTGGAATATGAAAATTGATATGCACTACTGACGTTGCCGTAAACTTAGTAAATATATGTGTAAACTATATAATAGCTAACATGTCTTTTAAAAATTAGATGGATGGCAATTCCAGTTCTTGAAAATATGCGTGTAAAAAAGCTAAAACGATTTCGAAACATCGGCGTAAGCGAATAGCCAAAAGAAACACTACTCTTTGACAAAAAATAATCACAGTAATCAAATCATCGCTATTTCAGCCCCCAGCGTCGTGCTCAATAAGTAGAATTAATAATAATAATAATGGTAATAGTAATCATACAAAGCAGTTAAGAAATACTTCTTCTACCCGCAATACACGAGCCTTCACATCGGTAACAGATAATGAGAACATAAGCAAAGGTAAGAATAGCACCAAAACCACAAAAAAATGTAATATTGTCATTCTAGCCATACAGTAACAATGAACTTTTACCAGAACAGTAAAAATAGATATGGGGGATGTATGACTCAATTGTTCGCGAAACCAAAAGGTGGTGCTTATGAGTGTGATCATGGGAAAATGAAACATGTAGTATATAAAATAAAGAGAAACGAAATATAAAACTTACATCATCTATAAGTATCATAGTTACTAAATAAATAGAAAATGTTTGTCGTGACTTCAATCTAACTTTATATATTTATATGTGTGTGTGTGTGTACAATCCTTCCCACTCAGGAGTAAAGTATACTATCTGCATTTTGCTGAATGGGATGGTTATTTTGATAAACTCTAACTTGGCGAGATCAGATATGAAAACCGATCCTAGTAGTCACAACTTCCAAATAACCTTAGAGAATATACATTATCACGTATTCAAGTCGAAGATAGAAGATAACTTGTATAACGTTTTAAATAATTTTTTTGTGGCTCAAACACTTACAGAATATACATACAATTGAAAAGATCTATATAGTTGCATCCAATCTCGGCATGACACCCTTTTTGATCCAATTGAACAAATAACTTTATTCAGTCATGCAGGCCGTCACCGAAAATGCGCCCACAAAAAAAAGAAAACAAAAGCACGATATAACTGCTCCAGAGGATAATGCTGAAGCAGAAGGTCTGGAAACTAGTCTATCTTATCACAGCTGCTCTCTCTCTCTCTCTCTCTCTCTTTTTTTTTTTTTTTTTTTTTTTTTTGATAGAAACACTCAAAAATGTTCATATACCTCTATTTTTTTTTTCTTATTTTCTCAACTATATTACTTGATATATAGTAGAGCGCTCAATGTGTGACTGAAACACTGATTAATGAAGATTTATACTATGGGTTTGTATCTAGACAAAAGTATTTAAAAAAATATAGAGAATTTTAATATAAAAGTTTTTCTATTCATAAATATTACGCCCGAATTCACAAAAAAGATTGGTTCTAATGATTTTATGCGTTACACTTGCTTAAACTAAACTACTACGTATCCGGTCCATATTATTTATTTCTTAAAAGATTAAAAGATTTTAAAACTAAAGATAGACCTAAAGAAAGTTTATTTAAACAATTATCGGATATTTTTAATGATAACAAAGATAGAAAAGTGGAATTCTATTAAAGTTTTAAGTGGGTTTAAGTGATATAAAAGGTAAGAAAAACAAGTGTGCCTCTTTTGTCCGGTGCTTCCATCTATTAAGATTTATATATAGTAAAGCATTTTCGTTTTAATCCATATAAATATACATGCGATTGTTTTGGCCACAATGGATCAATTTCAAGGTCGGTATTTTGATTAGAAAGTGTAACTTATTTTCAAAATCTGGTTTCCACAGCTAAATTCAATTTCAACACTCTGCGTCTAATTTTCATTTATAGACAAAGTGTTACAAGTAAATAAATAAAAAATTGTATCGCAAGAAGAACACAAGCTTTGTGAGACATTTAACCGAATTGAGCAAAAAAAAAGAAGGTTTTAGTGTACTTTTCATTAGAAGATTTTTTAAGACTCCTCTAAAAGAATAAAAAAGAATAAAAAGAAACACTGGTAGATATTAGTCAAATGATATGAATAATAAAATTCATTTTTTGTCAATTACGTAGTATTTATTATTATAGACCCTTGAATACAATAACAGTACTCAACTAATTACAATATTCTTTACGTACGTAGTTGTTATTTTTTGTTATTTAAATTATCATAATAAGATTATTTTAATTCTTTTTTTTTTATTGGATCGAGGTTTTCAGCCTTATAAAATATATAAAACTGAAATTAACTATTACTAACTTCTACATGTTGTAAGATATCTTCTTCACTTCTTTCCGAGACTAATATATATATAACATGAATTATTACAAATACATAAGGTAAATATTAAGCTTTCTTTTTATCATAATAGCAATATTAATAAAGAAAGATCATGGATTTAAGCAAAAAGTACACAAGAAAAATTAAGAAAAATAATACGCATATAGATATAATACTACCAAGTATAAGTGTGAAAACATTTTATACTATACCATATAGCGTAAAGTATGGGTGAGACAAGAAACAAAAGAGGAGATTTGCAATGAGTCGTGTAACCCCAATCCATTCTTTTTTTTTTTATAAATACCAATTTATTCATTATCAAATTATCTAAACGGGGTTTAGAGTCATTCCATATATTCCATATATTCTATTACAAAAGGAAATATGTAAGAAAAAATGTGCTTATAGAAACTCCAAATACGACTATTATTATAAATTCGTGTCCTTTTCCTTGTACTATTTTAAAGCATAGTACGTACTATATTCCCGGCTGTCTTTGTTTTCTATTTTCCACAAATAGAATTAAAAGAAATGCTTACTGTACACTACAATCATAAGGTTTTGAGACATATCCAATTATTTTCTAATCTCTTTATTATGTTTAGATTTGAATATTTATTATTTGAGTATACAGCTATTGTATCTCGTATGGTATTTTTAACTGAATATTGTATTTTATAGATATTATAATTAACAATGTAATAGTTAGGCTAATCACAAAAGAAATCTCGCGTTAAAAGACAAACCCATCCAAAATTTGAATCACTTTTGGAAAGAACGATAACATAATATATAAGTACATATGTTAAGGAATAGATCTTGATAAACAACGCCAAGTTTGGTAAACGACTCGAAAGAGGTGAGATAGAAATCCCAAATCTTCTAATAACATTACAGATGACTCTTTTCTTTCGCTCTCCTCTTTTACCTGTTTTTATGTACCACACCTCTGGCAGGATTAAAGCATACATCATAATTGCTTTTTTTTAGATCATGTGTATTTTGTTTTGACTGATCAGTTGGTACAGTAACAATTAGTACCAAAATACTGAAGCTAAATCATGTAGTAGTACAGTAATAATAATTAAGATAGCTAAATGTTACAACCATATTGATAATACGATTAATCTACTATTGTTATACATGTTTCCTGCGGAAACAATTTTCTACTAATGAAAGATTCGGAGTCAGTGGCATGGTGTTGGTGTATGGGTACAGCGTGAATGGGATTATAAATCGCAAACATCAGAAGCTTACAATCACATATTTAAATGACATTCTTATCCATGTACGGTATAAAGATATTAAGTAACATTCCCCTTTCTTATATGTTACAATATTGCTTTTTTTTCGCCACCCTTTACTTTTGAATATTATACTCATTATTGGTTTTTATAATAAGTTTATGGTAAAAAGTGAATACACCATTACCATTAATTCTAAAAGAAGAACAAATATCTTAATTATTTTTTTTTGTTGCTTTCATAACAACTCTTAAAAGTTACTGTGATAGTACTAGTGACTTGTCTGTGCTGGAAGTAAGTATTCCTAACTAAAACTATCAAAGCAAATACACTTGTTAATATAACAATAACAAACAATAATAGCAATTAGGGCAAATAAAAAAAAGATTGAAATGAATTCTCTTGTATTACAGTAGTAATAATTCAAGAAAAAGATTTGTCTCTTGAAGTCAGTAAAAAAAAGTAACGCCTCTTTTCGTAAACAGCTTTTATAAATTGTGTAGGCGTAAAGATATAGAAGTAGGATAAATAAATTGATATATAGTAATAACAAAGAGTTTCGAACCCATTGTTGAATCTCCCAAGATTACTAAATCTACTACATTCGCCAACTAGTAATACCATATGAGAAACTAACGATTGGTAGTATCAAAAATTGAGTTCTGATTAACAATTTGAAGAGTTTACACTTTGATTACCTTTCCTATAAAGATAAACGCCTGAATTCATAACCATATACGGTAACTATTTCCTTGCTAACTCTATCGAAAATCTTATAAAAAAAACACATTTATCAAGAAGATAATCCGACGTAATCAGAGTAAAGCATCCAGAGATCAAGCAAAAATATCTGATTGACATTTTTTTCTATGTTAGTACAAAAATTTACAGTACAATGTCAGCAAAATTTTCAAACCATATACCATTGTTAACGATATTTTTGGTGCAATTCAACCAAACATTACAATCGACTACCATAAACAAACCAGCTGTAATAAAATAAATACTACCTGTTCAAATTTTTTTAGCATTCCGTCTGGACTTTTGTGACGTAAGATTTATGTATGAATAATTTGTATATTATGACAGATAAGGATTACTACAAATATCTATACATGAAAATTAGCAATCATGTTTTTACACACTTATATAAACTATAGCAACAACTTTATCAACACCAGTAGCATCAATTCCGCCGCCTATAGATAACATCAAAAGTACACACTGCGCGTTTGTCATAGGTTTATAGACTACAGAGATCACTTGTTGGATTGTACATGGATATAGAAAAAAAAAAGAAACTTTGGATATTATTCATGAAAATATAAGCTGTATATAATAGAGTCCTCAATTACACAAAATATGCTTATTTGTTCAGTCAAATCAAAAAGTCTTGTTGGTTTTCTTGATTATTGAAATATAGAAAAATAGCAATTGCTTGCTAGAAGTGTTTTAGCTTATAAACAAAATATTATAAGAGTGAACATCTTGTACTGATCTGATGAATTTAATAATCTAGAGCTATAATACAAAAAAGAAAAAAAAGTGACTCAAAACAAGAAACGGAAACCTTTCGCATCGTAGATCTTACTATTTGTGGGTTTTGTTTTCTCAGTATTGTAACAGTAAGCATAATTTTTTATACGAAATTAAAAAAGAGACATTTCAAATTAGTATTATTTTATATCCAATGTAGTAAGTACAATAGTATATTACTCTTATTATTTGATTAAGTTTAGGTTTATAATAAAAACATATCTTTTGTTTTTCAACATTACAGGATATATTGAATGAGTAGGAAATAGATAATAATTAACTACCCTACTTTTTTTGATATATTCTCTTGGAAATGACTAGAGGTGCGCCAGTTTTGAACCGGCATCTTAGTAACATGGCGCGCCCTTTTTTTTGCCATTTTAAGTACTTGGCTCGCTTTTCATCTATTCTCCTTCTAAATCTTCATAATCTCAGTAATAATTATTGACAATATGTTTAGCTTGATCTATCGATTGAACATTATGGTTACTTTCTCTTTCTAGCCATAAAATATACTCAAAAAATTGCTAATACATATAAATATATATATATATTGTAACTATACAACAAAGAACGCAATAACGAAGAGACGAAATAAGCCGTAGAGTATAGATTAAAAAGTGGTACTAAACGTCATATATTTATAATAATAATGCTGTAAGTAGGTTATGTTTGTGTGCTAATAGATCTTTTTTCTTTTCTTAATTCTACCTATCATTTTTTTTCTTCTTTTGTTCTTGGCCCTGTTTTGCTTTATCTTTACCAATACGTAGTTAGAAAACTATTGATACTTTTTACAAGTTATGACTTATTCTTCATTTATAAAGAAAAAAAGATCCAATTGAGTTTTTTATTATTATTTTTATATTTACCATTGACAAATAGATTTGATTCCAATAAATAGTAAAGCGTCCACTCTTCACAGGCTTACTTTGGATAGGAACGTCAACTAGTATGAGCTTTATAGGTAGATGAAAATAATGAATAGTAGTAGACTAGCTATAAAGAGCTGTCAACGGTAGTAGTAGGAATGATATTAAAAAAAATACAAAGCAAATAGCAAAAGTGTTGTAACCAAGATACATGGGATCCGTTTTATAACATAGAAATATAAATTAATATGACACAAAATAAAAGTCGTCCTGTAAATTTTGTGGTAGGTACCTGGTAATAATTAACTTGTGGAAATTTTTGATATAGATTATTTTTATATTTAAACAAGCCGAGTAACATTCTCAGTGGAGATTGGGCAATAACTCGAAATTATATACAAAACAATGTCTACACTGTCTGCTTATCGCAGGAAGAACATAATGCGCTGAATATTTTCCGAAAATTAAATTCAAGACTCTTGGTGAATTGAAAAAATGCCACCACGAACTATTTGCTCCTAATTAAAAATCTGAGGGTGTCTGTTTTATTCGTAATGCATTGAATCAAATGTACGTATGTAAAAAAATTACAGTACTAACAATGAATATATCATAAGTTTTCGAAGCCTAATTTTCGTTTCTCATATTAACAGGATTGAATTAACTCGTACGAATGAACTCGAAAAAAATAATCCCTTGGGGGAAGACTATTTTCGCATTAAATGTTTTATCACAACTGTATGATTTGTCCTTTTTATACAGTTAGGAATATATTTAAAATAAATATGCATTCAAACTTTTGAATTGGATTGATATGAAATATATATATTTTACCTTTTGTATGGTGCATATATAAAGCATTCCGATCATAATTATGTTCGAAAGTACCTGGATAATATAATCTCTCTCATTTTCGCTTCTTTTTTCGATAAAAGAAATCATTAATAAGGATGGTTGGTTTGAAGAATACATGGTTATAAAATATTAAATATGCGTGTCCAAGTGTATTGTATAAAAAATTAAGAAACCGTACAGCAAACTCTTTATCAGCTGGTTGGGGAAACATGGGTACTGGTGTTACATACTTACTCATGCCTGCTATATATGATGGCATTACATTTACGAACTATTAAGGCGATCACCTGGCGTGTGGCATTTCTTGTTCCTTTACGTATTTGCGTTGTTGTCGCCATTATCGATTACCTCTTTGCAACAGATACCCCACATGATGACTGGCTCATATTACGTCGACAAGAATTAGAAAAAAGCCAAGATTCTAATGATGATACAGGTGGGAGCTGCAGCAGCACTGAATGCATTTAAATATTTGAACAAAAATTAGAAAAAGGAGCTATAATTACCGGAACTGCTCATGTGATTGCAAGGAACAGTAAAGACAATGACGATAACTTAATTGCTAATGTTAAGCGAAATGAATTTTTTGATGAAACTCTGGTTACGTTTGGAAAAGCCTTTTGCAAGCCACCAGTTTTAATTATAATCGTACATTATGCTTGTTCCTTTTAGGTGTTGAACTTGCTATTGACAATGTCATTGGTAATGTTTTCCGAACTCATTTTGATCTAAATTCATCTACTGCAGCTTATATTGGTTCAACCTTTGGTTTGCTCAACTTATTCACGATTAGGCGGGTAAATTGCTATTTGTTTTATTATATAGTATATACATCTATACATCGATTCGAAGAGTTGCTTTCTTTTTAATTTTTTGACATTGTAACATTTTCTAATTCTTCTTTTTATTAGTGGGCTATTATCGGCGCGATACTCTTGCTAAACGTTGGCATTTGAGCGCTCGTATTCTTGTACATCTCATTTTAATATGTTTGGAAGGGATTTTTCTTGTTGAGTTTAACTTTGTTCTCAACACAAATTTACCATCCGCCATTGTCTTGATGGTACTCTTCTCGTTTTTTGTACAAGCTGTATGTGGCTCCACATTCCGTATCGTTCTATTTGTTGATCCTCTGAATAACGGCAAAGTGATGTAAATGGTTGGTGCAGGTGGTAACCTTGGCGGTATCATTTTCAATCTTATGTTTCGCCAATTTCAACCCGACTTTGAAAGCGCCATTTTATGTTTGGGATGTGTTATTTTAGGTGCAGGTAATGTCAAACCTTGGTACTTTGTGTTCAGGGTAAAATCATATGACATTTGTTTAATGGTCATTACGTCCAACCATATATTATTATCCTGTTTTTAGGCTATAAAATATTGTATACTCTTTTTTATTATTATTCATACATATCATATAAATACACCCTTTCTGCTATTTATCCTCCTCCAGATTTTCACCATTTTTTATACTTTCCCTTTTACTTTGCGTTCAATTATGTGATAGTTTACTGTAAATAAATGTATATACGTATATTGTGATATTGTGATTTATTAATAAACATTCGTTATTCAGGCACTAAATAATATTAAGCTTTAAATAATCATTATTACGCATATAAATATTTACTGTTTAACGATAATGGTCATGGTAACTGCTGATAAAGTATGTGGTAATAATCAACAGCAACGATAATGGTTCTGAGTACTATACTAATATTACCTTGTCATCAACACTAAATAAAATCAAATGCTGGAATATCATATGTTTTCAAGCTTCTCTGTGATTCCCTTTTATCTCTACGTAACCACAGTTCTGTCATTTTTTGGTATTTCGTAAGGTCATGCGAAAGCTTTCTTGGATGTCAGTGCATTCACCCGCTGACGTTGTATTTATTTAGAATAATGATCATCATATTATTTTCCAGGGCTCTTCTGTATTGAACATTGCACTTTCCATTTTTTTCAAACCAGCGGCAATAAAAATAACGTTAATTATTAACTGATTATCTGTCCCATGGAGTTTTTGTTTTTTTACACTGCCTCACGAACAATTATTCTCTTTTCACCCCTTTTTTTTTAAAAAAAAAAAAAGGAAAAAAAAACGTTGTTGTTTTATGGCGCTACATGTTATTAAATGCTACCAAAACACAAACACACGATACGTACGACATTAATAGAAGCCACTTATAATCCAAAATCATCCAGAATTTGTTTATTATTTGTTTGCGTTTAAAATGAACGTGTACTACCGCATTTTTTTTTCAATAAAAAAAAATCATCTGATAGGTATTATAAAAGAAATAAATCGTCGAATAACATTATCATCATTGGCAAAATTTTCTTCTTCAATATTACAGCCAGAACTATATAATAAAAAAGTAAAAAATTATTTGATTAATATTTAAATCATATCTATGTATACTTTCTGCATCTTAAAAAAGGACAATAATATACAATCTTTTACTAGTATAAATACATGTGTTTCAACCGATAAATGACATGTATAAGCCATTAAGGAAGAAATTATTATATTAACTTTAATTTTTTTTTCTGTTTTTTTGAAACATGTAAGTGCTGCATGACCGAACTGTTACTTTTCATTAGTGAAACCAAAATGACAGTTTTTTTGCTGTTATTGCCTAGTATTATTGTTGTTATTTATTTATTGCGAGCTGTTAATATTTGAATTATCAGCGTTATTAACATCTATTTAAAGTATACAATAATTTTATAAAAATGTAGAAGCATAATCTAAATCTAACCTATTTTGGGACAAGTAAAAGAAAGTTAGCATCGCATGAACAGCTCACATAACTTTATATTTGTCATATCAAAAAATAAGAGAACCTTAAATGGATTCCCGTAAGAGTTAAACTTTATTTTATTTTATTTTCAATCTTCTTTTTTCGTTTCGCCGATTCAGATCACAAACCATTATATATTTTATAATACATTCAATTATTAAGCTTTCAATAAAATTGTTTATATGTTTGAAGTAACGACTAAGATTTCTTAAAAAGAAAAGGTTTGGTGCAGATCGAGAGTATCCAAAAAGGGTATTTGTTACAGCATCATTATTTTAAAAAGAAAAAAATTATTTTATTTTTTTTATTACTGTATATGAAAAAAAAACATGTAGTGTAAGTTAGAATATTGGTATCTAACTGTCGCAATGTGTTGATTGTGTAATATATGTGTGAACGATGTTGCTAATTGTATGGGCCATTATAATATTTGAATTAATTTTATTAATTCTTAAAGCTATTACTTCTGTAATGAATAGATCAAAACATAAAATCTTCTAGTCACTTTTCCATTTTGTCAGGTAGAAAAATCAAAAATAAATAATCAATATAATAACTTCATAATAAAATAAAGCAAACAAACTTTATTTATTTTTTTGTCTATCTATTGTTGTTTAAACGTCATTCATATTTCACGCGCTATTCATCAAATGAATTTTCTTGTGCTAACTAGTATAAAAGGGCTATCACTTTGCGGCGTTATTTTATTTTTTGTCTTTTATTTTTCAAATAAAAAAAATTTATTATGAAATTTTTTGCAAAAGAGCTATTAGTGGATCAGCATAATAAAGCCACTAACTTTAGATTACATAGCCTTCAGTTTCCGCAAATGAGAGCACTGCATCTGGTAAGTATTTTAGACAATAATAAAACTATTGATAGATAATACACGTATTTATATCTTACTATTATAATGCTACTGTAGGCATGGATTTCGTTTATGGTAGCATTTATGTCTTGGTATGCCATTCCACCTATTATATATCATATATCTGAAGATCTTGATATATCAGCTGAAGAAATTTATGACTCTAATACGGTCAGTGTAGTATTAACAATTGTTGCCCGTGTTGTTATTGGTCCACTTTGTGAACGTTATGGTCCACGTCGTATTATGTGTGCCATTCTTGTTTGTGGTTCCATTCCTTGTGGTTTCACTGGCCTTCTTCAGAATGGTCCTGGTTTGATTGCTGTTCGGTAGGTGTATTTATTTATTTTATAATTGTACAGGATGATACCTTAGATATTTAGTATTGTTACAATATAGCTAACCATCATTTAATATATCACTATAGAGCCTTTATTGGTATACTCGGAGGTTCCTTTGTGCCATGTCAATTTTGGACAACACAGATGTTTTCCCCATCTATTGTTGGGACTGCAAACTCAATTTCAGCCGGTTGGGGTAATATGGGTGCAGGCATTACATATATACTCATGCCTGCAATTTATGATGGTATTGCATCACATATTGGGAGCGAGATGGCTTGGCGTATAACATTTGTTGTGCCAGCTACAATTTGTCTTCTTGTTGCTGCAGCGGATTATTTTCTTGCTACAGATACACCACATGGTGATTGGCTCGAATACCGTGATAATACCAAGAACAGTGATAAGCAAAATAATAGTCCTAGCAGCACATCAGTATCATCTATGCAAACAGCTGAACACAAAATGGAAAAGGGGGGTATTAAACTGACATCAGAAAAAGAAGTGACTGATCAACAACACAGCGATGTCGATGATGATGCAAGTAGGATTGGAGAAGTAAAGCGAAACCAATCTATGCGAGACATTGCTATTAGTTTTGGTAAGGTATTATGTAATCCCGCCGCCCTTATTATGATAATTCACTATGCTTGTTCGCTTGGTACCGAATTATCCATTGATAATATTATTGGACATGTTTTTCGTGAAAAATTTGCACTTGATAATTCTACATCTGCTTATATTGGCTCTGTATTTGGATTACTTAATATTTGTTCACGTTTATTTGGGTAAGTACACAATGGAATGGAATAGCACAGAGAATTACAACATTAACAGTAGAAGATAAAATACAGACTAGTAAAAAACAGTTATCAATTATTATTACTATTATTGACATGCTTTATTTGTAATAGGGGCTTATTCTCAGATTGGTTGGCTAAAAAATGGCATATACCGGGTCGTATATTTGCACATCTTGTACTGATGTGTTTGGAAGGAATTTTTCTTATTGGTTTCAGCTTTGGTTTTGTCAATCTACCCACATCCATTATACTCATGATTTTCTTTTCTTTCTTTGTACAAGCCGTCTGTGGATCAACCTTTGGTATTGTTCCATTTGTCGACCCTGTAAACAATGGTAAAGTAATGGGTTTGGTCGGAGCAGGAGGAAATATTGGCGGTCTTGTGTTTAACTTAATGTTCCGTCAACTCCAACCAAACTTCGAGATAGCATTTTTAATTCTTGGGATTATATCTTCGTCTGCTGGTATTCTGGGTAATGCTTTACTTCGGGTTCAAGGAGAAACTATATGGCATTTGTTTACTAGAAATCATTAGTGTTTTTTTAGCCCTTTTTTTTCTTATGTATGAATTGTACGATACGCTTGTGTTATTATTTATGTTATGTTATGTTATGTTATTTATTTATTTATCCAACTTTATTTTCTTTTTGCACTAAATTAAAAATTATTGCCACATAATTTAAAAAATAAAAACAATATTTTACTATATCCATAATATACACTCAACACAAACAAAACAAAAAGTCACTACCATTGTTACTAATATAAAACAAGAGCGCACAAAGATTAAATGTAATCATTTATTATGGACGAGACTTATTTATCAGCTTTACAAACGCTATTATTGACCTTCCTTGTGTTGCATAACCTTAATAAGGATTTCAAATACGGTGTACTTTTGCGTCTCGTCTAGTATAAAAAACCGATACCTTATATAACTCATTAAATTTTTAACCTTTTGAGGAATCACTGGCCAGTTAATAGAAAAAGAAATCCCGTGCCTAATTCCTTTCCTCCAGTTAATCTTATACAGCACGGCCATCTTTTATAACATCAAAGGTGGTTGTGCAATAATTATTTAGCATTCATGTAGACAATATATTATGTATAATAATAGGAACCTACTTTACAGACAATAGCAAAATTTATGCGCATAGGTATAAATATGAATGTACTTTTGTTTTATTTTATCAATTATATAGCTCATATGTACAAGAAAATTTCTTTAGGTTCTGTTTAGCATAAGAAATACATTCTTCGGTAACAAGTGGACAGTTTGTCACCTCCAACTCAAATGACGTTAAATTTGACTTTTTATCAACCACAGCTCGTATACCTTGATCTGTCACATTTTTCAAGCCATTAAGCTTCATAAAAGTTAAGTCTTCGATATTACTGAGATAATTAATCATCCCATCGTCCACTATTTCCATTTCCGCCAGGCGTACGTATGTTAATCTTTGCTCAAGTTGTTTTATCAAATTCAGAACGCCATCGGCAGAAACATTATTTAATTCTTCAAAATTTATTTTGCGCAGTGTTTTGATGTTCCCAAATATAGCAAGCGTTTGATCCGTTATTTCTTCAAAATGTCGAAGCTTGATATATTCTAAAGATGATTGCGCTTCTATTGAAAGTCGAGCATAATTTTCGAATAGACGTACAAATTCTGCTGTAATCCGGTGTGGAAATGATATTGTGAGGTCCGTGAGCGGCGTCACCATGTCCATGAGTGCGTTTATCAGTTCATCCATATCATATACATTGATTGTATACAATGTTTCCAGCTTAGTGGAATAACGAATAAAGGGCATAATAATATCTTGGATTCCTCTGAATGGCCAAGTGACGAGTGATGTCAAATTAGGTAATCTGAAGTTGGGGTATTGTGTCTTAAATTGCTGAAGCTCTTCTGGTGATACATCTGACATATTGACTACAAGGTCCTCTAATGTTGTTCGGCTTTTATATATGAGAGGTAATATTGCAGATGCAGGGAACACTGTACCGTCATTATTGGTGTATAAAACTCTAAGTCCTGCGTCTTTTTTAATAGCAGTTGTTGTCGTTGTCTCTTTGTTTAGCTCGGGAATAGGAAATGTTGTATTATCAGGATGGTTAAATCCTAATATTTCAAGATTCGGTGATGTCAGTCGATCAACCGTATTCAAGATTGAGATATCATCACATCCGTTCATAAGAAGGCGTCGTATTTTTGGGCATCTTTTTAGTATCCGCTCAATATCACTTTCTGTAATAGACGACGACTTTATTTTCAAGTTGATTAAATTATAAAGATGATTCTCTTCTAATAATGTAAAATCTGTAGATTGTGTTGATAAAGGACATGCTGTCGAATAGAAGAGATCGGATAAGTTGCTGCACGATGATAAAATTTCTGCTATTGTAATACCATTCTCGTTACTATCAATATCGATGTGAAAACTAGTCAACGTACTTCGTATTTGCCATAAAGCAGTTGTGGTGGGAGCAATATAACTTCGCATATACGCAGTTCCAAGTACTAGGGTTATTGTTAATAGTGTTACTCATATTTACCCTCATGTTAGCTTGATCCCAACATTATTAATTTTTTTTGAGAAGTTAATACCTGTTAAGTATAGCGATTGAATTTTATTGAACTGGGCTTCTTTTATTTTTCTTATAAACGCAAAACGAATTTTTTCGGAGGTAGTATTTATTGTCATATGCTTTACATAGTTACCAATGCTAGGTGTTACACGCGCCAAGGTTACATCGTCTGGTCCACCTTCAACCAATAAATCACACCATGCGTCACCACAATGTAAAATATGTCCACGCCACAGACTTGAGACTTGCATACTGTTTACCAATTCCTTTTGTGGTAATAACGAAAAAATTTTGTTGGTGATCTCAGTGGGCAAGATATGAACTGGGTCAAACCGTTTTTGAAATTGTTCATCGGCCAAGTGTTTCCCCACTTTTAACGCTTCGATTTCCTTGTGCTGATACGACTGTACAAGCTTAAATCCTTCATCGTAAATTTCTATTGCACTATTATGCTGACCATACATAGAAAGTATGTTTGCTTTATAAATATATCCTGTAGGTGATGTTGGTGCATATTCAATCATCGTCTTTCCGTCTGCGAATCCCAAATCAAACTGACCACTCATTGAGTAGGCATGTGCACGAGTTTCGAGAAAAGCTAGGAGAAGTGGTTTTTGCTGTTGGTATATATAATCAATTGCTTCAGTTGAAAGTTGGATTATTTGTTTGTAGTCGCGGCTGCCTATAGCGCTATTGAGATTTTTAAGCATCTTTGGAAATGACTCCATAAAATCGACCCAGTGTGTAAATGGAAATATCAAATCATTCATAATATATTCTAATAGCAACGTAGTAAAAAAGTAGTAAAAAAGAAAAAAATGTTTAAAGAAAGGAAAAGGATGAATATTATGCTTGATTCTTTATTCTCAAAAATATAGGCTGGGGTAATACTGATTCTTTTTTCTCTTTGAGTGCCACCACAACTACTGAATGGTTTCACAAAAGGCACATGTGATTAACCATCATACTATTTTATTTTGGGCTTTAGTATACTCAAATATGCTTGATATCCCCTACACAGCGACAACCTAATCTGATTGACAAAGGATATTATACATTTGATACTTTATAATATAATTCAGTGTTTATAGTATATTTTTAAAATGAAGTGCTGCTACATTCTTTATAAGAATGTTTTGCTAAGGGTACTCTTTAACAGCAAGTAGTTGCTGTGGCAAATGGAAAGAGAAAAATTACAAAGTTTTTGTAGCTACGCACTTTCTTTAATTAAAACATAACAAATTATCAAACACTTCACAATAACCGCGCTATCAATGCAAATAATAATTACTGACAACTACATAGTTTTAACTCACATAGCAATATAAGCTGTTACAACCATGTCTTTTAGTCAATAGTCTTACTTTGTACTATATTTATTAGACCAATAAAACAATTGGTCGAATGGTTTTTTAGAATTTTTATGGAGATAATATAAATCGATCATGTATATACGGAGTTAGTTAACACATTAAGTAATATTTAAAATAGATAAATAATAATAATAATAGATAATAAAAATTAATGATGACTGTATTTATAAGATAATATTTTTGGTCATTTATAGACTATATTGAACACTTGATATCGTTGCTATACAACTTTTTTTTTAATATTTATTAGCAGAAAGCGCATAGACAGGTCTTTCACCTGGATGTTCACCAATAGTCCATAATTCATCCCCTTGTTGTCGGTAAGTGAGATCTTCAGGCCCTTTTGAAAGTTCCCCAGTATACTGTTGTAAAGCACCTGTGCTGCGATCCCATGTATATAAATCACCATTTGTATTTTCGCCACGAGAACACGAAAAGTAATACTTTTGAACACCATCCTTGGTAACAGAAGTAACACCTTGCATTGATTTTAATCCGACATAGTAAAACTCAGTAGCAGTGGCGTACGTATCGGAACTATGGATAGGAAGACGTGTGTTGTAATCAAGATCGAATCGCACAATACGATTGTTAACGCCTGATGAATTGTATTGACCCATTACGAAAGAATCAGGAGTAGTAGTGCGGTCCAGACTAATAAACGAATAGCGAAAGTCTTTTGCTACATCTGAATTAGCCAAGTAATAGCCCCACTGAGGAATAACGTATCTAATACGAATAAAGAAACAGTTTAGAAATATATTTTGGATATCGTCATTTTACTGTGATTTCTGATAAAGCGTAATAAACAAAACATACTTGTAATTTGCAGCTTCATATCTATCACTGCTCACATAGCCAATCTGATCACCAACAGTAACTTTACAAATATGACCTAAATCAAAGATACGTACACCTGCATTTGTATCAACCACATATAACTTGTCATCATACCACATAATACCACCAGCGTGAATTCTGACAGGATGAAACGATGGAACACCAGATGAAGTTTCTTCGGGAACAACCAAAAGTACATTACGATAATTATGCTGTTCTTTATTCATGTCAACAAATGAAATACGAACTCCCTTATTTGCTGGATCACTTGCTGGTACTGTATGGTCATACCATGATACTAGCATAATATTATTGTCACCATATGTTCCTTTGTCATAAGCATCGGATGAAGAAGTAACACCTTGAGGATACCATTTGTCGGTATTAATATCATCATAACCAGTTTTTTTTATCCCACCTAGTATTTATAATAAATAAGTATTTTTAATTCAATTGCACTCTAACAGATATACAGCAAGTACAAATAGTAGAGATATCAAAATGACAGAGCACATACGTATAAGAACGAATAAATTGAGAAGGACCCTTAATAAGCAAGATTCGGATGGTTAGTATTTTCAATAACTTTAGCTACTGAAGCATTAGGGAGGATACCATCTAACTTGTTAATTAAGGCTTCATAATGACCAGGTTTTCCAAATAATTTGAACTGACTTGCATCGAGTTCTTGGATAGCAGCTTGAGCAGTTAATACTGTTGCAGCAATTGTTGTAATAAGTAACTTTGGTGTTGTCCAAACCATTCTTGTTTTATAAATAAAAAGCTAATAGGTAGGAAAGGTGGGGATAAAAAAAATAGAAATTAGAGATATGCAAAAGGAACAAAAAAAATTGTTTTTGTTTTTTACGTACTACTATTTATAACAAATCGATTTTCAAGGTTTCTTTCTTGTAAAATAAATTGCTACTCAAGCTAGGTTTCACAAAGGGTCTTCCAATATACTTTATCATACCTCTCTAGATAAATCCCACTTTAAAAAAAAATTTTACCCGAAAAAAAATGGTTAGCTGCGATAATAGATTTCTTTCAACAATTTTCTAGGTGCTATGCTAGAAAAAAAGAAGGGTTTATGCGTTTCAAGAAAAGCAGGAAGAGTACTAACATACAGCATGTATGATTGGGATCAGTAAGAAGGACTTTGTTATGGATTTGTGTAATGTGAAACACATACGTATTAATAAAAAAAAATAATGATAAACACAATGATGGTTGGTAGAACAGTCATAAAATGTGAACAGAACTCGAGAATTATTCTAAATTTAAATTCAAATGAGTTAAATAATTATTTTAGTTTTTATGAATCAGCATATTTACTTCTTTGAATTACTTATCTTGCCAAATAGGAAAGGAAAGGAATTTTTTATTCTTTAGTAATTCATTGTTTATTGGTAACTCTTTTACCTAAACAGGTATAGAAATCAATGCACATGATTGCAACAAAGATAAACCATTGGTAATAATTTCAATACTAAGATAAAAAGATGAATAAATCGATGACTGATAATAACCATATAATCGTTGTTCTATTGGATTAAAGTACTACGATTAGTTTCTGATGGAGACAAATGTTACACACAAAACAGCCATTAACAGAATTTACTTTTACCACGCCCCTACCTCTTTAGTGACCTTTTTTCCTAAATTGGTTAGTTTTGTCATATAGTATGTATATGTTATCACAAAAAGAATTTTGTGTGATTAGAGAGCATATTGGTTTGGGAATCGGACTATCTTTATATACTAGGTGAAACATCTGTTACACACAGGCAAGTGTTCATTCCAATCACACCTCTTCCATCCCTTCTTTTTATTTTTTTATTGCCCAGGGATTGTCTTACTGGCGTTGCGACCCCCAGAAGCATTTCTCAAGTGGCTAATGGAGGAGTTTCTAGGAGCGTTGCGACCCCTCCAGTTACTCACCATTAGTTGCGCATTTTATTTTCATTATTTTTTACTGTCCAGAGATTGTCTTACTGGCGTTGCGACCCCCAGAAGCATTTCTCAAGTGGCTAATGGAGGAGTTTCTAGGAGCGTTGCGACCCCTCCAGTTGCTCACCATTAGTTGCGCATTTTATTTTCATCAATACTTGATTTAATGAAATGAGTGAACTAAATTCTTCTATTCTTTGATGAGATTATACCTAGTACATAGATTAATGTCATTTGAAGACGCAAGCGAGACATAAATGTTTGAATTATATGAATTTGGACAAGTATGAATGGATGTACATAGCTTATTATTATCTACGCACTTATTAATGGTAAAGTACGAGATGCACTTTTTCTTTATATTATTTTCATTAGGAAGCATGGCAAGCCCATATTGCGTATGTCCGTACACATTTTGGGTTACTGCCTCTCTCTTTTTTTTTGCTTTTCTATTATTGTCAAGCCAGTGAATCAGTGAATAGATTCGTATGAAGTTGAACATATATTATTAAGAATTTTCTTTTTATTTGGAGAGGCGTTGACAAGGTGAAATAATCAACAATCTTTCGTTCAATAGTTGTTTCTTCATATGCTCCTCTTGGCTTATCCTTACTCTGGTCTCATGTTGGGTATTGGTAGTCCAACTTTCATATACATGTATCAAGTTGTTTGACTCGATTCGATACGACTGGTATGATTGTTTTGGACAATAAGCTAGTTAATATACTACGTTGCTTGTTTTATTATTTTCTCATGCCTGATGATGGTACTAACATTGGCTGCTGTACTATATAGTCTCATACTTCCATGATCATCAACCCTGACGACTCCATTTATAATAACAAATCACTGAAGAAGAGTTACAATAAATTCGTGATTTTGAAGCCATTGAATTTGACGAGCCATTACCCGAAGAGCTTTGTGAGTATGTATAGTCATTTAAAGGAATGGTAAGATTAGAGAAACGTTTGCCATGTTAACATACCTACAAACGAGGAACGTGGGTCTAAAATTTGTGGGTTTTTTTATCAAAAACGTAGAAAACGGTCGATGAATTGAATGGTACTCTTATGGAAAAGTCCTTCCACCCAAGAAAAGCAACCAGACTTGTATTCGGTAAAACGAACTATTGAAGACACGATTAAGCTACAAGATCCTTGGTGAAGATTTTATCAAAGACAAAAGTGGATTAATGGCTCCAAAATTGTTAAAGACTTTTTTGAGTCTTAAACAAATGCGTTTCCTTCAAGCATTCGTATAGCAAAAACAGCTGCATTTATCATTTCTGGTAAGTATTGTTTTCCATGGTGATATTTGCATCTACATATCTTATTTAGATATTAACAAGAATCGATTTGCTAGGATTCCACATCAGTAAAGAAGTCAAAAAAAACATTGCTATGACGCTGACAATCTCTTCCCGTTCCAGGTATGCACATCACTTTTTTCTTAATGCGATTGGTAGGCACTGGTTTGTACATTTTTGTTGAAATTGCCCACCTACAATTCACCGATAGCGTGGAAAACTTGCCTTCCTAGTGAATGTCAAGAAACTGTTGGTTGTCAACAATATCTTTTGGCACTACTACAAGGAATCTGCCGACCTTGATTGACCTAATTGATGGAAAGCAAGACAGCTCTCGTAGCTGTGTCCTGCGTTATGGGCAGTAAACATGCCTTTGTCATCCATTTTCTGCTATTAATATCTCTCCCCACATGGTACTCCTCACCCCTGATTTATTGTTTTTTTTATTCCCTTTGATCAAAAGTAAATTGGATGAACCAAGAAAATGCTTTTTTTGTCTTTTTCTTTTTCTTTTTCTTTTTCTTTTTTCTTCTCTTTTGTTTTTTGTTTTTTTGTTTTACTGTTATCGATGCGTGAAGGAAAACCATTTAGAGCGCTTGCCTATTACGACACATGTTCAAGCATTTATGAGAATGCCCAACAAACCCTTTAAAATCACTCAGCCTCAAACTATTGGATGCCTCGCTAATTCTCGTCATAAGTGTCTCAGTTTCCAGTAATTTGTTTCGTTTGACTTTACTCTTAACCACTGACCAAAACTGTTCAATTGGATTAAGCTCAGGAGAATAGGACGGCAAATAGACACAACGGTAACCACGAGATTCTACATATTTGGCTATATCAACTGACGTATGGATTGGAGCATTATCCATCACGAGATAATGACCTTTCATATGTGGATACTTGTCCATTTCATCTATCGTGGCTTTTAGAAAACTAACATAGTGTCCTGTAACTGTCCCTTTACTCACATGTTCAATGCCTTCACCTCGCTTTCTCTTTTTATTGGGTGGAGGTTGAGGAAGCCTGAGACTGCATTTAATCAGACCTTGAGCAGAAATTGCGCCTAAAATGGTTGTTGTTTTTGCTCGTGTTTTGGGAACTGTGACCACTGCAGGAGAGCCTTTCTTTGACCATGCCATACTACGTTTCAAATTAATATGAAACGCAGATTCATCAAGAAAGACACAGTTCGTCGTAAAATCCATATCTGTTTTTTCCCATTTACGAATCCAATCCAGGCGCTCTTGAATCTTTTCCTCACTGTTTCGGTCTATGGGTTAGAATCGAGCCTTTTTGAGAGACAAGTTGCAATGCTTTTTTATAAAATCAAACAAAGTAGTTTTGGATACATTTAATTCTGTGTATACTCGTTTTAGGTGTTTCATCACATCGTCCAAAACGATTGAAGGATTTTCATCAATGCATTCAAGAATAGCTTTTTTATGCTCCTCCTTGAGAATACGTGGACGACCACTCTTTTTCCGTTTCTCAAAGATACTATCAGGATCCCTCTCGTACTGCTCAGCCCATTTTTGTGCTGTACGAACGTGAATCCCAAGCCGTTTTGCAGCAGCAGCCGCACTCAGACACTTTTCGAACAACAGCTTAAAGAACCTCACTTTGTCCTGATCAGAATAGTGCGTATAATTTCGCTTCATTGATGTTTCACTCATAATAACATCACTACCAGCCTTGGTTTGCTTTTCCACTTGCATCGCCTCTATCATTTTCTCGCTCTCCAGAGGCAGTTGTGCTAAATATTGTGTATGAGAGCTCAATGTTTCAAGACGAAACTGTTCCTCATCAACAATGTAATCCATTGGTTCAGGCCTGCCATATTCGTCGACAACAGAACCTTTCCCGTTTTCATAAAGGAATTGAATGTTCATTATGATATAATTTTGTGTGTATTACCAAAAGGAAAAAAAAAAAAAGAAAAAAAAAAAGCAAGGCAATCAAGATCCTCTTTTATATCCATGATACCAAGGCTGGTACAACGAAAATAGTCTTGGCAACAGGACACCCGATTTGTCAGCAACGAACGAATTTACATTTCGTACAACATGAATTCATTTTCCACCAAGGCAAATTTATTTTTCGTACATGAATTTTGTTCTCGCCATTGGCTGCATTTATTTTCGACCACAGGCGAATTTACTTTCCGAAAAGAGTGTAATTACCCTTCTGCTCACTTTGATGGGATAAAAAGTCCAGAATAGCTGTTTCCTTATAATTAAAATAATACTGAGAAAATAAAGATGCAAGTACCTATTACTGGGAAATATATTTTACCAAGTTAGGCATGATAAACAGCATACAATACAATAAATCAAGGATGTTAAAAAAAGCCTGTTACATGGCCCAAAAGAAAGAAAGAAAAGGATTAAAAACGAGGAAACGCCACCAACAAGGTTTAATTTACCAAGACCCCTTGAACTTTGGGTGAATAATGATTTGACATATTTCAACTTCTGCCACATACTTGACTATTCAATCAACCTTAAATGACATTGAAGCATCCACTATATTTCTATATGAGATCAAAAACGAAAACAATTATAAAATTTGATAAAACGATATAAATGCCGGTTATATTATTGATAGAGAGGGAATAACACTTTTTACAGTTGTTTTTGAATGTCTAACTATGGGTGTGTACGTGCTTGGACGATAAAAGATATAGGTTGATATTAAAGCTAAAAAGAATAAGTGAAAACGGAAAGTGTGTGTTTGTTATTCGTGCGAATAACAGGAAAAATGAGTAATATAATATTTGAGTGTTGGGAATAGTAATATGTATTAATACAAAAGAAAAGGGATATATATTAGTATTTGTAAGATTGATGAGTAGAAAGAGGAGGAGGAGAAGTATGTATATATTTATAAAGAAAATTAAAGAGGGAAGGAAAATAATTATCCACGTTTTCGAGTAATAATGGGCATTTTTGCACCATCTTCAGCTTTAGTCATTTTAACTGTAACTTGATTTCCTGCCTCGTCAAGACGAATGTATTTATCACCGTCTAGATGACCGCTACGAGGAGCGGGTGTTTTGGATGAACGTCGACTTGATGTTGACCATGTAGTTGACAACACATTATCTGTACTATTTGTTGCACTCACGATACCATTACCGCCGCCACCTCGAACAGTAATACGGCCCGAAGGTGATATACATCGTGTGGTATGATAAGCAAGAGTTCCAGATTGAAAAGGAGTAGAAGTAGATGATGAAGCACCTGACGATCCACTGCTACTTGTACTAGAAACGATATCATCGGTTGTTTGACGAGTGCTTCCTTCCGTCAACTTGTGAGCACGTAAAAACCTATAAATAATAAATTAATTCATAAATTAATAATTTTACTCTGTGTCCCCTTTCATTCAATTCACTATTACTCAATATTCAAAAAAGAGAAATACTTACTGGGAGAGCTCTTGCCAACCTTTGGAATTAAATAAAGAAATATATTTAGTTTCACTTTAACCATTGAGATTTTTTTTTGATGTACTTTCAGGATTAATTCTTATATGAAGGTACTTACCACCACCAACTCTTACCATGACCAACTTGCTAGGTAAGATTCGACAGTAAACTAATCGAGGGTTAACTTCACCGAACCAATATTTTCCAACTTCGCCAGGTACCATCTTGACTTTAACACGATACAGATTTTCATTGACAATACGACCTAATGCCATATCCAACTCATTCTTTGGATCAGCAACATACTTTGTACGTGATACTGAACGTGATGGAATTGGCGTTTTGGATGGCCGTAAAGAAGCTCGATTATGCCGTGTATTACTTGCTGTACTGCTTTGACTTGATGATCTACGTGACATGGACACGCCTGCAGCTGTGGATGGTAAAGGCGGAGGCAATGTATTACCATCTCGTTTAGCATTACTGCTGCTTGGTCCAGAAGGTCCGACACCACTACCACTACCACTAGCGCCGCGACGTTTAGTGGACGTTGTTTTTGCGACTGCCAACTTGGTAAAGAAGTCATGATCCAATTGATTAATACATGTTTGTAATTCCCGTTCTCTTGCTGCTGCGGCTGCTTTAATCTTGTTACAACGTGCTAATGCGCGAGTCAATCGTTCCGATACACGGTCATCACTTGTATGTTTTTCTGCTTCAGATTTCGCCTTTTTAACAAGTTTGGTCATACCAGGTTCATACTGTTTGTACGATGCAATCAAATTCTTTAACAATGACTGAAGATCAGTTTTGCTAAACTTGTTATTAATAATAGGTGCGTGATGAGGTGCGGCATCATCAATAGCTATTTGTAATAATCGCGCTTGTTTTTCAAGCTTGTCTACAACTCTCATAAATACACTAATGTTGCCTTGAGTTGTCGCTTCACTACGACGTGTTGCCAATAAACTTTGTAGTTCGCTAACACTGTGTTCCAGTGATACTCGTTGGATCTTTAATCCCTCGTCGTCATCATCGTCGTTAACTGTAGACACATCTTTCTGCGAAGCTATCTTTTCAACCTCTTGTTCAATTTCATGCAATTCTTCTTGCTCGACATTGATCATACTCTTATCATCATTTGAGCAAGAAAGTTGTAACGCATTGGCACGGTCCTTCAACTTGTCAACGTAACGCATGGTTTCTGTCAATTTGGTAGATACATCACGGTGTTTCTTGACCTTTTCCATACGTGTCAATGTTTCAGTAACCATAGACATGAGTTGATCATATTCTTTCTTGAGCGACTGTAATCTATCTTTTACAGTCTTGGCAACCGTTGTATATCGTTTATCCTTGGAATATTTCTTTGTTAATGCAACTACTTGGTTTACCTGTTCTTCCACTGTTTGGATCGACTCTTCAATGGATCGTTTCATATCAAAAATTAAAATTTCTTTTTCGCTATTATTTGTACTGGTAATATTCAATTTCAATGTATCCAATGAGCCACGAACATTGCCACATAGTTTGTTATACTTGGTATACTCTTTCATAAGCTCCAGGTAGCCTTGTTCGTCCCTAACGGTGGTATCTAATTTCTCGATGACATCGACCACGAGTTGTCGTACACCCTCCACAATCTTGTCATCCATTTTGAGCTTCTCTGTTAATTGATTGCATTGTTCTGCAAATACACCATCAAGTTCATCTTGTGATGCATTCAGTTTATTTCTTGCTGTTGCTAATATTTTGCCATGAACATCAACAAAATTATCCACAGCGTTTAGATCATCAATATTCGTTATCGTACATTTTTGGATTTTTGTTAACTGTTCCCTACAGCCTGATTCAATATCCTTGGCTTGTTTCTTTAGGCTATCCATAGCTAATTGCTGCAGATGTTTAACACGATAAATATCAATGGACTCGCTCACGGTACGTGCATTTTTCTTAACTTGAGCATGTCGGTTCAACAAATGGTTTTTACGTTCATTATCGTCACCAGCTAAAGTAACACCATAAGCTAGCTCATCAAGTGCATGAACAATGGTTTGTAATTGTCGAGAAGCCGTATCCAATATTCCAACACCCGCTGTTTTATTTGAAGTATCAAATATATCAACATCCTTCTTAACCTTTGAAATATCGGATTCAAGCTCCGTAAGCGTTTCATGGCCATCCACCCATTTCGCCGTATCATTGACAAGTTGTGATAGCCCATTACTTTCTGCCTCAAGATCCGCCCATTTCGCATCAATACTTGCTTGTCGTTCCTTAGTCTGATTATCTATATCAATTTGAGTCTGAATAAATTGATAGTACGATACAAGATCATTGTGTGCTTCTTTGCAATCATCTTGTTGGCGTAACACTTCTTTATGCGCCCCCACAAGTTGTTGATATTGTTGTCGCATATCCCCCTTATCATCATCAATATGCTGGTGTGTTCCTTGTGCCTCCTGGATCAATGCAGCAACTTGTTCTAAACGAGCTTGTACAACGTTAGCATTTTCACCGTGCGTCTTTTGCAACCGACTCGTATTAACTGCATCATAAAGAGATGTAATGGATCTTCGTACTTGAACAGCACTTTCTGCCACACTGTCCAGCTGTTCCTTAATGTTGGTTGTTATACTGTTGTCATTAGGTAACGTCATAGCATCATTTTGTAACTGTTCATAATCGCGCGATTCAAGCTCGTCTACTTGTTTTTGCCATTGGGATATTTGTTCATCAGTAATAGTCAATGTGTCTGCATCCCCAATCGTTTTTTCCAACTTTTTGAATGTCAACAGAAGTTTTTGAGCACGTTCTTGAATTTCTGCCGGAACCAATGCTGCCATTAAAATATCTTTTGTGCGTGCTGTTTCATCTATCAAATCGTTCCATGCTTTTTCGACTGCTGCTTGTTTATCCACTGGCATTTCGTCTCCTGAACACACAGCTGCACATTTGTTATAAGCAGCCTTGAGAGTCGTCATTGCATTTTCATTGACGTAGCAACATGTGGATTGTATACTATCAGTCAAACTGATACCATCACGTAAACCTGGAATATTACAATATGGCTCCGCATGTGCCCGTGCTTTGGATAACATCTCATTACGTGTATCAATCCACTCCCTACATGTTTCCAGTTCTTTATAATATGCTTCGATGGCCATCTTCCGCCGAGAAATATTTTCCTTAGACTCCAGCAACTTTTCCATACCTTCAATCAATCCAGCCAATCGTCTACTCTTGATTTCGATTGTATCACGCACCAACGCATTCATGGCATCATCTTTGACATGCTGTTGCGTCAGATCTAATGATAATTCTGAATAGACTTCTCGCCGTGTTGGATAAGGAACATTAGAAGATATATCACGATCGACGGCTTGTACATTAGATTCTAATTCTTGAATACGATTAAATGTACGGACACCTGTTTCTTCGTCGTTATTGCTGCTGTTTTTGTTTTTGTTGCTAGTTATCATTGCAATTTCTTCGCGGATTTGTTCGGCTGACTGTTCCAATGCGGCAGTACGATTCAAAAATTCAACCATCAAACATCGTTGTGTAACAATACCTTCAGCAAAGGCTAGATCAAGTGGAATACGTTTTTGGAGTTGATTAAGGTGCTGCATCTTAGCATTAAGTGTATCTGAAACAAGTGACATGTTCGTTGACGCTGTTGACGATGCTTCACGTAATTCGTTCAAATCGTTCAGTATTTGATCGATCACTTTGTCACAATGCTGTTTGTACCGTTCGTTTAAATTCATCCATGCATCTCTTAATTCATCATCACTGTCATTGTCATCAGTAGTAGCGATTGGCGTTGCATTTGTTGTTGATGACACAGATGTTGCTGTCCATCGTGCACGATCTTCAATAAATCGATCCACACTTTCTTGATGTTTTTCCAACCAAGTTAACGACTCTTGTAATCGATCATCAAATAGCAGTCGTTGTCGTACCAAATCCAACTCCTTAGATCGCGCACCCAAATTCTCTTCAAAACGATTTGTTGCTCGGTTCAATGACTCCATCCATGCTTCAATATGATCAGGTGTTGCCATGGGTCGTGCTAATTTTGCAAAATACTTAACAAATGCGTCATAGCTTTGTTCAATCTCTGGTAACGTATCCATCATAAACTTGTCTTTTTGCTGAATTAAATCATCCCATTCAGTTTCCAGTTGCTCAACGTGTTGGTGACCAAAATCATCTTGAGCTATCCATTTGTTCTTATTGGTATTAAATGCACGTAATTGCTCGCTCATTTTCTCGAGTTGGTCTCTACCAGCTTGTAATTTCTTTTGCCAAGTAATACGTTTGGATGCAGCTTCCATTGTCACTCGATGATCTGCGAAGGAGTGTTTAAGTTGTTCCAAATTACTCATGACTTCACCAAGGCGTCGTACAGGAACAGTAATATCCACAGACTTGATATCGGCTTTACTTGTTGATTCCATAAGATTGGCTATTTTGTCATGTAATTCTTTCAGTCGCACCATTTCGAATTGTTTTAGTGTACCCACTAACACACCATGTTTGTTTTCCAAATCATGCATTAAATCATCTGAAATGGTGACTATAAATGTTGCATTATCCGCAGTAATGTCAATATGTTGTTGCTTAAGTTGAGCTGCTTGTGCATCGATCCATGACTTTAATTCAGAAGCTTCATTATCATATTCTCCAGCCAATGTCTTGGAATGATTTGCACGATTATATGCTTCGAGTAATTGATCAATAGATTCCCGTAATCCCTGCAAGTCGTCCATTTTTCGATCAAGCAATGCTTTAATTTGTGCCTTGATTTGAGCATTGTAATTTGCTGTTTCGGTAGGTTGTAATGAACGTAAAAGACCTGATCCATTATAAGTTGGATATGGCATGATCTGACCACAATCTTGCCAAATGGCATCAATTGCTTGTCGAAATGATTGCGCACGTGATACCACCAAGTGAACTTCTTGATCTTCCATGATACGACGTGTCATTTTGGTGATAGCATCCCGAATCTTTTCACCATCCCGCTGAGCATCTTGAACACGTAAAAGAAATTCAGTAATAATGGACCGTTGAGTCATTAATTCAGTGGTGTATGTCAACAAATGTTGCAAATCCTTATATTTTTGTTCAACTTCTCCTTGTTTATCCGTTAAAAATTGAAGCGTCGTAACATCCGGTACATTACCGCTTCCATTACTTCTAATGCTAATGCTGCTCTGGTTACTGTAGTTGCGCACCATTTGTACTTGCATATCAGTATATTTTTCAACGAAAATTTGATGCATATCCGATAATCCAGACATATGACGTTCACCAATCTCCATCACACGGTCCTGGAGCAGTTGAACAGCTTGTGCATTTTCACTGTCATGAGCATAGGATGGTTTATCCACATCTTCTCTACTTGGATCAAAACGCGCCCTTTTAATACATAAGTCCCAAATCTTGCGTCCAGCAGTCAAAATCAAATGGTTCGATCGGGTCCAACTACCTTGCCAATTCATATATCGTTTTACCATGTCCATATGAACTGCGCGTTGCGAAAGAATTTGCTGTAGCTGTTGGTGAGCTCCTTCAAGGCCTTCAATACTGCTCACCAATGAATGCCGATCAACGGATACTGCATTAGAGGTATCAATATCATCTTCCAATTCTCGTACTTCTTGAAGAACTGTGGCAAGATCTTCTTGTTCGATCTGTGCCAAACGAGTAGCAATACCATCACGCTCCTTTTCCATTCGAGTAACTTCCTCTTCATCCATCTCACTCATATTGGCTTGATCACAAATATCAATTTTGGTCTTGTTGAGTGTTCGAATACGTTCTTCCATCCATGCGGTCAAACGTGCCATCTTGTCATAGGCACCCTTGGACCGTTGATGAAGGGAAAGAATATATTGTCGACTGGCTAAAAGTTGATCCAAACCATCAGCCAAGAGTGCCAAAGACATACCATACGCGCTGATAGTGCTTTTGATCGATTCATTAGCAACCTGATTATTTTGTTCATCGCCGGTGCCAATCGCTGTACTCATATTAGGCGCATCAGGATAAGGAACTTGAGCAGCAAAATGAGTAATTAAATAGGCGGATTGCTCCTTGAATACTTGAACATTTTCAGCAAACATTTCCTCTTCATTGATATTGACCATGAAACCACCTCCACCATGATTACGACTATTGGTACCATTACCATTATTACCGCTGGTGTTTGTTTCCATCATGGCTTGACGTAGCGTTTCACCCTGATCTTTAATCTGTTGAAATTGACCTACCACCTCCATGACCTTGAGATGTTGTTCCACAACTTTACGACAAAATGCACATCGCTTCATCAAATCTTCAAATGCCTTTTCAAACCCTTCTTGACGTTTTTCCAAATAATCGGGTAAATCACCTGCACTGGAATGATTCAATTCATCCATTTCTTGATATGCATCCAATACCTGCGAATAATCTTCTTGATCAAAATCAGCAATCTTGCGCTCCAGATATACCAATGTTTGAATGACCTCTTCAATACTTGTTGAAGGCAAAGAAGACGCATCTCCTTCACTATCACCACTATTATCAGACCAACGTGCACTCGCGTGTAAAAATACATTCATTTCTTCATCGGTTGACGCAACCCATTTAACGGCATCGGCGAATTGATTTTCCCATTGAATTCGTAACATGAGCATATCCAATAAAATAGATCGATTACCAAGTAAATGCATTAATCGATTAAGCATGTTAAGCGTTGTCAACGTGATTTCAATGGTAGATGTATCGGCTGGACTTAGATCTTTTTCTCGTTCGGCACCTGTTAGTGTCTTGACATGGGTACGTAATCGAGTCATATCATCTGCATCAAATTTTTCGATCTCTTCACGAAGCGTTTGATGTTCATGGTATAAAATCTTGATTTTTCCGTCTGAAAGAGAAAGTTGTATACTGAGGGGATCAACATCATCCATAAGACCATCACGTTGTTCAATGATATCAATACGTTCTGCAATCCATTTTCGAATACGTTGCGCTTCGATAAACCATACTCGGACTTGTTCAACCCAGTCGCATACAGTTTCGTATTTTTCTTGAATTTTTTGTAGATGATTAACATAGTACCAACAATTGTCGCGCTTGCCGTTGCTGTTGACATCAGTTTCTTCTGTTGTTATTTTTGATGACGGTGAAGGTGATGGTGGTGATGGTTGTTGTTGCTGTTGACCATCGGTATCAATCTCTGCTGTGACAAGCAAATCACTGTATTCTTCTCGGACAGCTTGAACTGTGGATCGAGCCACATTCACTCGGTTTTCAAGTTCTTTAATGGCATCTTCGGTGACAGATTTTGTACTATCGTTTAATGTTTTGCGTACAATTTCGAGTTCATCACTTATAGCATGTGTGATATCAGCAAACGAAACACCTCGCTTATACCGTTGACAATCATTTTTGGAATCAGACAAGGATTTTATGAAATTATCATGTCGTTTCTGTAATCTTGTATATTGTGCGGAAACAATCCTCATGGCAGGTGCACACAAATCACGTGCCAATTGTTCAAATGATTTCCAAGTATTTTCATCAAATGTATCCGTTGAAGAAACTAATTCAGCAATCGACGACTCATATGTATCTACAGATTCATTTGAACCTTCCTCCAGAGGTTGTAAAGGGTAAACAACATCGGATCCATCCGAACTCTTTTTAATGATGGTTGGATACGCACTATCCAAAGATTCTTTTAAAGCAGCCATCTCTTTTTCAACCGAAGCGGCATGTTGCTGAAATCGTTTGGCATCATCCCCACCTTCTTTCCAATCACAAAGTAATGTTGAAAGTCTGTCGGCGGTAGAATCTATTAACTCCATAAAATCAGCCCATTGCCGTTCGAGATCATTATAAATGGATGTTGCCTCTGCTTGTATCCGTTGTTGCTCATTGTTACTAGTAATAGTACTATCATTGTCAATATGTTGTAGTTCGCTGGAATAGAGTTTTTGACGTTTTTCGTTAATAGAGTCAAGTAGTGTACGTTGTCCATCTGTTTGTTCTCGAATAGCATCAAATGCAAGCATACGTTGAGTAATAGCTTCTGCAGAATTAATTTCATCTTTAGTCATGGCTTCAACGGCAGGTGAAAAGGAGGAAATAAATGTTGCAAGTGCATCAGAATCGGATAATAAGTCATCAAAAATTGGATTATTATTAGAGATGCCGCTTGGTAAATCAAAAGACGTCGGTTTTTCTTCTAATTTTTCATGTCCTTCACCATTGTTGTTGTCATTATCATTGTCATTGTCATTTTTGTTATGTTTCTCATCTACCTCCAGATTTCTGACCGTTTCCAGCGCTAATATTATTATTATTTTTAAAAAAACACTAGTTAATTGTGTTATATATATCTAAAAGCAATCGAATTAAGAACAACCTTTTTCTTTTTTTACCTTTAGATGTATTTTGTTCTTCGTCTTCATTTTGTTCTTCTATCAATGGGCCTACATCATTTTGGTGATATAGTCCTAAGAATTTCAATAAGTCTGAAATACAAACTGTACGTTGTTTCCTTGCAGAATCATTATTCTCTTGTGATTGCTTTTTTTGTGTGAATGACATGACCTTATAAAATTCGGTAACATACATCATTACGCTTGGTTCATGAGGATAATCCACATCCGTAAGATCTTCTGGTTCCAAGTATCGTGGTATATTCATTTGTTCCGAGGCAATATTAAACGATATAGTCAACAATCGATGCCATGTTTGTTGATTCCATTCTGATGCTGTTTTTAAATAGGTGTCAAATAATTCTGGTATCATATTTGGATCATGCCGATGGATCAATAAACAAAAAGCAACACCATTTCTCCATGATCTTGAGAAGTCTTGAATGGATGGAATAATATTGGCCATTACATAATCATGTAATTGAATTCGTACCCATCGTAATAATGCCAATTTAGCCTCTGTTGCGCTACTACTGGATGCTTTTTCTCCTCCAACCATTGCATTATTATGATTATTATTATTATTTCGTAAAGCCCGTTGTGCAGCAGATGATAGTAAAGATGATTTTTGTTGTGGTTGAGTGGATGATGCTGCTAATGATGGTAATGGTGACGAAGGTGCTGTTTTAGATATTGATGATGAAGGTGACACAAGTAATTCATTATCATGCTGAAATAGTAAATTTATGGTTTTTTTTTTTTAGTAACCCATAAAAAAATAATAAATTCCCCTTCTTTTTTATTTTTATTTTTATTTTTATTGTTTTTTTTTTTTACCTCAATAAAAGACGTAATTGACTTATCATCCAAGATTAAATGAATATGATATTTTAACATAATAAAATAAATCAATGCTAAAGTCTTTTTTAAATCACCATTTACAATCGGCTCATTTCCAATATCAGGTACTTCTCCCAAGAATTGTGATTCAAGAAATGAAAGTGCTTGAGCAACATTGGATAATTGATGAATTCGCATATTTCCCCTCTCTGGTTTCGGTGTAATAATCATTCCTTTTTCATCTTTTTGGTCTTGTTGTTTCTCCTTATTAACTACTACAGATAAGAGTTTGAGGAGCCGTTTTCCATCCCTGAGATCAGTTTCCATATTCTCGATATGATCATCTGCTATTGACAGCTGAGCATTCACCCATTTCGTCAAAGTTCGTTTTTGTATTTCCTGATAATCAATACTGAGGTTTCGACTAGTATCTTCTTCTGAATTCGTTTGTTGCCCATGACGACGATGACGATTGGATGATATACTGTTGGTTAATTTCATAGAACTCGATGTCTCGCGTAAAACTAACGATCGATTGGATCCAGAACGATGCATTCCTCCAGTGATGGAATGTATATTTGAATAAGCAGCTGTTGTATTATTACGAAGGGTGCTTGAATTCGATGGTGAAATTATTACATTGGGCGATGACAACGTGCTATTATTATTGTTGCTAGTGTTATTGCTCATGGTGATATTATTATAGGTATAATTATATTTTGTATTGCGTACTTTGTTGTTGTTGTAATGTATATATATATTATATGGTGTGTGTAAGTGTATGTATGATTTATTAAACCTTGTTTTCTTTTTTCTTTTTTTAGTTGTTGTCTTTTTTTTTCTTTTGTGTTGCTCCGTATAGCTAAACACCAACGACTATATTAACACACACACGCACGTAGACACGCAAGTAGTTTGTGTCTTTCAATTGATTCACAAATCAAATGATAAAGAACGAGAGAAAGAAAGGGGGGAAGAAGTTAAAAGAAAAAGACAGAGAAAAGATTTAGAAGAAAAGCGCACTCTTCAGAAGCACTTATTTCTTTTTTTTTTTTGCCCGCAAAGAAAAAATAACAAGAAATAAGAATGTGAGTGCAATGAAAATGTATGCTGTGGAAGTATTTTTTTTGGGGGGGGAGGGAAGGAAATCAAAGAGAGGAGTGAGAGCAAGCAAAAAAAAGGGGGGTGGGACACTGTTGGCGCGTTTTATTTTTAATCATAAGGAAAATCGAGGTTCAAAAATTTTATTGTAATTTTTGACATTACATTCTATTATTATATAGCTAATATATAATGCCCCTTCCTTTATATTTTAAGGAGGTATACAGATATCTTAATATATGATAATTATATATATATATCTTTTTGTATGTGTGTTCATATATATCAAAGAAAAAGAAGTATATATATAACTCATCTACCATTTTTTTTGTTGTTTAAATATCATAGTATGTAGATATTGATAATAGGAATCATTACAAGTAACAACAATTAGAGTAATATGAAACTGATAACTTTGTTTATAGTTTATACAAGTGTAGCAATATTTATCATTATAAAGAGATGTTCTTACATATGAGGGGCCGGAGACTGTGAGAAAGGGAAGAGGAAAAGTAAGAATCTGTACAGTCTAAACAGACAAATAAATGTCAAATTATTAACAAGGAAATGGAGAAAACAAACAAACAAACTCTTCTAAAAAAAGAAAAACAATATATTGATTGTTTTTGTGAGAAAAGAAGTTATTAATCATTGTCGTTGTTAGATACTAATGAACAGTAGTAGATAGTGAGTTATGATAGAATCTTCTAATAAAGATTATAATACACCCAGGTATTCAGAATATAAAATATAAAACTTGAAACTAGACTGTTACTTGTTGATTTCCTGCAATAACTTTTTGAATGGACACACCCCTCCCTCCCCCCCCCTTTATTAACGACAAGCCGTTTCTCCGGTTTTATTTAATAAAGATATAAATGTCGCCAAGAATATGAAGCACACTACTTTTTTAAGCAACTTCTTTTATGAATAGCGTCTAACTTTGCTAAACAAGTATTGAAGCGTCAATAATATAAAGCAAAGATTATTTTTTTAAAAAAATTGTTATTCAACTTGGATATATCATCTGGAGACAAGTAGAAGGCATGTTATTTTCACGATAGTGCTTCGGTCATTTAAGAACGGAGGCTTTTTTTGAAGTCAAAAGAAAAAAGAAAGGGGGGAGAGAGGGAGAGAAAATACTGTATTCATCACTAGTGTTTCCTTTATTCTTATTCATTCCCTAAAAAGAACACAACCGAGATCTAAGCTTCTGCAGTTACAGTCGAAATTATTATTACCATCCAAAGCATCAAAGACTTCCGACCATTATTATCAATACATTTCAAACAATAAATATTGGTTTTATACACGACCTTTACATACATATTATACACCATATAGTACATTCACCAAGTGTTAACATCTGTCTACTATTCCAGAAGAGTCCATAAACAAGATATCAATTCTAGCCAGCCCATACAATATTAAGAAAACAATACATACCCACTGCCAACTTCATCCGTAGCTATGACAAGATTATAACAATATAGCTGAATCTATATATCCTGATAAATCGTACCTTTAATTAAATATGGATCTTTATAATCTATCACCAAAGTGGTACGGTGTTAGGTAGTTATTGACGTTGGCAGGCTATCCATTCTTAATGGATTAACACGATTGCTCATCCATGTGTAAGTGCGTATATTTATCCCCATTTCATTGTCTACAAAAGTATATTAATCAAACTTTGAAGAGTTGTTTTATTTGGTTTAGCAGGGTAGAGTTATTGAATAGTAGTATACCTGTAACAAAATGGCTATTCATAGCGCGTCTAAAGTGTGATCATATCAACACATACAGCAGTCCACATACTAAATATGGTGACTATATTTTCTACTTCACTCTTATTCAAAAAAAAAAAAAGCGATCGTTCTTGTTCACGCATTAATCTATGCTCAGTGGTAAATTAAGTGATGAAGTTTTCTTTACCAAAAGCAAGTTATATTTTCAATGTTGTTTTTTGCTTATATCTGTAATGAACATCAGCATGGCTAGACGTTTAAAATTAATATCATAATATCTAATAGTCATTGGAAGATAGCTATCATAATGAAACTGTTATTATGTAATGACTTGAAAGTGATCTTTTGAAAAAAAAAACAGGGTACTCTTGTTCCTACATGGTGAATCATTATTATAATTGTTGTTGGCCTCGTTTTGATGATATAGACCCACTTTTGCGTCTAGGTTCTTATAAAAGTGTAGCTATTTTCTGGTGCAGAGAAATATTTCTCGAACCGTCTTCATGTTACCAAGATAATTTAATAATCATGATTGTTGGACAAAAAGTAAAGTAAAAAAAAAATATGTGAGTCAAATTAATAGTCTTTCATATGGAGATAGATACGACGGGTCAGCATGATTTATTCAGCATTTGTTCTACATATATCTAGAACACTACGATTAATGCTTTTGTTAAGTTGTAAGTGTCAAATCAATGATATATAGGGCAGCTTGATGCATTTACATTCTATGATAAGTAAAGAGATTTTCCCTTTCTCTCCCTACACTGCTTTGAGATATTTCATTAATTAGCGACAACTATGCTAAACAAGAAGTTTTGTTATTCCGACGTTTTGTATCCCATTTATAAATAATGTTTCGCAGCTTTCATTTTTTGTTTTTCTCTCTTAATAAATAACTTTTTTTTTTGAAAAAAAAAAAAAGAAAAAGAATAAAATGTCTGGATATCGTGCACGATCTCGTTCACCACCTAATTTTTACGACCGCAGAGATACACGTAATGGACGTTATGACGATCGTAGTAGTCGACGTAGCGACCATGATCGAGATAATAATAACAAACGCCGTTATAGCGATGATAATAGAAATGGTAGATCCCGTCACGATGACGACTACTATAAGAAAAAAGAACAGCAACCATCTGAAGAAAAAGAAAAAGAGCAACAATCAACCAAGAAACGTGTACCTGTTTCTATTGAAGAGTTAGTTAAACAAAAAGAAGAAGAGAAAAATGCAACCATTAAGGTAAAAAAAATAGATCTTTATAAACAATTTACAGAAGGAAATAAAAGAAGGAAAAGCTAATTACTATTTATTTATTAATATATATATATATATATATAGCCAAAGTTTTTAACCAAGGAAGAAAGAGCTAAATTAGCTTTAGAAAAACGACAAAAAGAAGTAGAAGAACAACGTAAAAGACAAGACCAAGAACGACGAGCAAGACAACAATTTGATATTAAAGCTGAGGATGAATATCGTAAAGTAATTCACGACGATAGCAGAGGTAGAAGATATAACCGACATGATTCTCGACGAGAAGAAAGACGAAGGGAAAGAGAAATGTCACCTGATGATCTTGATTCAGAAACTGGTTTAAATGAAAAAGAAAAGCAAGCTATTCGGGTAAGTTTTTTTTAATAGAAAAAAATATGTATTATTATTATAACTATGTGTTATCCCATATTAAAATATTCATTTAAATATTTATTTTCTTTAGGAACGATATTTTGGTGGTGAGCGTAAAAAGAGAAAAATCAGACGTATGAATGAACGTAAATTTGTATTTGACTGGGATACAACAGAGGATACTTCCTATGATTTCAACCCTCTTTACGCTAATCGTCATAGTGCTCAAATGTTTGGTCGTGGTCATATTGCTGGTGTCGATATTAAAGAACAAAAGAAACAACGATCTAAATTTTACAATAAACTTCTTAATGACAGACAAACAGAAGAAGAACATCGTCGCACAAGGTATGTAAAGAACAGTAACATATGTATATATATATATATATATATATATATATATATATGAATACTAATCATCAATATTTGTTAATTATCATTATAATGTAGGGAACTTATGGAGATGGATAAGAAGAAGGAAGCCAAGAAGATGTGGGATGATCGACACTGGTCTGAAAAACCTTTTGAACAAATGCAAGAAAGAGATTGGCGTATTTTTAAAGAAGATTTCAATATTTCAACTAAAGGTGGCAATATTCCTCGTCCTATCCGTTCTTGGTCTGAATCAAATCTACCAACCAAGGTACTTAAAGTTATTGAAGGAGTTGGTTATACTGAACCTACACCTATTCAAAGACAAACTATTCCTATTGGTGTTCAAAATCGAGATATCATTGGTATCGCTGAAACAGGTAGAGTATATATATATATAATATCACCATCATCATTAACATCAATATTAGTATGACATAATAATAATTTATTTGTTTTATAATAATTTAGGTTCCGGTAAAACTGCATCATTCGTTATTCCATTGTTAGTTTATATTTCTGATTTACCGAAGCTGGATGCGGATAATATGTCGGATGGTCCTTATGCCTTGATTATGGCACCTACCCGTGAATTAGCTCAACAAATTGAACAAGAAACTTTGAAGTTTGCTACCCCCATGGGCTTTAATTGTGTATCTATTGTTGGTGGTGTAAGTACCTTTTTTCTAAATATATATTTTTATATGTTGACCCACGTATGTTAAATAACTAACTTCCTATACCATTCTGTATATATATATATATATATATTAGCACTCTATCGAAGAGCAAGCATTCAATCTTCGTAATGGTGCTGAAATTATTATTGCTACACCGGGTCGTCTCAAGGATTGTTTAGATAGACGTATTTTAGTTCTTAATCAATGTACATATGTCGTTATGGATGAAGCTGATCGTATGATTGATATGGGTTTTGAAGCCGATGTAAACTTTATTTTGGATGCTTTGCCAGTATCGAATTTGAAACCAGAGGATGAAGAGGGTATGATTATGGAACTAGATCGCGGTCGCAAATATCGACAAACAACCATGTTTTCAGCTACAATGCCTCCTGCTGTTGAACGATTGGCCAAAAAATACTTAAGACGACCTGCCGTAGTTACTATCGGTACTGCTGGTCAAGCTGTTGAAACAGTTGAACAACGTGTCGAAATGATTAATGATGAAAATAAGAAGAAGTATGTTTATTGTCATATATTTAGTTACAAAAAAAATAGAAATTCTAATTCTTTTATTACTTTTTTTAGGAATCGTTTACTCGAATTACTCGAATCTGGTTTATACGAACCACCTATTATTATCTTTGTCAATCAAAAGAAAGGTGTGGATGTACTTGCAAAGGCTCTTAATAAATTGGGTTATCATGCTGTCACTCTTCATGGTGGTAAATCACAAGAACAAAGGTAAAAAAAATATTATTACTATTTATTTTATTGATCAACATAAGTAACTAACATTGTTTTTCTTCTTTTTATATTTTAGAGAGGCTGCTTTACAACAATTAAAGACTGGCAGTGCAGACGTTCTTGTAGCAACTGATGTTGCGGGTCGTGGTATTGATGTCAAGAATGTATCTCTTGTTATCAATTATGATATGGCCAAAAGTATCGAAGGTAACTTATTATTTTATTTCTTTTGAACTGTAAATAATATCATATAAGAGTATAAGTAGAAAGATGATTAACTTTCTCCTATATATAGATTATACCCATCGTATCGGTCGTACAGGTCGTGCTGGTAAATCAGGTGTGGCTATTACTTTCCTTTCTAATAATGATACAGAAGTTATGTACGATCTCAGACAAATGCTTGCCAAATCCCCATTATCCAAGGTTCCAAGTGAATTAGCTCATCATGAAGCTGCTCAAACAAAACCTGGTATTGTAAAGGCAAAGAAAAAACATGAAGAAACAATATTTCAATAATAGATAAATTATTACTATTATTATCATTGATATATGATCTTATTATTATCCATTATTATTATTATACTATTATTAAAGTAAGAAAATAAAAATAAAAACTGGAAGAAACAGAAATATATATATATATATATGTGTGTGTGTGTGTGTGTGTGTGTGTGTGTGTGTATATGTATAGTCGAAAATACAAAGAGATGTTTTTTTATATGAAACTAAATTATGGAGGTTTGGGAGCGTGATGAGAAGAAAAAAAATGATATAATTGTTGTTTAAGTGAAAATGGGCGGAAAGAAGTGGAAAGGTATTGATGGGAAAGAAATGAAGATAAATAAATATATAGCTATATGTATAAATGTAATGAGAGATGACGATGGGGGAAAAGGAAAAGAAAAATATGAATCTTATTTTATTGAGCAGTTTCTTCACATTGGTAATCATCTTCGAAATTTGCAAATTGAAACCACAAGGAATCTGGTGATGTAGGTGGAAGATCACTTGAAGAATAAGGTTCATCAGTCGGTAAAATATCAGAAGTAGGTAAAAGATTAGAAGAATCATCATCCATCATTGTATTATCAGAAAATAATAAAGATGGTGGTTGTAATAAGTTTAGATCACTAAAGCCCCAATTATTGAACTTATTCTCGTCTTGACTACTACTACTCATCTTTGTCCATGGTTCTTCTTGTAAGTTATCTGTCGTTGGTTGTGAGAACAAAATATCTTCCCATTCAGGTACAAGTTGTTGAGATGATGATGATGATGATGATGAGGATAAATTTTTATTATCATTTTTATCCAGTGGTAGCACCATAGCTTGTTGTTGTTCCTGATCAACAGGTTTCACATCAAGTAGTGTTGAATCATTATGTTGTTGTTGTTGCTGTTGAATGATACCAGCATTGGATAAAAAGTCCTCGCTAATCTCCAAATCATCATCATCATTATTTAATGTTGCAGTAAGAGATTGGTTTATTTCCTTGTCTCCTTCGTCTTTTTGTTCTCCTATTTGTTCAAACATTTCTTCATCGTTCATTGTTTCGCTATTATCGTTTAATGTTGTTGTTGGAAATTCTATCTCATCGTCATCTTCTGCTAATTCATCTTCTTCCTCTTCCATCTCATCCGTTCCAACAACATGCTGTGATACTTTTGTGTTTACTGTAGTTGTTATTTCATCCTTTTCAAAACAATAAGGACAAACATAATCATTGACGATATCCTTTTGTTCTACACCAACACAATGAAGATGTTGCCACATACGGCATCGATCACATTGAATCATGTTACCATTATCTTCCGATGGCTTTTCACAAACACATTTAATACTTTCAACCGTGTATTGTTCTTCTTCATTATCTTCGTCTACAAGTTCGTCTCGTTGCTGACTACTTGTTTCTTCCTCCTCGGTCGTTTCTCGCTCTTTGTATTTACAACGATCACGATGGTAAGCAAGTCCATTACGATTTTTATATTTTTTACCGCAAGATTTACAAACAAATACACGTCGACCTATATATATTTATCCATACCATTCACGGAAAGAAAAAAGTTAGGTCTAAATATATAAAAAGAATTTTCATACCGTTCTCGTTTTGATTTCTTCAATAATCTTAATATATTACCATCTTCAAGAATGAGTGGGGGGGTTGCACGTGATCGTCTTGTTTGTTTTGGTGTTGTACTTGTTGCTGTCTTTTTCCCTTTCAATTCATTCAAGGACCGTTTCTTACCACTTATCGAACGTTTCTTTGGTATTTGTTGTTTGTCTTTCTTTTCCATCATACTATTATCTTCTTCATTATAATGTAATAATTTGGATGATGAAGGTACAGATGAATAGTAATTATATAATTGTCTTTGTTGATGATGGTGTTTTCGTAACCGTGTACCATTTCCTGATACTGAACGTGTATTTAAAGGGGCAGCTTGATGTCGTTTCCGTGATAGCTTAATTCGATGCTTTTTATTTGAAAATAATAATCCATTGTTATCCGTTGCCTCTTGTGATCCCATGGAAGCTAACGCTCTGGCTTTTGCTTGACAAAGTCGAATTTTGAGTAATTCGCTTAAATATTTAATATTGTCATGGCGTAAATCACCTAACGATGGAGGCCTATTAGCCCAAATACCCATACATGTTTGGTATAATGAAGAAGATGATGGTAACGATGACTGATTTGTGGAACTGTTACCACTATTTGTGTTGTTGCTACTCATGCTTTTTTTGCTATTGTTGTTAGTAGTAGCAGTAGTAGTAGTAGTAGTAATACTACTACTACTACCTCCTGCTGTATTGTTGCCATAACTATATTGTAACCCGGGTGATTGTTCTCGTTGCTCTTGTTCTTGTTGCCGTCGTGATGGTGATAAGGAAACACGACTATTAGTATTACTGGTGGTAAAAGTATTCGGTAATGCTGGCTTAACAGGAGAACTGTGAGGAGATTGTAAAGGAGCTGAAGGATCGATACGCCTACTAAGTAATTTAAGTTGGTCTGCTGATACTCGTTTAATATTAATATCAATATCAATATCATTACTGCTGTTGTTGTTATTAGGTGCACCTGGTGAAGTAACGATAGTATTGGTGCTTGTTGTTGTTGCAACTGGAGTGTTCCGTTTATCGTTATGAAGATACTTCATTGAAGCAACCGTTTTACCGCCTGTTGTTGGTCGTAAACATGTACGTTCAACGCGGTGTTTAGTTGCTTTGTATGTTTGTGGAATAAAAAGGTCACGTTTCTTTCTAGTTGGACTAGCATTTTCATCCTGATGAACAGTAGTCAATGGCTGATGAGAACTATTACTCAAACTATTAAATTGTTTCTTTTCAACCGCGAGAGGAGATGAAGGTAGTGATTGTGGCTGTGGTGATGTAATAAAAGTTCGACTATTTTCGCTATTATTGCTATTATTGTTGGAAGCTTTGAAAACAAGTCGCTGTTGTTGTTGTTCTATTTGTCGTATTGAATCAGTTTTATTTTCCAATGAAGTAAACGGTGTGTTATTTTTATTATTACTGTTGTTTTGTTTCCTAGATAAATAATATGAGTTTTTTTTAAGAGAATGAAAAAGAATTATTAACATTCCCTTTCTTTTAATGAAGTAAGAAGTTAATGATTATGTACCTATTGGGACTAAGAGGTGGTTTTGATAAAGGACTAGAATGATCCATGATGCAGTTAAAAATAAAAAATAAAAAACAATAAAGAATAAGAAAGAAGGAAAGAGTCGTGCTGTTTTGAGATTAAAATTGAAATAATAATTATTATAAAAAATAGTCATGTGTGCACATATACGAACTCACGTAACAAATATGGTTGCATACCTTACAATCTCTCCTTTCCCCCCCCCCCACTTCCATTTCTCTTTTCACTTCGTTCTTATTACTCCTCTTGTATCCCCTTTTTACAACTATACTTGTTGTTATTCCTCATTGTTTTATTAATAAGCTTATACACCAAAAGGTTATCATGATGTAGATTGCGGAACGATAATCACAGTGACAGAAAAAAAATGTGAAACATACATGACCTAATAAAGAATAGAGAGAGCATTTTATCAATTTTTTTCTTTGCTTTTTTACTAAGCTTACTAACATCCGTATCATTCCCTTAAATAACTATACGTGAGATTTTGATCAGCATTATAAACAGCAATTATTTCGACGTAAGCCTTATAATAGTTTATCATTACTATCTTATTCTTGTAGATCTATCAGGGTCTTACAATAATAGGTACTAGAGAAACAAACCATAAATGAAAAGACTTTATAAGCAAAAGAAAATCTAGGTGTAACATTAGAAAATAGACGATCTGTTGCGATCATGTATACAAAGAAGAACAAAAATGAATTAGAACGATACTTATGCTGCGCATAATCATATTGTGTTTTAGTCTAAACTAATAGGAATGCACTGTTCGTACTTTTTTTTTCTCTTTTGGCAACTTTGGTCATAGAAAGAATGTAATTTTACCAACTACTACTATTATACTACTATTATTACTTTATATTATTCACTTGAACTTTAAGATATAGAACACTTATTTCTATTAAAATATATATATTGGGTCATCTCTAGTATTAGTATTTGAAATTTTCTGTTTGCTACAGAATGTAGAAATAAAAAAACATGGCTATCAAAACGCACTATAATTGCAGAGCTGATACATCCTTCACAGAGAAAATTGATATTTCTCCTATCTCATAAATAACACTAGATCCATTGCTATGGTCTTAGTACTAATAATGTATTGTAGACATAGATTTATTTGTTTTAGTACTAATCAAAATTGATTTTTCTTTATGACAATTACTTTATTAATAACTTTCGTATAATTCATTAATTACTTATGTAATTGTGATAAAGTCTACTATACCTGCAGTCGAGCACAATGCCATATTACTACTGTAATATCAGAGTAAAAATTAGCACAGTATATTACACATTATAGTTATAATAAATCAAGAAGTAGATAAATATATATACTTGCAAAGAAATACTTAATATGAAAGAAAAAAACGCAGCGCGTGTTAGCATTGTGCCAGAGTCTTATCTGAAGTCTTGTTATAATGTATATATCTACTACCGATTTTTTTTTACTCTGTACACTACTCTTACAACGTTAAATTTGTGAGTACGGGCATTAATTATTTCGATATATATAGCAGGATTAAATTTATTAAGACGCTAAAAGTAATATTTAAAACTTGTGTTGCTCGTACTCTAATTTTATATTGTTTAAATTGGATATATTCTCACAACTCAATTGATTTCCTTGCATAAAAAATACTGTGATTTGTACTAATATGTCTGTTATAATATAATCAAAGTTTTTTTTTTTTTTTTTTTTTTACTTTTAAATTATTATCAGGGCCAGTAATTACAACAAGTTTTAGACTGACAACTGATGAAAGTTCATTTTAATTTAAAATAACATGATTAATTTAGAGCAATACTCTTAAAGAAATAGCTACTTTATCCAATAAGTTTATGAACATCATACTTGATAATTTTAAATTATAAATTCTATAATATTAAGTTATTCAACACTTGTCATTAAATGTATAAATGATAAAGGAAGTACTGTTTTTGGTTTAGTTAAATAAGGTGTTGGCATCAATATATCCCAATTCTTGTCATCTCTATTTATATTTTCAAATAATTATATCATCAGTGGTGATCTATATCAATATTTGTGTGTTGACATCTATAGTTTTTTTTGTTTGTAATGATTGTATAAATTGATGATAAAAGAGATCATCTTTAAAAATAGAAGACTTTGAGCAGTTGATGAGATGATCTGTCGATACAGTTAGTAAATAATTAATTGCAAATATTTTCTATATCTTCAAGGTCTTTTCACAATTCAAATATTAATAAGATATATTATCATTATTATTTGTTAATACTTTTAAATGATTAACATTATATTGCTTAATTATAATTCTTCTCTTTTACTCCTGTATCATGGTCTCTGATTATATTTGCCACTACTAAATATTATATTCAAGTATATTGCAATTAGGGATCCGTGTAAGAGCCTAAGAACCGGAACCGAACCGGAACCGAACCGATAAAAGTCGAGACGATTCTTTGGAAGGAACCGACCGGAACCAACATTATAATTTAATGAGATTTTAACCGTATGTTGGAAAAAAACGTTTATTACGAAAATAAAATATAAAGATTGAGAATGTAGACCTATTTTTTTGTATGTTTAAGCATAAGCTATTAAAAAACAAAAACATATGCGTTCTCTTGAACATGTATTAGAAAAAAAAATACTAATAATAAGATAAATGATAAAATTCGTAAAAAAGAAATAGGAAATCCCAAAATGGTTACTCAGTAACTAATTTTTCTTCTTCTTTTGCATATGGCCTTTATTTTCTTTTCAACAATTACTTTTATGGATCCAGCAATAGCAATGCTCTAACTTCCATTAATACGGCCATTAACTTTTTAAAAAAATTGCTTTTACAGACGTAACAACAATAACACGACGGCCGTTTTTTTTATTTATGAATTTAACAGCAGCACTTTTCTTTCTTCCATTTAACACGGCTGTTATTTACTTATTTCTTTCGACTGATTACTTTATAGATGCAACAACACTAATCTTCAAACTCCCATTCAATACAGCTACACTAAATTCAAAAAAAAAAAAAAAAAAAAAAAAAAAACTTTTCGATTGTATCAACCAAAAATATTTAATAATGTCTGTTGCTGTTTTTGCTTTAATAGAGCTATATACTAATGCTTTAACAGAAAATTATCAGCTCCATTCTCCATTTAGAAAAAGTAACTAGCTTGTTTGTTGATAATAAACGAAATTCAGTTAAAAAAAGATATTTTGTTTTTTTTTTATTGTACTTGTTAGGTACATATAAAAACTTTTAGTGATGTATCTTAATATTTCTGCTTTTTTCAAAAATTGGTTCCTTAGTTTTCTCAATTCTTTCTAGTTCAATTCAATTCTCTTAAGGAACTAAATCAAATCAAACATAATAAGGATCCCTATTGCAATATATATTTTATATTCTTCTAATTATTTTGCTTAACAATCTATCTATTTTATCTTATTTTTTATAAAAGAAGGTTACATTATCTTGAAGTAGAATAATAGATTAATAATTACTGATCTTAGTTTGCTTGATGACACTCCTCTCATAGCTAAACTTATATTTTAATTACAAGCTGTATCTCTTAGATTTGACTAATATACAAAGTATAATAAGCATGTATATACTTTGTACTTATAATTTATAGAAAATATAATTTTATTATTATATTATATATATTTATCTATTAACACTTACTCTCATTTTAAAAGTAATAAGCTAATCTATCAAAAGATGTATAGAGATAGATAGATAGCTGGTACACACCTAAAGGTCCAAATGTTCAAAGTTGGTATTTGTTGGTTACTTCAAGCAATAATATTATTGGCTAAAGCTTACGGATTTGTTATTTTTTGTTAGTTGGGGGTAGGATTTCAACAGGGAACCGAGTGAACTGGGGGGGTCATTGAAGATTTGGTTGATTTTCAAAAATCTCGTGAACTAAAAAGAAAGAGGGGGGAGGAGATGTATAGAAAAAAAATAATGATGAGGGAGTCTTTTTATGACCTTATTTTTGCTGTTATTGCTGTTGAGGAGGAGAAATATAAAATACGTAATGAAGAAAGTGTCAAATACACACACACACACACACACACAAAAGAACGAATTAATAACAGTTTCCTTGCCTAGAGATCTTTTACAGAACTAAAGTAATTTCGTTCTGGAAGAAATCGTCTTCCATACAAGTCGGGATCATATATAGACATTGGACCCATACCCGGGGTATACATACCAGCACCATATCCTGGCATTTGTTGAGCATATGCTCCATAAGGATCGTATTGGTTGGCAGCGGCACCAAAATAGTCATAGGAGCCTGGCATCATTTCTCCTCCACTCATAAACGGTTGTTGTTGTTGTTGTTGTTCTTGCATCATCATCGGATTCATAAATCCTCCAACACCTGGCATCATTCCAGCACCCGGTGTTTGTGGATACATTGGATTCATTCCCATCATTTGTTGCTGCTGCTGTTGTTGTTGCATCATAGCCATTGTCGTCAGATCCATCATCCCTGGTTGGCCCATCATTCCTCCTTGGCCCATCATCCCCGGTTGTCCCATCATACCTGTTTGGCCCATCATCATATTAGGTTGCTGCATTGCCATAGCTTGTTGCATTGCCATTTGTTGTTGTTGCTGCTGTTGTTGCTGTTGTTGCTGTTGTTGCATCATTATCATCATTTGCTGCTGCTGTTGTTGTATCATGCATGGTCATACTACTTGGATCCATTATACCACCAGCAACAGGAGGTTGTCCCATCATAGCTGCATAACGGCTGTATTGATATGGATCATAACCTTGTGCTCGCGCTGCTGCTTCTCTTACTTTACGTCTTAATGTATCAAAAATACCTCCACCACTACCATAAGCAGCTTGTTGTGGTTGCTCCATACTCGCCTGTGCTGCTGCCGCAGCTCCAGCTACGCCAGCAGGTTGTTGCTGTTGTTGAGGGGCAGTTGCAGCAGCTGCAGCTTGTTGTTGAACTTGAGCTTGTTGATATTGCTGTTGAGATGAAGAGGGTGGTACTTGTTGACTTTGAGACATATCAGGTTGAGATGGTTGCTGTTGTTGTACAGGTTGTTGCTGATAACAGTTGTTATTATAATATGGATCTTCAGAAAAAGAGCGATGCTGACGAAGGCGTCCAAACATTCAAAGAGAAAAGAGAAAAGAAGAGAGAAAAGAAGCGAAAAAAAAAGGTGGAAAGTGGAAAGAAGTAAAAATAAACAAAAAAGGAACGTGTGAGAGAGAAGCGAATTTTACACATTTGCAACTCGACGTTAAAACTAGCACAATAACAAAAAAAAACTCACCTTTTCAACTCGTGAAAAAGTAAACAATACCCGATTTGGGTAATGGAGAAAGTAAGTTTATGTTTCAAGTGTGGTACACCCTCCCTCACCCTCACCTGGACCAGTGTGTTCCGAAATGTTGTGTACAACGTTTTGACCCATGATCACGATTGAAATACTCTATAATATAAAAAAAAGGATCGACATCCCTTATAATTATTATTATCATTTTTATCCACAGCACTAAAGTGCTTTCTTTTTTTTAAACATATTTATTTGTATTATTATTAAACTTTTTTTTTTGTTATTTTTGTCGTCTATAAATTTTTTTTTTGACAGGTGTCACTAAATTTTGTATATCTCTATATTGTTTTTTGTCCATCCATTTTTGTTAATAAATAAGTACATACGTATAAATAATTTCATCATTGTTAACCATATACATATACATACTCTATACATTTATTACGTCATTTGTTAATTTCTTCGCAAGACGATGAGCGTACATCCACTGATCTTATATATGATTCAATATTATTATCATTAAAAAAGTTAAGTTTAAACATGATCTATCTCTCATCAATGTAAAAAAGAAAAAATAAGGATCAGTAATCTTATATATATATCTGCTCTTCTATAAACAAACTAAAAAAAGTAATCCATAGTTACCAACTTTTACCTAGGAACAAACTTTCACGTATTACCTTTAATGGATGTATTTGATACAAATGTTTTTGTTTTCGCTGCTTCGGTTAATTTATATTACAGTACAAAAATCCCGTTTTAAACCTGTTGTTGAAGTATTTTCTCTAGTTTTAATTATTATCTATTTTTAATAACATTCAAAGTTAAAAACCTTTTTTTTTTTTTTTTTTTTTTTTTTTTTGAGAAAAACAGGATTACAATATAACATATGCTTCTTTATTCTCTAATTTAATTTTAAATTTTAAGCTTTTTTTTTTCGATTGAGAAAAAGAAATACGGCGTAAATTGAAATACATAAGATAAATTAAAAAAAACCAGTTATTGTAATTTGAATATTTGAATATCTGTCTTTTGTATTGTTATTTGTTACAATATTTGTAATAATAATGAGGAGAACAATATGAGAGAAGATAGAATAAAGATGATGGTACTAGAAATAAATGACAAAAAGAAAAAAAAATATAATAAGGAAAATGGAATGAAAGGATTATATAATAAAAAAACGTCAATATGAAAAACAAAATGAAACGAGATGCAATAATGATAATGAATACGTAATTAAAAAAAAGAGTATGTCTGAATAACAAGAGAGAAGAAATAATTAGATATAATTATGATATGTGTGTGATCATGGGTAAAATAACAAGAAGGAGAAAAATGGACAGGACATAATGATAATCAATATTACTAAAAATTTATTTTTTCTTGCTTTTCTTCATACCGAACGAATTTGAAGAGGATGTTGATTATGACGAGTTGCTCTTACTTGGTATAAAGGAGGGAGGAAGGATGCTTGTTTCACCGTGAGCAGAAGGACGTACCCTGGTATTGCAACATAACTCATACATATCATTAATCAAGGTTCTACCGTGTACAGCTAGTTCCAGAACTGAAAGCATTTTCAATACATAGTCGTCATTTGTCATAGGATATATAAGTTCCTCGGATATTCTGACACGAACAACGTTTCCTTTGAAGCAATCAAGATCAATCAATTTAATGCCAGTTCCTAATGATATACTTGATTAGTTAATAAGCTAATATTTTCAACAATCCTTGCATAATAATAGTTGTTATTGTTAAATTATTATTGTGTATATATACCATTTATATTGTATCCTAAGACATGTGCATCTCGCAATAATGATGGACGATGATTGATGATCTCTGTAAGCATGTCTTTTAGAACTAATGGAAGTTTTAACATGGAATCTTGGAATTCCTTTGTATTATCTCGTCTTGCCCCGATTTCTAATCCACCAAGTTCTATATCACTGCCGATGTAGATCGTATCAATCCGCCTTCCGATCTTTTCTCGCTCAATCTCCAGACTAGATGACAGTTTACGCTTTTTATTTAAAAGATTTGCATGAGAATTAGAAGTTTTCTCTTTTCTTTAAAATAAAAAAAAAATAAAAATAATTGTTAATGTTGTTACTTAGTTTTTGCCCAGCTACATATAAAATTATGTACTTACCGTAATGCTTGAATGTTTGAGTTATGAAATATGGTATTAACAGGAAACCAAAGGTAATACAATGAATCACTTTCTAAAAATCTTTGGATGGGTGTGGAAGAGCCAGGAATAAAGAATTTGGAAGTTTGCATCAATGCCTGAGATAGCCATGCTAGGAGAGGATCGTTTATTGGATGATGTTTAATTTGGTGTCCATAGTCATAGGCTTCTAGCACTCCTTTCTAACATTAGTTATGGCCATGAGAATAATTAGTTAGTAATCACTAAAGGTATTTCATCTTTATCTTTCGGCAACATTTAACATAACTTTACCAATTTTTCAACTTCGTTAAATTTTGATACCAGCCCAACAGGGATGGGACGAAGTACAGGCTTGCCAGAATTTCTCAATTCTTCCAGTTCTTCCTTGTTAAAGTAATCTTCCCAATTTGGATTACAAGTATCTAAAATGAAAGAGAGTGCAGGGCTGCAGAACAATTTGATCAATAACCCAGTTTCTCCTTTGTCTCTTCCAATCACCAATACTTACTGCACGTATGTGAGGGTAGATACAAATTCTTTCATTTTGCTTTCAACTGTCCATGGTTCTTTGTCTTCAAGTGCAGCACGTCATCTAGTCGCATCCAAATACCAACAAGACTCTGGATTTAATTCTTCATATAACTTCACGATCCTTTCTCGGTCACCAACTTCTAACGGTGTTTTTAATGTTGGACGTGATGAGGATTGTAAAGAAGAAGAAGAAGGTGTTGATATCTCCGAACTCGGACTTAGTCTTGAAGTTGATTCAGCTGGTGAGGTGTTGTCTTGACTTTTAGGCTTGTTTTTAAAACGTCTCCAGCTTGGTTTGACAGAATCCTAACCATATCATGAAAATCGCGTTAGTGTATTTTACTCACGGGAAGTTAGTTTATTATTAGCCTTTCGCAATTACCATCTGTAGTCCAAGTTCATAAGCACAATCTTGAATGTTTTTGATCCATAATGCTTTATAATCCATCGTCAATTCAGAAGCAGGAGAGTTTTGAGAGATTTCTGTTGCCATGGCATCTATGACAGATTGAAAGGTGATTTTTTCTTTCTCTTTCATACCACTCAAAAAAGAACGGATTGCTGGTATATTATTAGTTCTTATATTTTATATATTCCATTGAAGAAACTGCATTATATTACCTTTAATCCTTTTATCAATAGAAGTTTCAGTCATAATTGGCACTGGATTTCCTACACAAAAAGTTGACTAGGTAACAAGAAAAATAAACGCTGGATGATAAATATCAGTTCCGCCAGTTGACTTAAATCTCACTGTTAATTTTTGACTATAAACAATAATGCATAATGCGTAACAAAAATTTCACTGAAGTATATAAAGAATATAGTGAACACCAGGAATTAAAAGAACTTAGTAATTCATGACCAAATAACATGTCACTAAATATGTAAAGAATTAATTAGAGATCTATGTTAATATTTAGATAATATATATACATGTAAAGGTTTGAACTAGTAGATGTGAACCTTTTTTATTTTTTTACACGTGAGTAACAGGCCTTGTTTCGTTTGGATAAGAGCCATAATAAGCCACTTGGAGCCCATTGATTAAAAGCTTAGGAGCACTATAACTAGAGCAATCAGGATCAGATCTTTCTTAAGTAATATCCAATTCGAAATAATATGCTTTCTTATTATTAGGTTGACGGTTGCAAGTGAATAGTGATCCAGTGTTAGTACATCATCAACAATTGTTCGTTTAGTCCGAAGGACTGGACGAACCTGAACTGATAGAGTGCTGTCTTCAGAGAAAGGAAAAACCGCTTGAACCAAGGAGCGTAACTAAAGTAGTTGTGATCTGACAGGGGCTCGGGTAATATAAGTGGGGCCAAAAAAAAAAAAACAAAAATGGCCCGAAGCGAAGCTGAGGGTTATTTTTTTTTCAATCCAGATTGTAAATGATGAGTAGAGTAAAAGGAGTATTAATTTAAGTAATGATATAAAATATTTTGAAGAAAATTAAAAGATAAAGATTAATAGCTAGGAAAAGAGTATGGCTTATATAGTAACGTAATATCTAGTTATTTCTGTTCCATTGGGGACACTTTTGTTTTCCTGTTTTGCCCTTACACGTTACACTTCTACAGATCGTGCAAGATTTAGCTTTTCGTAAAGGTGGAAGGTCTGCTGTAGTGAATACTGTTGGGTGAGAAAGAAGGTTAGGGGATTGTGTATTATTCTGTTCAACGTTGTTAGATAATGGCGAGGAAGAAGAAGAAGATGATGATGACGATGCATCATTGCTTTGCTGATAATTATCATTATTTCTAATACATATATGATTTCTTTGTATAGCCACTGGTAGAATTATAGGTGTATGCTTTTGTATAGTGGGTGTAGAATATGTAGATGTAATTTTTTGAGGTCTTGTAATATCATTGCTATCTAAACGAGGTATTTTCAGCGCTGCAGGTGATTTTGCATCTGGGATGTGACGCTTTCGAGTTGATGAACAAAGATCTTTCTGCAGTGATTCAAGCGGCTCTTTATAATTTTGCTTTGTTTTACTAATATTTTGGAAGTCTTTCCAGACGTTATAGTAGCTTCGCAGATGCTCCGGTGTTTTGTAAAAGAAGTTTTTGCCATCGACAATTGTGGACCAAATCTTTGCAAATACTTCAAAATCAGGGATTCTATGATTAATATAACTCTCACTAAATTTTGTCTTAAGTATATTGTCAAATTTGTCACGCTCGGCCTGTGTCTGCACTGGCAAAATTGGATAGACAACTCCTTGGCGTCTTGCAATAAATTTATGTTGAGCACCAGCAATTTGTAATGTTGAGCCACATAAAATAACCAAAGTTGCCAAATCTGAAGAAGATGTATACTGCTTTACAGAACTGTTGGATGTATGATCGATTTGTTCAATACCATATAATTCTAACACAGAGCTAGGAAGTTGCCCAATACCGAAACTTTCATCAGATGGTGCAAGTTGAGAAGCATATCTATGAACCCCAACTTCATTGTAAGTATACGCTAGTCCAAGTTTTTCACGCATGTCGTTGATATGTTGTGTGAGCCAGGGCTCATAATGACCTTTGTGAACTCGACCATATCGGTTAATTGTTCCAACCTAAAAAATATAATACAATTATTAAGCATGCGTTTATATGACTTAACTCTTCTTTATTGTTTATATATTATAGCACCTACATCAATGTTATGCCGTAATCGATAGTCTGCGAGTACTGCATCCGTTAACTCAGGACTAGCTCCAAATGAACCGAATTTTCTTATTATATTCTGATGTATGCCCCCTTCTAATGAATTGGTTCCTCTACAACAACGATACAATGGCAATCCATCCCTATCCTTTCTCATGTGGAAGTAAAATGAAAATCCTGGAGGATCTGAAACCTGTCCTTCATGAATCGATTTGAGAATGTTCTTTGATTGTTTCCATGCTTCATTGTCAAATAATGAACGCCCAGTTCGTGCACATTTTAGAGGACCGTATATTTCAAAAAGCTGTTTTACTTTAGGATAAAGTTTTTCAGGAGGAGGAATGGTTCCTAAAAAAACGTATTCTTACTGTTACAATTTCCATTGATGAGTCCAATTATGTTTCTTTTACTTACGTTTTACTCTACGAAATAGCCAACGCGGATTCTTGATCAACTTTTCATTCCAAGTGGTTCCTTGCTTTAGCAAGACCGCTTCTACTTTTTTTTTATCATCCTCGTCAACAACGAAGAGCGCATCCCGTAATCTACGTGAAAAATCATTAGCAAGTCCATGTCTACGCGGTACCTTGATTTGGTCCATAAGATGGAAAACGTCTTTAATAATTCTTGACCTTATTGGTTCAGCATGCTCATATTGAGAAGGAAGGGAAGAAAACTCTGTACGTCCATATTCGCTGCTTTTAACTTCCACTTCTGATAATTCTACACGTTGCTGTATTTGTGCTTGATCATTATAAAGTATATCATCGACTACATCGTTATAACTATCGTTGCGCTCTTCAATATTCTGTTCATCTTTATGAAGTAAAAATAAAAATAAGTATGTGGCATCAACAATTTGTAATGTTGTTTTTATTTATACCTTCGTCTGTTGTGTTTTCACCTTGTGTGAATGTGAATTGTTTCACCTCGACCGGGTTCGCTGTTCGAAGATCAGATAGCCTTACTGCAATTTGAAATGGTACTTCACCATATTCAGAAAGAGGTTTCGATTGTGAATCCATTGCACCTGGTATTACTACCTGTTTTACAGTAATAATCACTTGTGATGCTGTTACTTTCTTTCCATTACATTTATCTTGTTGGCAACTAACTTCACCATATGCTGCAGCTTCAGTCATATGACCTGGGCTGTATGAAATACTTGTTCCTAGTATACATATAAATATTAACGTTATAAAATACATCATACTTATATTGAAAAGACGTAATTGTTATATATTAATATATACCTTCATTCACAGGCTTTTTTATCTTCTTTCCTACTACTTGCTTTTGCTTTACATTATTATATATTTCCAAACCAGCCCACGCATCAAGGGCAGCATACTCTTTCTGTGCTGTAGATAATCCAAAAATATTGCTCCAATCACTACATCTTACATTATCATCTTTTGGAAGAAAACGTTCTAACACCCTAGAACAGATATCCGACAGGCTTATTCGCTGTGTGCTGATGAGTCCTCGTTCTTTGCAGAGTGCTGCAACATCGTATGCACCTCTGCAACTCACCGAAAAATCGCGCTCGATTTTTTTAAGGTCTTCTTGTACCTTTCGTCCAACTTTGATAATTTTTGAACTGGAGAGAACTTCGCTCAATGATGGTGGTAACTTATGAATCTGCCCAACACAATAAATGTCAACATTTCTGCTAGTAGCAATTTGTATGGTGCCGATTCTTCCAGGTCCATATCCTTCAATAACTGGCCATTCACAATCAAAACCTACTACCAATTCTTTTTTCTTATTTGTTCCTTCAACTTCTACTTGATCCAATAGATCCTTAGCAGCTGATTCCATATCATCTGGCTCTTGAAAGCAGCGGATCTGGACTTGGTCTCCGGGTATCATCAATTTGGGATATTTACTGTTATCAATTACAGTTCCAGGCTCAGGCTTGTCTACTGGTTTAACATCTGACTTTAATGATGGAAACACACTCTCCAATAAGTTTTTGTCCCCTCTAACATTATCTGTAAAAAAAATTTGAGGTTGAGAATGCCCATAGAGATCAAGTGAACGGCGTAATGCATCAAAAGCATATTTAAGGTGACTGATAGATTTAGTTGGGACAAGAAACTGAACCCGCACTTCTTCATACTCGTTCAAAACCGTGTATAAGGCTGTAAAAGTTGGCGTGCCATCAACCTTGCCCATGAGTTTGATGATTTTAAAGCTATGGTCGCCTTTCAGATAGGATGCATCAAGAACCATCATCTGCTTATTGAGAAGGTGGCGAATTTCTTCGGTATACGTTGTATAAAACGATCTGAGATATTGGGCAGAAGGGACATAGCCAGCATAACCTTTAGCATCGTTGAATGAAGAGAACGGTAAGATATTTTTGTTTGGTTTGAGCATCATTTTTATAGTTGGATTTTCTTTTAGAAATGCAGCACTATTCAAATACTGAAATTCTGATCTGGAATGTTTTAATGTATGTAATTCAACTAAAAGCTTGTGAAATCGTTTAGGACCCACCGAATTCTGTATTAATGGTCGTAGCATATCACCAACTACTTTCGATAGTCCACCACGTTGAGTGAGATAGGCTGGGTATTGACACTGCAGAAATTTGGGTAATTGCCGTATAATCTTTTCGTCATTAGCCATAAACGAGGCACCACACTGTTCACCCTCACATTCGTAACGTGCTGATAATATATAAAATGAACTTGAATTATACTCGAGTTAATATCCCATTAAAAATTGTTTTCATCTTTTCAATATGAAATGTTTCGTATTTCTTACTCTGTTATATCTACCACTCGACGACATCTGTTGCCATAACCTTTCGATTTCATTGGATACTTTTTGCAAGTTGGACAGTTCAATTTTTTGTTGTAATCTTTAATGAGTATTTTTGGATTCCAAAGAAAAATTCGTGGGATATAAGAAACGCTGGGATCAAGATTTTCATGGAGAGCAAAATAAGGATCCTTAGGGTATATCCAAAACGTCCCTTGTTTGTATTCATCTGGATATCGTTGTGCTGCAACACGTTTTTGAACTTCCTTAAGGTACTTTTGTATAGCTCCTAATTCGGTTTGTGTTGAATCATTGCTATTTGTTTCATTTCCATTTCTGGTTCCTGTACCTGTAAACTCGAGCTCGAAGTCTTCAGTACCATCCCCCTCTGTGTCCTCTTCAATATTATCTATATCGTCGATGTCATCATATATATTTTCGTTTGAGACACCATTATGGTCTTCCACATCGGTCATAGAAGAAAGCATTTCCCCAAGAGGTGTTTCACTACTATCTTCTTGCTCTGTATTAGTTCCAGCATCCACAGCAGTAGATTTTCTAGGAAGTACTGATGATGGTGGTGATGGTGACGGTGTTGTACTTTTTTCTACTAGCGTGGATGATGATGCCGCTCCCTTTACAATAGAACTGTACAAGGGCTTTTTACCTTTGTCAGTTGTTAAAGTGGAAGTATGCTCGCTATTGATGATATTTTTTGTTTTATCGCTGGTAAAAGACAAGGTTGTTTGTCTACCACCAGTATTATTATTTTTGGTGGAGGTTCCTTTTTTTTTCTGCGATCCGCTTTGTTTTTGTTTTGGCATTATATTGAAATGAGTTAAATTAATGTGAATGGCAGACAAGGTGAATGTTAAAGTTATGTAAACGCGTGTGGTGGTAACTAGTTTAACTATGAACTCGAAACAGCAAAGGTTATGCGAAATAATAATAAAGTTTTTAAGTTTTTAAAGAGAGAGAGTTTTTTTTTCAATAAAATCATTTTTGATTGGCTATTCAATAAACTGATTTCTTATTGGCTCAGAAGCCCCATTCATATTATCCGTGCCGTAACACTAGTTTATGCGATTTACTTGCTGATTGACATTATTGTGACATTTTTGTATCAATTAAATGTATCTGCTCTATTAAAAATTAATAATATATAATAAAAGTATTAAGTATATATATATATATATATAATTACATAGTGTTCATATAAAAGACATATTATTAATATAGTGATATAAAATATAAAGTTTTTTTTTAAACATGCATAAGTTTTTGTTTCAAAAGGCGGAGATCATTATAGTATATCATCAGTAATGACATTTGGTTTATCTTATTTATATTTATCGTCCTCCTCATCACTCGTAACCTTTTTCTATATGTTGGCTTATTTCTTTTCAGTCGCCGTAGCTGATTGTTTTTACGTAGATAATAAGTAAAATAATTCAATACAATATATATATAACTATTATTGCATAAATAAAAATCAAGAATAAAAAGCTAGATATACCTCTTCTTCACTTGTTTCCATGACATTAGGAACACGCTGTACTTTCGTCCTCTGGGATCTCTTCCAACTCGCCCCGGGTAAGTTGCTGATCAACACCACTTTTCACACGTTGATACATAGCATATGTATTTCCCAACGATTTTCGAATATTATCGCTAATCTATTTAAAGTATAAAGCACAAGGAATAGTTAAGTATTGTAATAAAACTACATACATATTTACAGTTATTTTTATTTAATTTAAATTATACAAACTTGAAGATTATGCATCATAGCAAATGCATTGGAAAACGCCGTACATGATAACTGTCCTTCAGCATGAAATAAAGAATACCACTCCAAAAATGACAAATGAAAAGCTATTCCTGGTTGTGAAGGAGATGCGGCAAAAAGATGATTTCGAAGTAATGTGATAGGCTCCTCTTCATGTTGACGACAGAATGTAAATTTGATCTTCTTTACACCTGTATTTTACATAATAATATTTTTCAAGGTTATGAGTATTTTACTATATTTAAAACAGACGACGCATTCTCTCACCCGTGTAGTAAAAGCAACGAATAACTTTAGAAGTCTTGGTAGTACAATCACAGATTTCAAATGTAATAGGCGGTGGATTTGCATCTGTACACTTAGGACCTTCTCCGTTTTTAAAACAATTGACATATTCTTTTTGAAGTGATGGGATCATGGTATTCCACTTTTCTTCAGTTTCCTTCATTCTAGCTGCATGAGATTTAGGTTTAGAACGAGAAGAATGACCGCAAATGTCTTCAATAATAGTTTCATTACATCTTTGCTTATGTATATTTTCTTTAATATCCACAATATTAGATTCAACATTTATGATGTTACGTAGTATTATTATCATATTACAATCATTTGTAAACAAATTTGTAAACAATGTAAAAGCTCTGTATAGTATATTTGAATTAAAGTATATATAGTTTACCATTTTGAAATTGATGTGTTTTTTCATCAGAAGCACTGCTATGTCCAATATCTGTCAATTTTTATTATTTTTATTAAATATCCTTTTTCTTTTAAAAAAAAAGACTTTTGAGTCTATAACTAAAATAAAATACCACGTTGTTTATCCTTACAAGGTCGTTTTGAAGCTCTAACAGGTTCTGAGTAACTTGAACTACTATTTCCTGAAGTTTCAACAGGTGTCTGTTCTGTTTCATCTATTATTACATTACGTTGTTCCTGTGATTGTGGTTTGATAGTAGTCTGTTGAAATTGAGGCTTTGGGTGGCGAGGTATTTTTGGTCTATGTATTTTCATTTCGTTCCTTGATCTAGGTATTGTACTGACGATGAGATATAAAAAAAAAAGATAAAAGAGGAAAAAAAAAATTAGAAAAATTAAATATCTGTTTGTTCCGAAATAAAATAGCTGCTCTTTTATATTTTTTTCTGAAACTATGTAGCCACTAAATCTTATTTTATCCGATTATGGCTAAACTATATTTTATAAGAATGGATGAGAGAGGACCTATTATATTTGATTATTTTGTATAAACATTTTTGATTGTAGATCCTTTTTTTTTTAAGATCGTTAAAAACAGTTGTTATTAATCTTATAATGTCCCTTTTCTATCCGGATTGTAAATAAATTAAACAATACAGTAGTGTTTACAATTAGCTTTATGTTTATTCTTGATGGAATGATGTTTGTCCAATAATTATTCATACAATGGATGAAATATATGTTCTATTTTATATGATGGTTCACTCCATTTGCTATTGCTAATATGATTTATCGCTTTTTAACTCTACATTCAAAAAGCTATTATTATTATTCACGTTATTGATTAGAAAAATAGGAAGGTGTCCTCGTGTAAAAGGTTTATATTTTTAGCTTTATTTACTATTACAATCACCCACTGATTAGAAAGTGAAAGGTATATGGATTACTTTTCTAACATACATTTGATTATACGTATAGTATTATAATTTATAGTCTGATAACTTTTATATGTAAAAGCCTAATATTATTTTGCATGTCAATTTTATATTCATTCACACCCTCATTAAAATCATGGAAATCCAGGGAATAATGGAAAAATTGACTTTATAAAATTTTCACATTCTTATTTATTTTGTTTTCAATGAAAGGGATTGAAACCTTACATAATCGAAATACTATGCGCATTTAAGAAATTATATTATACATTAATTTTATTGTTTGTGAGGTTATGTAAACTGGATTGATATGCAGTCAACCACCGGGTTTTGGAATCTCGCCAAATTGAAAACTACCCCCAGGTTCCGCAACTTTTTTGAAGGAATTGTCACATTGAAAAAACTGGGGGTCTACTGTAATTTGTGCTTCAGCAATTTTTGAATATATATTATTAGAAAGTACCTATATGATCAGTTGACACAATATGTTAAATGTATTGTTAATAATTACTATTAATATTGTAAATATTTTTAATAAGAAAAGGAAGATAGATAAAGGGCGCGCCCCTAGCCATTCCCTATTTATTTTCGATTGAATCAAAATGATGGAATAAAAGAAGCTGACTTCACGAAGTGAAAGACAACGAATATGAATCATTTGAGTTCACCAAGTTCTAGTAGTTAATAGCTATTATACTGTATATAAGGTGTAAAGAAAGCAAAACCTATTATTTCTCACATGATAATAAAAATGCTTACTGTTGATCTCGTTTTTATTAATAAAAAAAATGACTCCATGACTAACGTAGTAATGCTCATCAAAATACTATGTCTTTATTTTTTTCCGGAAGGACCCTCTTTACGTAGTAGTTCTTTTGTAAACAGACGGTGACATTTCAGAGTTAGATGACAGTTACGTATGTATGAACATTTTTTTTTTTGGTTTTTTCGTATTAGCTTTGAAATAGAAATAATAATATAATAATAGATAAACAATCAGCACTATTTTTTATAATCTACAGTACTCGCTTTTCCAAAAATTTGTTAAATCATTTGGAAACAAAGAAAAATATATACGTAGCTTATGAGCTTATTTGATGATTATTCATCCACCAGAAAATTTATCATTACGAAAAGTAGGCTACATATTATATCTTAAGTTTACTTTTGTGATGAAAGAAAGAGATTGTCTCTCTCAGCGCACATGGATTTATTATTTCATTTGACAAAGATGTTAATCGAATTTTTTTCTTTGATGAATAATAATATTTGTTGTGTATAATTACTATGACACTTAATAGTTATATATTATTGTTCGGTACTGGGTAATAATAATATTAAGAGTTGTACATCATCTTTTCGGCACGGCATAAGAGAGAAGAAAGTTCATGCATTATTTCTTTATTAGCGTCAATATTAAAAAAAATGTTATTGGTGTCATGGACTGCTTCAATAGTGTCACAATGGAATATAACTCTAACTATAGAAGACGTGGAAGAACAACAGAAGGAAGAAATCCTAATGCCTAGCGAGAATCTAATGGACCTAAAGCATTATCTAATGGAGAGTTCATGATTGCGTGTGGAGATGAAAATTCTACTGATGTTAGTGATTCCAAGAACATTGTCGACAGCCGAACCATTAATAAAGAATCTACCATTAGTCAAACCACTGCCATTAAATCCAGCGCTATGGAATCAAGCCTATATGAAGTGATAAGTACGTCTCCAAAAGTGTTAATTGTAGTTGTAACATAATTTAGTGTTAACAGATCCAAATTCTATTATAGCACTTTAAATTATTTACAGATAGCAGCAACAGCAGCAGCAGCAATAATAATCTCCTTAAAGACATCCATAAAGAGAATTAAAGACATGTGCCATATGTGGCGGCATTGAATGCAAAGGGAACAACAAGAAAGCAAAATGCAAATATAATGTTCGTGGCAAAATCGATTGCAAAAGCAAAAATGACAACAAAATGATGCATCTCGAACATATTCGGTACGTATGACAAATAGCTAGCTAGTATCATTATTATTGTTTTTTTCAAATAGTTATAAGTTCCAATTCATATATAAAATATAATTATCATTTTACAATAGAGTAATCTCCCTTTCGCTTCGCTACAGGAGCCATTTCCTAATTGTGAACAATTAATTCCATTTGCATCATATATGTTATCCGGGCCTATATATTGAGCAATAAAAGGCCAACGTTCGACTGATTCATAAATTAATTTGAAGCAGATCTTGCCACCTTTTCGGTTTACTCCTGCTCAATGTCATCCGAAACGTATTACAACTTATGGCGCCAAAGATTCTTGCAAGAGTTTCGGGATTTACGACCTGAACTGCCCTTGAAGTAATTTTTTCTTTATAATGCCACCTTATGGAAAACAGAATACTGACTTTTTTTTTCTTTCGTACATAACCTCTAGACCTCCACAGTATCAAAAAGATATTTGGACACAAAAGTATTTAGAATTGGCACAATTAGTAAGTTGAAATATTATCGATCTATTATGCTGCCAATTCTTTGAATTAACAACATTATTGGTTTCTTTTGTACAATAGAGAGCAACTTCACAAGCAACACGAGTTGAAACCTTGAGAAGTTTAGAATATGCAATGCCGCTAGCTGGTTCCAATGTCTACAGTACATTGAACTCCATCGCAGCAGAAATTGAACCACAAGTGCATAACTTTAAAGGAACATCCGAAATAAATGAGAATGATAGATTAATGCAATCATTTTTACACTATGTAAGAAATAGAAATAGAAAGTATACTGGATATGACTTTTAGTTTATCTTATAGTCGACTTCTTATTCAACCTTTTGTGTCTTAATAGATTCACGGCAACCCTTTAGAGCAAGTGCCGTGGTGGTGGTTTTTTTCGGGCCGTAATTTTAAAGCCTGGTGTCCATGGTTTTAATTTTACAGCCCAAGTTACAACCACCGCTGCATCAACTTCGCTGTAAAAACTGGGCTGTAAAGTTACAGTCCTAAGTGATTTACAGCCCCCCGCTGCACATGCTCTTAGTAGTAATGAGCGTCAGTTCATTGTTGAGATGAGTAAAAAAAACGATTCAATATCGAGTCGGTTACTTGGCGAAGCTGCTAAGAATTTGTTGATAGAGGAAGGTTGGGACAATGAGATGGACATCACCACTAAGTACGGACTTGAAAAAAAATTAGTTCAGAAATATGAAAAGTATAGTGATCAATTCAATATAACTTACATTATAATTATATATTATATAAACTACTATTATCAAGCATTGGTAATTCGATATCGCCATCATCAAAGAATATTTTTTACAGCGATGGGGTGGGCCAACGATGGAGAGAAATCTCATAAAGTTGATACATTCTTAAATGTGGGGTCAAATAAAAAACATCTTGCTTAAAGTGTCATTGCTTAGACAAGCTCAGATAATTTCAAGCTCAAGTTCTGTTCTAATTTTTACTTCTTCAATAATTACTAGATCAATCATCATAATACTGTAACGTTGATCACCGGGTATGTATTTTTAATATATTCAAATATCTCATAACCTATAACGTTTTATTAAAATACTGATTGTTTTTTTTTTGTTAGCTCCTCAAATCCAAGTTGTGAACTTGAAGGACTAGAAAACCAAGTCGCTGTTACTAGTTCCGAGCCCGAAGTATGTTCTTCGAAACGAACGTTTGACTAGTTGGTGGTAAGAAAAATTGGCAACTGCTGTAATATGTGTTATGAACCGCACGAGGCTCAATTTTTTTTTTTTTTTTTTTTTTTTTTGATCTAGGATGGTCAAGATTGTATTTTTGCCAAACACAAGCGCAGAAAATATCTTTATAACACTTGGAACACGAGTGTTAAATTATAGGAAGAGCAAGAAGAACAAGGTGAAGAAGGTAAAAAAAACAAAACTTGATATTACAGGGACGCTCGTAGAATACAGAAATAGCACAGAAGTTCAACTTGATCGATAACCAACTCCTCTCCCTAAGCAACATTTTTGACACCACCCGTGGTTATTTCTGCCTTCATGAAGCCATTGCAGATTGGATACTAAAGACATACAACTATATCTTGAAGGTCACATTTATTCACCAATGTGCCACACCTTTTGTCGATTCTGTATTCGCGCGTCATGGATTGTCCATACGTATTGGTGAATTACATGTTACAAGACGTCCACATAGTATGACGGCTGACTATGTAGCAGCACACAAGACGACTACGTGGAGTAGTCATGACATATTAGCAATTGAAATCAAACCTCCCGGAATACCATCACAATCACAGCTTAAGTCTGATTTTGTAAAAATTGGGAAAGAATGTAAAGATATGATTGACGACCTGCTGGAACTTGGTGTAGAAAACCCTTATGTTCCCGGTGTTCTTATTGAAGGCAAAAAAAATGACAACCTATACCATGCAGATAGTAGCCGAAGGTGTATACATTCTACGTGAACATAGTTAAGTCAATTTGTTACATTCACCACAAGAAGTCTATCCCGTACCAGTTATTATTGAACATTTAGAACAATTGCAAATTTATTACAGTCAACAAGAAACCGCATTGATGAACGATTTACTGTGCATTATGTCATCCTTGAATTCAACGATCAACTGCTAAAACAAGTTATAAGGATTTGAATAGCGACCGAATTTATATCTTAAAAGTTTAAAGGATCAAAGGATTAGATTCAAGGATAGATCCTTTGATAAATTAGCAATAGCTAAAATTTTATTGTGGAAATTAAATAAAATAAAAAGATCAAATGCTTCTATCTTCATTTATTTATCTATTTTGTTATAGTTTAACATGCTTTATTAAATGTTTATTTTTATTGGTGCTATTTTATACCATTGTTGTATGATTTTTGAGGTATTAGAAAAATATTCTCTGGGTCTAGTTAAAGGATCAAAGGATGAAATTCAAGGATTGACTCTTGAAAATATTTCAACATCTGATCATCCTTTGTTCATCCTTGAAAATTGGGTTTTCAAGAATGGAGTTGGTTATAGTGATATAGAATGAATGTATAGGATTTTTGAAAATCGATATCAATAAAGGGGTTATAATTTATTATAAATATATATACGTATACATTATGAAGTTGATTATGTCAGTATGTGTTAAGTCTATATAGAATAATTGGGAATACATAGTCTATTTACAAAGTACAAAAAAAAAGGGGGGGGTGGAAGGTACCGTGGTATATATTGCAATGATAAAAAAAACATTTATCATTAATATTTGGCTAATAATGAACCAGTCAATCGATACTTCAAAATTATACATATGATTGAACCAATTATATAAACCGAGCCAGAAAATATTTGAATACCAATGTAACCATTATTAGGTGTTATTTGTTGAATCGCAGCTGCAATGGGAGTTCCTGTTTATAATTATATATGTATATATAACTTAGTAAATATAATTCTTAAAATTCATTTTTTTTTTAAAAAAAGGAATCCAGTTTGAAGATAACTTACCCATAGCTGCAATGGAACTAAAAATAAAAGTAATAGATAGTCCAGAAGCAAGTTTGTCGACACCAACAACGCTAGCTGTAATGGGAGCAGCCTAAAAGTTGGTTAAGTTAGTTTTTATTCATGCTTATATATATATAACAAAATATAATTATTACTATAATAACTTACCAATGCGTAATACATTCCAGAAGTTGCTCCCCAAAGAATACAAAACACCAAGAGAATGTTATAAGAAGTTGCAAATGGCCAAATAACAAATGAAAATAAACCGGAAAGCACAGAGATAATGATAAACATATTCAAACGTCCTATTTTGTCTGCAATAAAACCTAATCCAACACGTCCCACGGCGTTCATAGCACTTAAAATAGCCAACAAATTTGCCGCATCCGTCTGATCAAGGCCAATATCTGCTGCATACTCTAAAAACAAGAAAAAAGAATTGTAACTTTGGCTTAAGTCATTGATAATAATAAAGTCAAACCCAACAAACCTATTTTTTATTTATTTATACAACTTACTTGGTAGATAAAACAATCCAGGCAAGTATCCCAAGAGAGACACTACTGATCCAAGCAACCATAAATCAAAGTTTACTATTTTGAACATTGATAATTGAATGGGTGATTTTAATAAAGGTTGACTTTTGCGACAAGATGGAGGAACACGGTCTTTAATCAAAATGGTTCCTATTGTGCAAATTCCCAATAAGAAAAATCCCAATATTCTGTAGGCCCATGGTAAACCGTATTCTATAATCAAAAAATTAACCTATATATATACATAGTAATATATTAATTTAGGTATATTCAAACTATGTTACTCGAAATCGAATATACTAAAATAAAAGCAGTACTAGTGTATATAATAATAATCACTTTACCATAGGAGACATTGCTAACGCTCCAAGACCAGATCCCGCAGTGCTTATACCCATGGCTGTTGCTCGACGTGTAGTAAACCTATAAGTTTTAGTAATGTTAATATTATTCTAAAAAAAAATAAAGAAGCTCAAAAGCTCCTAGTATAAGGATCATTTCAAATGAATATTGTAACATTTACCATTGTGGAATAACGGAAGCAATCGACTAATATACATTTTAAAACAAGTGTCAGCATGCAGTATTATTAGTTTTATTTATGTACGTATACGTAAGTAGTCATGAAAAAAAATATTAAATCAACTAGTATATTTATATCATACCATATAGAGAAATGATCCACCAAATCCAAAAAGCAAACCTTGTGTCAAATATAAATGCCAAACTTCTGTACTGAATCCAGCAAGAATTATGGCAAGACACATGAGAAATCCACCTAATCCATAACTAAACCGTGTCCCAAAGCGAGAAAGTAATATACTGAGTGGTGAGAATATGTTTAAGCTGACAAAAATAAGAGATCCAATAGTAATGAGCTCCAATGTACTAGCTTTGCCTTTTAGTATTGAAGTAGCATAGGCTTGTGAAAAGAGTCCCCATAAATTTGCAACGCCCATTAAAACAAAATAACCCAAAAATCCAGCAGCGGCTACAGCCCTAATTGACAGTTACAATTATAAAAAAAAAGTTATTATAATTAGAATAATGTCAGACTACGTACAACAACAAAAAAATACAAGAACTGTTTTTTTTATTCACCATCCATAACCACCATCCGGTATGTCATCAAGAGTGTCTGTTGATGAGTCAGCAATAGTACTTTCATCTCTCTCTACTATAGCGTACCAAAAAGCGGGAAGAAATAAAATTACAAAATTAGACTTGACGATGGTGTTAAAAGAGTCCAAAAAATAAATGAATGGTTTACCTGTATCAATTTTTTCCAAGTGATTTGGCACAAGCTCTTTATTGTTCTGTGAGTATGATTTATTCATCAAAAATTGATTATTTATTATAAAATCCTTGACAACGCCTTTTTCAAGATCAACATTAATGATGTGTTGAGTAACCGTAAGTTCATTGTCACTTTCATCAGATCGGGGTGTACAAGTCATTTTTCATATAAATTATTTGTTTGGAGTTGTAAAAAAGAAAAGAAACAAGATGTACTTTTTTTTGTTGCTGTTGAAATACTAGGACAGTATTTATATAAAAAAAATTTAATGTTAGATTGGTATTCTTATGTTTCTATGAATTAAATTCTCTGAGTTACTTGTAATGACTGTATTAACGTTAAATTAACTAGAAACCTCTTGAGATCAGTTAAAGACATTTTTTTGATCCGCACGTTCGGCCTAACGTTTTTACGTTCAGAGAAAAATTGGGGTATGACCGAATTATATACCAAAACGAGAAAATTGAACCAATCCAAAATCGTATACGCCATTGGTTACTGTTATGCATGTACCGATGCACCTGTTAATCGTTATTCCTTAATTCACACAAGGTTTTAACAATTTTATTTTGATTACTATTTATGCTTTTATTTATTTCAATACTTACCATCTAAATAGTATAATGAAATTTTATCTTTTATATATCAACTTATTATTGTTGTTATCTGTAAATGATCTACAACTAGAATTTATAATTTTTGTGGGGAAAATAAATATAATTTGTTAAAGATTAATAATATAATACGATAAAAAAATAAAAAACTTATTAATCAAAATGATATTACTTTTTATTCATTTATTTATTTCATGTACATTTTTGAATAAGATAATACAATAAATCAATTAATCTATGTATATATGTGTTCTTAGCTTTAAATATCTGAAAGAAAGGGTATATATGATGATATGTGTAGATGAATAAAGAAAGAAATTATTATGAAATAGAAATAGAAAACTGATTAATATATTGAAAACAAAGAGCCTGTCAACCGATATTTTAGAATTATACATATAATCGATCCTAATACGTATACCGCTCCTACAAACATCTGAATACCAATATATCCATTATTTAGTGTTGCTTCTTGAATGGCAGATGAAATGGGAGTACCTGAATTAGTTCAAAGAAATTAGTAATGTATACTATGTAGATCTATACGTTTTAATCCAATATAATTATTCTTACCCATTGCTGATATAGCACTAAAGATAAAAAGAATAGATAATCCAGAAGATAATTTTTCCAAGCCAACAACACTGGCAGTGATTGGAGCAGCCTAAATATATATATATATATATATATATATATGTAAAAAGAGAGTAATGAGGTAAACACAGTAATACAAATGTTTTTTTTCCCCGTCAATGTCATTGTAATAACAAAAAGGAAAGAGAGAGAAACTAGTCAATTAACAAAAAAAAACACATACCAATGCATAATATAATCCGCAAGTTATACCCCACAAAATACAATAAACCAATAGAATGTTATATGACGAAGCAAATGGCCAAATTACAAATGAGAATATACCAGATAACGCTGATCCAATAATAAACATGTTGAGGCGACCTATATAATCAGCAAGCAGACCTAGCCCTATACGACCAATAGCGCTCATAGCTAATAATACAGAAAGCAAATTAGACGAGTCATACTCATTGATTCCAATCTCTGCGGCATATTCTGTAAAAATAATTTAAAAAGTTAGTAATTTATTTTCGGATTAAATGTGTATCATTATTCAAAATATTTATATTCAAAATCATACTTGGAATGTAAAACAATGGTGCTAAATAACCCATGAGAGAAATAACAGCACCAATCAGCCATATATTGAAATTAACTACTTTGAACATTGAGAAATCGATTGGTGATTTTTTCATTTTCTGTTGCTGTTTGATACGATATGAACGAGGAAGACGATCTTTGATAAGAATTGTACCGACGGCAGCGACACCAAGTGCAAAAAATCCGAGAATGTGGTATGCCCATCCGATTCCATATTTTTGAATCAGATAATTTGATAAGGGACTAAGACATAAACCTCCCAACCCTGTTCCAGATGCACAGATACCCATAGCAAAAGCTCTCTTTTTTGAAAACCTAGGTTATCAAACACATACAAGATTTCTTATTAGTATTATATGATAAATAATGTTCTTTTTAAACTTTTTACAAATTTGTATATTACCATTGTGGAATCACAGATGCAATCGACTATTATCATTATTAAATATATTGAAAATAATATATAAGGATTAATTGTTAATATAACATCAAAAAAATAGAATATGATGGGTTTGTATAGACTTTACTATCATATGTACAGTACCATATAAACAAATGCACATCCAAATCCATATAATACGCCTTGAGTAAGATAAATATGCCAGATTTCATAACTGAAACCTGTCAATATAACGCCTAAGACCATCAATACACTTCCTAGTGCGTAATTGAAACGTGTACCAAACCGAGCAGTTAAAATACTGACTGGGCTTAATACGTTTAAACATACATTAGTAACAGAACCAACTGTCATTAATGCCAATGTACTTGCTTTGCCTTCTAACACGGATGTTGCATATGCTTGAGAGAACAATCCCCAAATTGATGCTATACCAAACATAATAAAATTACCCAAGAAACCGGCTACTACAATTGCCCTAGAAAAATAATACAATTTTAGCATTGTACAACAACCGAATAAAAATATCACTTATGCATTTTAGAGTAAATATAATGTACATGAAGATTATTATTATCATTACTTACCAGCCATATCCACCATCTGGAATGTCATTTAAAATATTATCTGGTAAAGGCTCGACTATACTTGCTTCATCAATGCCTGAAACGACAGTGTTGTAAATATATAAAGCATCATGTTGAACAATCTCTAAAAATTAACTGCCACAAAAAAATCGTTCTTTTGTTCGATATATGATATAATTAAAAAATAAATAAATGCTTACATACCTGAAGGGTCTTTTTCTAAAGTATGTTGTTGTTGTTGTTGTTGTGATTCATTATAATCATTGTTTTGGTTTTTTTCTTCTATAGTATAAATTGAAACTTTTTCAAGATCAAAATTATTTGCCGGGACATTTTCGGCTCGGTCCGAAAAAGGCGAAATAGCAGCCATCGTGTCAAAATTTCTAATGAAGTGAGATACAAAAAAAAAAAAAGAGCAATAAGAAAAAAGACAAATTGATAGGCATATATATATAATTTTTTTTTTATTTCTTTGTGATCACCCATGATGCTTATCTCCCACCCTTAAGAGCGCGCTTTTATTACTTAAAAAAAAAGACCGCAAAGTCGTTAGTAGATCATGTTTTTTTTTACTTTTGAGTTTATTGTTGAATAGGGCAAGAAGATTGTTGTTTTTCTTTTCTAATTGTAAATACGTAAAACTAACGGGATAATTTTTTCACCACTTCGGATAATTCGGCGTTACTTTATAGTCCCCTTTATACTCAATAATAATATTTGTTGTTGTCAAATAGAATATTCCTTTGGTATGCCTTTTCCAGTAGTTCAAATTTTTTACTCTTTTTTTTTCCCGTGATCTATAAATACTACTCAATGGTGGGAATCATAGTTGTGATCAGTTTATAAATAACTGATCCGGTATAATAAGTTAACCTTTTTTTAATACCTGAGTTGTTTTCTTGTTACTAACGAAATTTATTCACGTTAGAACTATTGATCCATATTACACCCGCTATTTGTAATACATATCCCATGTTCGTGGAATTCTTCACATGGTGACAAAAATATCATTTTTGGTATTAACAGGTTTTTTTTATGGTTGTTACGGATTATATGTTAAACTTTTATTTTGTATATAAATATATATATATTGTTGTGTTAAATAGCACAAGAAATAATATATTATTACAAGCATAAAATAAAGTAGCCGCGAATGATATACAGTCATATTTCGTTCAGCATCATATGATATTAAAAAAAATTGTCAATAACTGCACTGAGTATAAGTCCCTTTGTTGTCGAATCGTAAATAAAGTAATTTAATAAAACGAATAGATAGCTTTTGCAATTGTGTTTTGCATAACAATATAGCTTTCTTTTACACTCTAAAGAAGGACTACGTACTACAGCAAGAAATATAAAAATGTCCTGACAACTTCTATCCTCAAATATATGTGAAAAAATACATATCTTTTTTTTTTTACTTCAGTAAAATTTATATTATTATTATCTGCTAATTTTTCAATACATGTTATGAATTGGAAAGCCATAATACTTTACGTATGTGATAAACAAGTTGGTTAGGTGTTCATTTCATATATAATATAATATGATGAAGTGAGAGTTTCTCGCTTCTTTTGTAAATAACACATTGCTAGAACAATGTTCCGAATGTCTCAGTATCAATACCTCATAATAACAAAAAACAATTATTCGATATAATGATATACGTACATCTTTCATCGATATATTACTGTATGGCGTTTGTATTTAACTTTATATGAGAAACTAACAACAACAATACTGGCACTAGTGGGATGTTGTTAATAGGTGCCAAATATGGAACAAAGTTTTCTCTGTGATATTTTACTGCTGGTGAAACTTAAAAAGGTGCATAATTGAAACTATTTTACTCCACGTTTTTTCTTATTCCACCAAAAACAACACAGACAAACAAGCATATTTATTACTTGTAATAACAATCAAAGTTCAAGTTAGTCTCTCTTTTTTCTTCTTCTCATGTTCTTAATCAATGATTCATTTCAGTCATTAAATAAACTTTTTGTTATTTTTTCTTTTACTACTACCTTTTTAGTTAATAATGCTTACTGAACGAGGACCACCAAAAGATTATGATATTCCATCAACCATTGTCATTGTAAAGTTCTTTTTTGTCCCTCTTCAATCATATAAAATTATATAGAACGTGCCATTTTTTCGGTTATTATTCTTTTCTTCTCCTTTTCCATTTAACACGATTGTCTTTTTTTCGATATTAGTATATTTTGGTGATTATGTTAGGCGTTGGTATGTGTTTTTGTTTACGACGAGCCAACCGATTGCTACCTAATCAGCGTAGTTTTCAACTACGACCTACATCAGCTACACAACGACGAGGTTATGATATTGCAGACGAGGAACAGGGAGATCCAGAATCACGAACAGGTTTATTAAGTGCAGGATACGATGAAGAAGAAGAAGAGGGAGAGGACGAGCATAATCGTTTTATGAATCGAAGGGAAGATCGGAGAAGGGTGGATGATTATGATCCTGATGAGTTGGAGGACTGTGAAGAAGAATTTGGTGACATGCAGGGAGCATCAAGTCCAAGTTCCCCTATGAATGATAGCAGTAACAATGACAAGCCTCGTACACCATTATTTGGTATTGTTGACGACGACGACGATGACGACGAGGATAATAGTGATAATGAACAGCGTGAATCACAGCAGAAGAAAAAGGATAAAACAAAATAATTTATTATAAAATGAAGTATCGTTTGCTTGTAAATGATCCCTTTGTTTTTCGGCAGATCTGTTAGAAAGTTAATAAAGTGCATACCAAATTTTCATTACTTGGAGTAATGGTAGATTAAGAAAATCACCGCTACTTTCTCTTTGTTAATGCCGATAATAATATATTTAACCTGTAATTTATAATTTTTTTTTTATTTCTTTCCTTATTCTTTTTTATTTCTACTTGTTTATATATATATATTTAAGAATCAATATGATTCGTCGAGAACCAACAGCAATCACATTAAACATTCATGATGTTGAAGAATTACAGGACTTAAAACAAATGTATCAACAAGAAGAAGAGTGGCGTACACAAATGGCAAAAAATTCTCAACAAGGAAATCATGACATTGAATACTTGCTTGATCAAGCCATGGACAACAAAAATACCAAAGATGACAACAATAGCAAAAATACGAATAATGAAATTCTTACAGAAACCGTACCCAGTAATAATAGTAATAGCAATAGTTTCTTAACAAAACGAAGACGCATTGCCAATAATTCCTCAAGTCAACGACGTTCTGCTGATGCACGAAAACGACTTGGTGTTGACCAACAACAACAGCCAATATACAAGATGGGTCGTCAAGTATAAATAATGATAAAAATAATAATAATACTTTCTCACTCCTCCATACACATTTATATGTATGTATGTATATATATATATAGACAGATAGATATCTTTCTATACACACAAGCGCGTCATATATAAAAATTTCCATAGTTTCTATTAAACATTATAACAGCAATACCAAAGAAAAAAAAGTACATAGCAACATATACACGCACATAATATAAATACTATTCATCTTTTTAATAATTTTTTTTCTCTCTCTTTCTCTTTTATCGTATTATTTTTTGTTTTATTTTATTGAATCCATTGCTTTTGAGCTTCATCGACCTTACTTCTAAAAGTAGCAATAACTTCATGAGGATTGGGTGCGCCATATAAAGAAGAACCAGCGACAATAACATTGGCACCAGCTTGTGCTGATGAATCAATGGTATCCAAAGCTAAACCACCATCTACTTCAATATCCAAATGAGGATATCTTTGACGTAAAGTAAGAGCCTTGGCAACACATTCTTCTTTATACTTTTGTCCACCAAAACCAGGTTCTACAGTCATGATCAAAATCATATCTGCCAATTCTGCTACATCTCCTAAGGCAACATCGACTGGTGTACCTGGCTTAAGAGCAACACCAGCTTTCATACCAGCCTTATGAATTTGATGAATCACAGAAATGGGATCATTGGTAGCTTCAATATGGAATGTATACATGTTACCACCAGCCTTGGCAATATCATCGACCCATTTAGCAGGATCAGAAACCATCATATGACAATCTAGAAGAGAATGCAAAAGTTTAATAATAGTAATAATATATCATCCTTATTTATTTATCCTCATCCTTTCTATCTCTCTTCCTTGTTCCCTTCCTCTTAGTTAGTGAGCTTACCAAAGAAAGCGTCGGTACATGGACGAAGACACTTGATAATAGGAGCACCCATAGTGATATTTGGTACAAAATGTCTAAAAACAAATATTAATTTGTTTCCTTAGTAACTAAACCCTCTATTATAATAGTAACCACTATTATCTTTTCTTTTCTTTTTATTTCTTTTCTTTTTTTACCCATCCATAACGTCTATAAGAATATAAATATAAAACTCGGGGTCAGTTCATTTATATCTTCTTTCTTTTAGCTATGCTTAAAGCATTGATAAATAGGAGTTGTAGCAATTGTTGTCAAAAGATTTACTATGAACACGTGTCTTGTTATAAAACAATTCAAGACAATTTACCTAAATGAAGCCAGTCAGCGCCATTCTTGACCATACGAGTAGCTTCAGCTTGTAAATTAGCAAAGTCACATGCGAGAACGGAAGGTGCAATGATTGCTTTAGGCATTTTTGCTGGTTGGTATTATTATAATAAATATATAAGAACAAAGAAGAAGACGTGTTTCCTCCGAAACAATTTTTTTATACTATTATTTTATTTTTTTTACCCCACGCTTACAAAGGTAAAGAGCGAGATGTCCGTCGTTGATCGTTGACCAATTAATTGCGTCACAGAAAATGCATTGTAAAAAAAAAAGTTCATTTATGGGCGTGAATATCAGCTGGTAATTTATCTATTTTTTTTTTCTGTGTAAGCCTTAGATTTACCCGATATTAAAGCAACTGATCCGCAATAGATATCCCAACACCTCTTTTTTTTTCATATCAATATACAAAGAAACTTAAACCTCTCCATTTTGATCAACTTCCTAATTAAGGTTTTAGATAAAGTAATCGATGAAGAATGTACTTTTAAATTGATGAGAATAACTGTTTTTTCTTTAAAAGAAAACTTTTCTTTTAAATGATATCATTGTAGATGATAATGATAGATGGATGATTGTTAATAATAGGTATATTCTAAAAAAAATCAGGCAGTTGATCTAATTATATACTTGATACAACAATGATACATAAACCAACATATTATAGTAATTAGTCGTATTATTGTCACGCAGTATTATCAATGAGGTGAGAAAGAGAAAAAAACAAATAAAGTGAGATAAACAAGCAAATATTAATTGGATTCATGTAACCAGTTACCATCTATACTTTCTCATCAATAATTTACATTTTTTCATTTACTCTATTCAATGTTATCATATGCGGCGAGAGATTTTTGAGCTTCTTTTTTTTTTTAGTTATGCAACATGCTGGGTAGTCAATGCTTTTTTTACAGAATTTTCCAACAAGCATGTGACATATTTACAGCACATTAAATATATATTCTTGAATATAGTCACAGTAGTTTAGACACTAACTTTGATCATTACTTATTACTACTATTACCTACCAGACTCTTACTCAATTGTACTAAAAAAACAGTAAAAAAAAGAGATTATAAGATGCTTTGATGCTGGTTCTCCGTGAAGAAGTGCCGTGGATAAGTGATCATTACATACTGCTACGTACAAAATAGCTACCATTATACAATGCGTACAATAATATTAACAAATCTTATAAGAATTCAAGATTAATAATAATAGATGTAATAGTTTTTATCATTACTTGTGTTAAACTTACGTATTCGACTCTACACTTAAATACATTTATAGCAAGAAAGCAATAAGTTAGTAGTATAAATGTATTTTAATAACAACCAAAATGAGATAACTCATTTTCTTCCTGTTTCTACGGAATTGGAACCGGTCGTTTAGAAATATCTAGTTAATAGTAATCAATAGTATTATGTTTCTATGAAATATTTTCCCCTTAATTCATGCAATCTTTATTTTTCTTTTCAATGATGTTTGCTTTCTTTACTTTCTTTTTTTTATCTCCTCATTAGTATTTTTGCTTAAATTATATTAGCCATTTCCCCACTTTCTTTGTAAATCAACTAATAATAATAATAATAATATATTACATTATAACAGTTTATACTACTTCTCTTACGACTTATTATTATTAAATCTTCTCTTTCTCTTATTCTTTTATTTTCTTCTTCCTTTTTACTTAAATTTTTTTTAATCAATTACTTTATATATCAATAGTAAAGTGAACAAAAAAAAGAAAATCATGATAGGACCCGCATTTGTATTATTCATTTCATTATCAAATTATTGTACTGGATATACAGCTGTTGGTCGTTTTGGACATTCTGCTGTCTTGGTGAATGATAGGTAACACAACAAGTAATTTCTGTGTTCTGGAGGAGTTGTATTTCCATGCATATTTATCCTCAATATCTGTATAAATATTTTTTTTTTATTTTTGCATAAAAAAAACCATGTAGTATATATTTCTATGGTGGTGACACTTCTATAGCTTCTTCTACAAGTACTCCATTATGGATTTCAGACATGGCCATTCTACCCATTAATATTCCATTTTCACTTACCGATCCACCATGGAAACCGGCATCAGGTCCACAAAACTCGGTTGGTGGTCCAGTAGTTTATTCTCATACTGCCTTTGTTGGCGGTCCAAATGGAGGCAACATGATTGTCCTTGGTGGAGTGATGCCGACAACCGAAAGAAGTAATTCAGATGACGAGTCCATTGCGTATAGTTATGATTGTGATATTGGTCGTTGGAATACATTTAGTTTACCTACTCAAAACTATTTAAATCGTCAAGGAGCTGCAAGTTCAATCTCCAGCAACGGGATCGCTCATGTAATAAAAAAATAAAAATAAAATAGTGAAAACTTGTTCCTTTTTTTCGTGGCTGCTAAATAATAATACATCTATTATAGATATGGGGTGGAAAACGAGCATTTTTATCTGGAGCAACAACATCCTCTTCCTCTTCCACTACAACTTCCGCTGCTACTATGACAACAACAGCCGTTAAACCACGATTGCCAGCTACCATCTATCAAATAGATTCATTATATCCATCCAATTCAACAATGTCACCTGCTGTATCATCATTACCTCCTTTACGGTATGGACATACCCAAACATTAATTAATGATAAAACTATAGTTATTCTTGGTGGATTTGATAGTCTTACTGGAGATTCACTTTCATTGGCTGATATATGGCTTTATGATATTCCAACCTCAACATGGACACATAAATTTGCTGCACTGGATAAAGATAATAAGCCTGCCAATCGAAGTAGTCATAGTCAAGTATTAATGCCAGATGGTACTTCAATATTAATGCAAGTATATATATAATGTTATTTGGCAAAATATAATAATAATAATAATAATAAGGCACATAAGTGACTAATACATTGTCATAGATACGGTGGTTATGATGGGTATCATGTGTATAATGACGTAGCTGTATTAGATACTCGTACTTGGAGCTGGACTATTAAGAATACAAATGCAGCAGTACAAGGTCGTGCCGACGTAAGTTTAAATTTTCAAGTGATGATGGAAATAAGAGACAAAAGAAAGGTTTATGGGGGTGGTTGTAGGACAATATGAATTAAGTGTTTCAAACTTGACAAGATTAACTTATTATTCATAGCATACAGGTAAGAACCAAAGAAGCTATAATTTTTTTTATACGATAGAAGAAAAGAATAGCTGTGTACCCTCTTGTTTTTCTTTTTTTTACATGAAAAAAATTAGGAAGGGAAAGGAACGGTTTTTTATATATATTTTTATTTTATTTTTCGTTTTTACATTTGTAAAATAGCTACACTTGTCGGAACGAATATGGTAGTTGCTTTTGGATTTACAGGTAAAAGAAAAAAGAGTTATTTAATTTATAACGCACCATATCTAATTTTTTTTGAAAAAAGGGGTATCTACGTCATTAACGGTTATGTCTGACATTGAAGTATTGGATATCATTACATGGAGTTGGACATCTTCTTATATACCATCGAATGCATATAGTGATGAAACTAGTCCAAATAATGGAACTGATGATCAAGATAGGAACGTAGCTGTAGTTCCGAATACACCATCCATGGCAATTGTAGCTGGAGCAGTAACGGGAGTTCTTGTTGTACTTGTTTTAATTATAGTTGGATTATATATGTTTAATTATCATCAAAAACGACAACAACAATTACAAAGTGATGTGACCCACCATCATCAATCATCACAAAGACGAAGGCAACATAATGATAACAATAATGATAACAATAATCACTATTGGATTTCTCCTGATAATAATAGTAATAGAGAAGATCCGTTTATGAGAGTACAACATTATCAACATTATGACACTAATAATAATGACTCACCTATTTTTACAAAAGATATTGGTAATACTACTACATTTTCACCATCTTCTTCTTCACCATTATCATTACCGCCGATAATAGCACCAGGTCGATCTCATCTTGGACGTGTACCTACTCAACTTCAAATAGCAACAAATCCGGAAATCATAAATTATCCAGTAATAACGGGTCAGCCACAGCAATACCATTATCATCATCATCATCATCAACAACAACAAGCACATTTACCATCACCATGGGCTCCAATTACCCGACAAAGTTTCCCTCCTGCAGCCTCTGACTTAATAATTAAACGAGCTGCCACCACACCATATCATTTTCATCGGCCTTCTTATTTTAATAAACCGGACGAGCCATTTGCAAATGTTACTAGTAAGCAACAAATACGAAGAGCTGCTACTACACCCCATGCCGCTATCATCAGTTCCACCACCACCTCTACTGTCAACAACAGCAACAACAATAATAATGACAGTCGGAATATATCCAATCAATTTTCTTCTTCGTCTAAGGCTGAAATGAGTTTTAAACCAAAAAACAGTGATGAAGATGATTTGTTATTTGATCAACAGGAATTTGTATTACGTTCTGCTGATGATGATTATCATTTGTTTCCTCCTAACCTACTGTCTCAAAATAATAAAAACAATGAGCAACATCAACAACAAGAAAAAGAAAGAGAAGAACAAATACTACACAATCATAGTACAAATTCACAATATGAAAATCAAGAAATTATTAGTATAGTTGAAAGTACCAATTCTAGTAGTAAAGAGAGTAGTGATTGTAGTACTGATACAGTCAAAAAACCATCTTCTATTCATATTCCTATTGAAGAAGAAGGAAAAAACTCATTACAACGAATACAAGAGTCTCGATTATTTCTCAGTCTTCCATCTTTGGATAAAGAAACTCAATCTGTTCATGAACGAATCATGTTTTTTCAACGACATAGTAAATAAAATAATAAATTGTTGGAAGAAAAAAAAATATTATTATTATTATTTTAAACCTTTTGTCCTGTATTAGTATTTATTTTATATTTGTTATGCATAAACATCCCCACATTTTATTTATTTTGTTTTTTGTTTTGGGTTGCACGAGATTATTTGCACCAAGCCTATATATTTTGGTCCTCCGTTGTCACGGAATAACGTTTAATCCCTTCTCTCTCTTAATTTTTTTTTATGTCAGATAGTTATAATAACAACAAATTTTCAGACAAATGTTACACGTGTTTTTTATGAATATTGTGGAAAACAGACTCCGCTACTGAAGATAAAATAACCCCACAATAATATAAACTAACAAATGGAAGTGAAATTTATTTGATACATGCATAATATATGATTATATATATTTTATAGAAACGTTACTACGTTTTTTTTAAAGAAAAAGAAAAGGTAATACTCTTTCAACACTGTATAATTATATCAAAAATAGTAGTAATAATAAAACGGTATAATAGTAATAAACTTTTTTCGGGAAAAAAAATGTATTAGGTCCCTTGCATAAAAATAAAAATAAAATCTGTAAGAACGAATGGGATTTAAGCCAGAATAATAATAGAAAGTCGTTGACTTGCTACGTTCTATTTTCTTTTTTTTTTCAAATACTAGTTGATTAATGTTTATTGTTTATATTTTATGTATTCAAAAGTGATATGGTTCCTTTTTGAAAATAAAAAAAAAAAGTTCAAATAAGAAACGATAAATTCCGAAACCCAAAATTTGAAATAGCGTTTTGTGAGTACTTTGCTTTTTATACCCTTCAAAAAAAAAAACCAGACCAATATAGACAATATGATAATCACGAACATGACGCAACCTCGGTCACACACTTACTCATCAAAATAATGCCTGACAAAATCTGGATCTACTTTTGATTCCTCCTTCTTTTTTCTTCTTTTTTATTTATAGTTTTGTGTTAAATCTTTACTTTTTTAATTTCTATATATCCGCTTCTCTTTTCTTTATTTCTTTTTTTTTTTTACTTTTTTCTCGATTGAAAAAAACAGATACAAATAATTATGGGAAAGACATTGCTTAGTATTTTTGATGGAAAAACCAATCCAAACCAACCTGCCATCATCATTCCATCATCGGCACCTATTCCTAGTACAGTGACCTATCCTCAACTTTTGGAAACAATTCGTGATTTTAGCTCACAATTGAATGCCCTTGTACCAGGGTTGAAACCAGGCGATGCCATTGCTATTTCATACTTGAACTCTCTCGAATTTGTCGTTTCTTTCTTGGCCACGGGTTTTATGCGTCTCATTTCAGCTCCATTGAACCCCGCGTATACTGAAGATGAGTTCACTTTTTATCTTGAGGATTCCAAAGCTAAAGTTATGATTGTTCCTCGTGGCGCTGTGAATGACAAGACCAAAAATGCTGCCATCAAGGCTGCTCAAAAGCAAGGTGCTGCTGTTATTGAAGTTCATTGGGATGGTCAATCGATCGAAGCCGTTGCTTTAGGATCTAACAAATCAGGAAAATCCATCAGTCGAATTGCACCATCGTTTGGACCTCAGCCAGATGATGTTACTTTGTTGTTACACACCAGTGGAACTACAGGTCGACCCAAAGGTAAACATCGTGATTGTGTGTCTGTGTGTGGACGTAAAAAGAAGGATGTACAATAATGAATAATCATGAAAGTTATTTAGAAGGAGGAATAGGATGGGATGAAAAAAAAATGATTATTAATAATTGGCTATGAAAATTCTTTATAATACGTTTGACATAGGTGTTCCATTATCTCATCTCAACCTTACTACATCAATGCATAATATCGTCAATACATATGAATTAACTCCAAAGGATCGTACTTATCTCGTCATGCCACTTTTCCATGTTCATGGTTTACTTTGTGGTTTACTTGCAACTCTCTTATCTGGTGGTTCGGTTGTCATTCCTCAAAAATTCAGTGCATCTCATTTCTGGAAAGATTTCACTGATACTGGATCTAATTGGTACACCGCAGGTAAGAATTATGATTACATTTACATATTGGGTATAATGAGATGAATAGGAATAAAAATCTTTTATTGCCTATTAGCCTTTTAGCCTTTTATAAATATATAATATATTTGCATGCATAAAAAAACAGTCTTTTAAAGCAAATCAATCAAATTAATAATATGTAATTCTTTATAATTAGTCCCAACAATTCATCAAATCCTTCTCCGTGACCCACCTGCTCAAGTTCCACCTATTCGATTTATTCGATCTTGTTCATCCAGTTTAGCACCAGCTACTTTCCAAGCCATTGAACATCACTTCAAGGCACCTGTTTTGGAAGCTTATGCTATGACAGAAGCATCTCACCAAATGACTTCTAACCCATTGCCTAGTCGTGGTGTTCATAAACCCGGTTCCGTTGGTATCGGTCAAGGTGTTGAAGTTGTTATTTTGGACGAACAAGGTAACCCCGTTGAGGAAGGAGAAGTATGTATCCGCGGTGCCAATGTCACTCGTGGTTACTTGAATAACCCCAAGGCAACAGCAGAATCTTTCACTAAGGATGGTTATTTCCGTACTGGTGATCAGGGTAAAAAGGATAAGGATGGTTATTTGGTGTTGACTGGACGTATTAAAGAATTGATCAACCGAGGTGGTGAAAAAATTTCTCCATTGGAATTGGATTCTGTCCTTTTAAGTAGCCCTGGTATTGCTGAAGCAGTTAGTTTTGCTGTACCTGATCCTATGTATGGCCAAGAAGTTCATGCTGCTGTGGTACTTAAGGATAGAAAGAATAGCGGCAAGAGTGATGCTGCTATTGAAAAGGAATTGCAAGCTTTTGTTCAAACTAAGGTTGCTAAATTTAAGGTACCAAAGCGTATTTACATTACTGATGTTATGCCAAAGACCGCTACTGGTAAAATTCAACGTCGTGTTGTAAGCCAAACCTTCTTTAAGGAACCCGCACCTTCCAGAGCCAAGTTGTAAAAAATATATATAAAAGCGACATCCATTTCCTTCTCTCTTCTCTTTGACATGTAGCTCTTTTTCTTGCTATTTTTCTGTTTCTACTTTTATTTCTCTCTCTCTGTTATTATTGTTCTATCACTTACCTCTTTTTTTTTACACTATAATTTTCTTTTGTGTTAACCAAAAAAAAAAAAAAATTCAATAGACTCAAATACATATTATAACAAATGTATTATATTAAAAGATTGTTCTTTGTTTTGTTTTATTTGCTATAAATTAATAAGGAGGGAAAAAGGAAGATACTATATGAAATATAAAGATATAAAAAAAAAGATGAAACATATTTAATAGTATATACTCCCTAATTTTTCTTTTGAATTTGGTGATCTTTTCCTGTGATTATGGCGTCTATACCGGAAAAGCTAATTTTCCAAGAGGTATTATTTTTTTCTCGTCACATTATTATTAATGTTCATGCAGTCAACGTGATAAAATAAGTCTACCCCCCCCTCCTCCACTCTCTCTCTTCTCTCCCCCAAATTATACTTGTATAAAAAAAATGTTGGTGGTTAAAAACAAAATAGATTCGTTTCTTTTCTTCCTATTTATTTTGAATCATAAAAGTACGTATATAATATATACAGCATCATATTAATTCATCTATAAATCTGAAATATCCAGATATTACTAACATTTTACTAGCAATCTATATATCATCTTTATTGAGTATTATATAAAATGAAATCTTTAATTTCGTTCTTTTGGATAATTTTACTATCATTGAACTATTATTCTCAGTTTCCAATAGCAAGTGCAACACCATCGATAATTGAAAAGCGACGTGATATTGAGCCTTTTGATATCAATGCTGTTCAAACTCTTTATTCTTTCGGTGATTCTTATACTACACAAAACTTGAATCTTTCAACAATGGCATATGCTTGCCGCAATTGCACTTCTGCTGGTGGCCTCAATTGGGTCGAATATTTGGCCGATTTACATCCTATGAAATATTGGAATTTGGCATATAATAGTGCACCTATTTCAAATGCTATGGTTGGTCAGGTAATATAAATTTATCATTATATTAATACAATATAAGCTCCTAATTGCATTTCTTTTTCTACAATGCAAACGTTACAAACCCGTCATTCTTTTATATCTATTTCACTAGAATTCTTCGTAAGTTGTTGGTAGCTTCTATATTATTTTCTTTATTCGAACTATGACTCTTTAATTCTACTTTTATATATCACGTAGTAATATGACAACTTTTTTTTATGTGGGGTGTGATACAAAAATTATAATAGGGCTGTCGCGGATGTCACTAAACAGATCACAAGTATGTTTCCACAGTACTTCAATAGTACTAATCAGCAAGATCCATCGACGACATTGTATACTATTTGGGTTGGAATCAATGATATTGATTTGACAGCCGATTGGCCAGATACTAAGAAATTGGATAAAGAATTAATGAAGCAATATAGATCATTGGTGGTATGAACTCTTTGTTATTTTATTGTATCAATAATTAATCAAAAGAAAAAGAGAAGCTGAGAAAAAAAACGGAAGGAATTCAAAAGAGAGATTTACAAAAAAAAAAAAAAATAGCATGACTCTTTGGAGACGTACATCACGTAACGCAAGTCATCAGAAAAAAAAGTAAAAAAAGGCTTAATATTAACATCTTCCATAAAAAAAATTCAACGTAATCTAGGAATATCTTGTGACACAGCATAATGCTCGTCAGTTTGTTTTGATTACTGTACCACCTATCGACCGTTCTCCCATGTGGCAAAGTAAAGGTTCAGATGCTGTAGAGATGATAAAAAAACGCGTTAAAGGTAAATAGAATAATAATTGTTGGAGTACAGCTGTCTATATTTGGAGGCATCATATGCTATATTTCTCTTTAAAAATGTTATGTGCTATGCATTATTGTTTGTTGTATACTTATATACGTATAAAAAACAATCTAATGCATACATTTTTGTTATTGTTATTATTATTATTATTAGATTATAACAAGAAATTGGCGTCAGTTGCTAAACGTTTACGCAAGAAGGATTCAGGTCACTTTTACTTATTTGATGCATGGGAAACTTTTACAGATATTTTAGATAATTCAGAAGATTATCGTATTACTCATACAATGGATTATTGTGCTGACTGGTATGAAAAAAAAAAAAGCAAAAAATAATCCTTATTATTTTATTGACAAAGAAACTGGAGTATAATTGAATTAGTTATTATTTTTATTTTTAATACAACCCAATCACTCACTCTCTGCTCCATCGTTTTACTATTATTATATATGTATTTTTTATATGCAGGAGTCATCCAGTAGAGAATAATTGTGATCCAATTGAGCAGTAAGTATTTGTTGATAATACTGAAAGGCATTTCTAAATGAAAAAAAAAATATTTATGATAAGTACGTAATATCTAACATATTTTTAATAACTATAAATATTTTTTTTTTTACTTTTTAGATACTTTTGGTATAATGACCTCCACCCAACTTATAAGATTCATGAATATGTTGCTCAAGATATGTATAAGTTTTTGCAGAAACAAAGTACGAGCGACTAACATTAATAATTATTAGTAGTATACTTTATAACTCTATTATTCCTCTTCATGTACATAAGCATACGTACTCATGATTTTTCTATTTATTGCTACTATAATATGGTAATCCATATTTTTATAATAATTTTTTAAAACAATTGCTATTTAAATATAAATATTACTTTTTAAAGCATCTTATAATAAACTGAGAGTTTTTTAATGTCTTTTTATGTTTGAAATATTATGAACAGTGTATTCTTTTACGGCTACGTATTTGATTAAAAAGAAAACAAAGCAGAAACTACAGGGTTGAGTATAACTATTCTACCTGTATATTAGGTAGATTGAAGAAACTAACAATAATCTAACACTATCTATCCACTATGTATTAATTATTATAGTTTGGGTGTAAGAATCCAGTAGTTTTTTTGGAATTGATTATCTTGTATTACCACCTATTTGAGCCATTACAAAATGTTTTCAATACAGTCTATTTTTTTTCTTGATCCACTGTATATACAGCTTACTCTTTTATTTGTTTATAAGTACGTAACCCCTGACAACTATACGAATTATGAGTTCATAAATATTTACTTGGTTTCTGTTGATTGTTGTTACTACCCTAAAGATAAATTGTTTGTTAACGAGTACGTAAATCATAAACTTTTTTTTTTTTTTTGAAAAAAAATCTTATGACAAAGGTAATTCTAAAACATATCGTTCTTTTATCATTATATTTATAATTGAAAACAAAAATATTATATCTAAGCTTACCATCAGTAATATAATAGAGATGTCAAAAAAGTCTGATCCGGGCCGAAAACAAAAAGAGAGGGGAAGAATTTAATCTCCCCTCAACCAAATTCGATTTATCCCAAAAGCTTCTAACAAGCGTGCGTTGTTCGAAGCGAAAAATTACTTTATTTTTTCAAAAAAAAAAAAAAAATAGAAAATGTCGGCCCTGTCAGATGATGCCATTCGAAAGGTAAAAAAAATAAAGAAAATGATGATCTTCAATCACTGCTTCTTTCTTTTTTCTTGACAGATGGACATAGTTTATCTTTTATAACTCATTCGATGGGATCTACAATTTATATTAATATTACTATTATTACCATTAGGTGTTTGTAGAGTTGCAAGCAAAATATGTTGCAAGCACACAACAAGTAAACTCTGTTAAAGCACAGATCCAAGCTAAACAACGAGATCGCAAGATGGCAGAATTAACGCGACGTGAACTTGATACCTTAGAACTTGATACAAAGACATATAAACCCGTTGGAAAAATGTAAGTTATTATAGTTTGCAGGACAAGAAAAAAAAAGACGAATAGTATATATAAGTTTTGTGTGTGTGTGTGTGTGTGTGTATGCATGTGTATAGTTGCTAGAAGTGATAAATCTATCTATGAATATACATACTATAGGAGTAGTGGCATACACGAAAGAACCGAGAATCTTTATTGACGCATAACTAACATATATATATTGACAAAATTGATTTTTATTACTACTTTAGGTTCGTACAAACGCCTTTGCGCGAAATGAAAGAAATGTATGTTAAGAACATCAAGGATTCGGATGATAAGATTCAACAACTCGAAAAGACTCAAAAGTATTGGGATCGCGCTGCAACAGATGCTCAAAGTAACTTAAGAGATATTCTTCAAGGACCACGAAGCATGTAAAAGATACTTTCCCCTTCTTTTTCTCTGTATCTCTCTCTTGTTTTTTTTACACACCCATATAATACACTATAACCCATTTCCTCTTTCACACATACACACATTATGATCATTATATAAACAAAAATTACAATAAACCCAAACTCTCTCGAATCCAAATTAAATATATATCCTTCCCTCGTTGGTTTTTGTTATATATTGTTGCTGTTTTTTTTTTTTTGATCGAATAAGTTGTCGAAACGAAATTGGAAAAAAAAAAGAGACAAGAATAATATAATAATGCATAATAGTTTTTTTTTTGCTGTACAAACAAAGTTTATAAATATCATTGTGTATATAATAAATTTTTTGTTTTGACAAGTTACGCTTAGAAGTAAGACATGTCGCCGAAACGTTCCTTGTAACCGGGAACAGAGTATTCGCCCTTTTGGAGCTTGGCTTCGATATCCTTGGTGAGCTCGGGCTTGGCGACAATAATATCGTCAACCTATTTAAAAAATAACATAAATGGTTAATAATCAGTTATTTTGTTATGTTTTTGGATAAAATTAATCTTTCTTTTTCTCATTCTCCACAAAAAAAATAAGAATCAAATATATATTTAATAAACAAAACGATGCATACAGTCAATTGCTCGATAGGTCGGGAACCTTCAATGTTGGAAAGAGTAGCTTGGAGATCCTTAAGTTCGGCATCAATCTTCTTAACGGTACTGGAGGCGCTTTCGACCTAAGTAATTATTAAAAAAAGAAAAGTTTATTAAATGGTTATTCCGAAATGTCGAGGTTTTTCAAAAAAAAATAAATAAATAAAGAAGATTACTTACAGCCTTAGCTTCGAATTGGTCAATGGCCTTAAGTTGAGCATCCAAGTTATAAGCAACGGGCTTGAAACCTTGGACGGCCTTTTCGGCTTGGTCAACAATGGCTTGGTTCTTGAGGACATTGCGGTAGTGAGAGAAATCGACAGTGGTGGTTTGTTCCTTCAATTCGCGCAAGACACGCTTGGCTTCATCATTACGCTTACGGAAAGCTTGAAGAGAAGCAGCGGTTTCTTGAGGAAGGCTGGTGCTCAACTTGTTCCAGTCGATTTGCTTAGCAGCGGCGCGAAGAGATGCCATGGCTTATATTTGGAAATTTAGTTATAAGAGAGGGGTTTTCCTAAGACGAAAAGGGAATTATAAAGTAAAGGTGTTCCAAAAATTTTAACCAGCAACCCTGGCAGCCGATGACGTGACCTTTTTTTTTCGGGTTGTTGTGTATATTATTTTTTTTTTCTCTCCCCCGGCCCCTCGATTAAAAAAAAAAAATTACTGGAGGAGAAGTTTGTATGCTTTTTTTTAAACACAGTGTAAGATTCACTAATTTCTTCAATCTGATCGTCATGGTAATATGTCATATATAACAAGGGTTACCATGGTTACTCTACTAAATTATATGCACTTTTTCTTTTTGTAGATATATCTTTTTTTTCCCTTTTCATATATATATATATATCATTATTACTATTAATAAAAACTACACACAAAACTCTTCTCGATCGATTATTATATACAAATATATATATATATATTCTCTTTTTTGGGGAAAGGGGTAATTAACTACTAAATACTATGTAGTGTAGATTATTGTTATTACAGTGAAATTTTTAAAGTGACAACTTGGAAGGGACCAACATTTAATAGAATTCCTTCAGCTTGTCTACGTACTTCATTTTGTTGATGAAGTTCAACAATATCATCATCAAGTACTCTTAAATTCGTACTAAACGTTCGATCTACCGCAGAGCCGGGTTGCGTTGTAATTTGTATTGCTTCCATTTCATCCTCTAAAATATTACAACGAGAAACCGATTTCATTGGCAACGAGCTATTGTTGTTATTATTAAGCAATTGTGAGTTCTCAGGGCCTATATTTGTATATGTCTACATCCTCCGTCATTTTTTTTTTTACTTTAACTTTTCGTCTACTTACCACATCAAACGTGCTCTCGCATGACCACCATATGCTTCATATAATCGAATGATAATATCATTACTATCTTCTGCTCGTTTAAGGGTATCCATAACAACATTAGGTGCTTCCTCAAGTCGGAATTTTGGGAATGCATTAGATACAGCATTTGTTTTAGCTTGAGGGATTACTCTAATAAAATGAACAATAATAAAAAAGGTTCAAATTGACACGATAAGAATAATGTAAATCTCCCATGAATATTATTGACTACAAGAAAAATAAAACTCACTTGGTTAAAAGAGGTACATTGAAATTATAACCTTCTCGTACAACGTCGGATTGCATAAAATGTCCTTCATGTGGATAAATAGCATATTTGAAAACATGATGTCCTATATCACAATTAGAATCTGGTGCCTATAGTGAATTTTTAAGAATTATGCAAAAGTACAAAAAAAAAAAATGTCAGAAATGATAAAGAATAAACAAAAACAATAACACATTGGCACAATTATATTCTGTTTTATATATATATATATAGATATATTCTTTACCTTAGGTGACCGAATAAGAGAAAGTCGAACAACGTTCTTATGAGCAGCATAACCATACTTGCAGTCATTTAATAATGCTACACCATATCCGTATTCCGAGATATCTGCAAATTTGTGGCCAGCCACTTCGAATTTTGCACTATCCCATGATGTATTATAATGTGTAGGTCGTTGGACCGTACCATATTGTGTCTCATAAGTAACCTATTTAATAGTAGAATTGTGTGTTAATCTCATTTATTGTTCTCTCGCTTTTAGTTCATCTATGGAAAACTTTTAATATTCTTTTCATATACCTTATCAGCCATAATATCCCATGCAAACTCTACTTTCTATTATATGTAAAATAATATATACAATGGTTATCATCAGTGATTGTGTTCTGACCATTACGGATCCATATAATAACATGTTTTTTTTTTTTAAAAAAAAAGAAACCTTACTAAGAATTGTCTATTCTCGTTCCAATCTACTTCTGTTTCAAAATCAATACGACGAGATACTGCTGTCATTACGACAATTTGCCGTAAACGACTTGTATCTGAAATTCGTTTTTCAACCAAAAGTGCAGCACGTAAAGGTCCCTGCTCTAATAGCTGCACTGAACCTTCTTCAACAACTCTTCCCTTTTCCAGATGATATATTTCAACTAAAATGTTCTCAAGTTAATTAATTTATCATTGATAAAACAGTCTCTTTTTTTTTTTTGCATATCAGTAAAATAAAAATAAAAAAATTAGCTTACCATCCCAAGCTAAGAAAAAAATAATGATAATCAACATAGTTTTTTTTAGTCATTAAAATCTATTAATATAATGCTTCTCAAAAGATAATTGTAATTGTAAACTTACCATCCCAGAACAAAGGCTTTTAATAAATTTGATCAAAAGAAAAATTATCGTTAGCAACACGCTGTTTGCCCCCCCCCTTTCCCATCCACATACAGTTTTTTTTTTTACTTACAATATCTTCATACATCTTGAAAACATTACCGCGTTCATCTGGTCTTATTAATGGTCGACTAGAAAAAAATAAAAATAAGACATTAGAAACAAGAAGGTTTATGCACTGCGTTTGAACAGACTAGAAACACCCTACATACTCTAATTTTTTGTCAGTTAGCCCAATAAGATGACCAGATTTGTCAAAAGTGGCACGAATATAAATATTCTCCATCACAATATTGTTGTTGTTATCTGTAGAAACTTTGACAGGTTCATATTCAGGTTCTTCTACAAAGTTAAAACCTTTTACACCAAGGGGAGGAACGTTTTCCACTAATAATAATAATATTAATAATAATACAAAAAAAAAAAAAATCAGATACAAGTAAGCCCAAAAAACTATGATCAAAGAAAAGATAAAATATATAGATATGATCTCATGACTATTATTTACCTAATGCATAACCTGTTCGACCAAATGCAGAATATTGTTTCATAGTAGGTAATTGTTCATCCAATGGAACTTCAATAACTTCACGTCTTGGCCATGACAATGTGTTTAATACAGCAAGAGCTTACGTACATAATTTTTATTTTATTTTATTTTTTTTAAAACGAAAAGATTAGTAGTTGTACAAGCCATCATATGATAAGAATGTATATTTTCATGCAGCTCATTATTTTTTTTTTTTATCTTACCTTGTTTTCCCTCAGAAATTGATGTACTGTCCAAATCCAAAAGTTTATTGATGAGACTTCCACGTATCTGTTTTGCAAGCATATCCACTTTGGCATACATTTGTAGACAATCGTCATATACCATTTCAATGGCTGATCCAGACATAACATCATGAAATTGAATTAATCCAATCATTTTCCAAAATTGATCCAGATCTGCTTTTGGATATCTAAATAGTGATTATAATAAGTTTCATGTATCCAATGTATCAATTTTTCTTCAGATCATAGCACGATCTTAGTGCTCACTTACTCATAGTTTTCAGTGTCGACAATGTGTGCCATTGTAGCAAGAATTTCAACATCACGTAATAGTAATTCACAACTACGGTTAAACTTTTTGCAAAGAGCATGTGTTGTAAAGATACCTCGATGTAATTCAAAATACTGCATCAAAAAAAAATATAAGGTTGATATTTTCACATAAAGTTCATTAATCATAATAATAAGCTTATTGTTAATTTACCATTTCACCCGTCCAAGTGGCTAGTACAGGTGTTTCTCTTTCTAGTTTTTCATAGAAATCACTTGGTGCCCCCATTTCAACCTTGGGTAAACCATCCTATTTATTTTATAGTTTTATTTTTAATTAGTAAAATTTGGTTATTATTTACTCTGATAACATTAGACAATAAACAAGGTATAACTCGAAATAACTCGTTTTCTTTACTCTTAACTACAAATACGTACCACATTCTTCATTCTTCTTAAACGTTCAATCATACTTGCTAATGGTCCTCCTCCGCCATCTCCATTCCCGTATACCAATAAACTAGTGTTAGAATATTCTTTGTCTCGATGATTTCGAACGCTAAATCAAATAAATAGATAAAAGAATGAATAATTTTTAAACATGTTTTCCCATATTTTCCCCCTTTCTCTCTCTCTCTCGCTCTTGTTCATCCAATTGGTTTTTATCTTTTCTAGTTCATCTGAGCTTCTTTTTCCATATGTCCAGGAAAATCAATAACTTACGTTCGTATAAGTTCTTCAGGAGTACATTGGGCATTATAAGTCTCAGATGGCGCCATATGTGTCAATGCTTTAGTGCCATCAAGTCCGACCCACCAGAAAGTACTAAATGGAAACTATTAAAAAAAAAAGAGCATTGTGTGTTACAAATTGTTTGTGTTCCCACATTTCAGTTACTATGTTACACAATTACTTTGTTAACATTGTTCCACGAAAGTTTCTGGGTGAAAAAGTATTTCATATCAGCAAGATGCATCAGTTGTGGAAGCTATCATTTGAATAATAATAGAGTTAGTTCATCTTATATATAATATTTCTGGTTTTTTTTTTTTTTTAGAAAAAAAAACATTATAAAACGAAAAAAAAAAATAGAAATTTACTTGTGATGCATAACCAAAAGAATCAGGTAACCAAAAGATTTTACATCGTTTACCAAAATGTTCTTCATAGAATCTTTGACTGAAATATAAGAGAAAAATAACAGGTTAATCATAAAAAAAAAAAGAAAGATATCCCCCACAGTTTGGATTTTTTTTTTTTTTACCCCAGTAAAAATTGTCGGCAAAGTGATTCTCCACTAGGCATATTAGTATCCATTTCAATCCATGTCTAACCATTATATTTAGTATATACAGATCAGGTAATTATAATAATAAAAATAACCCGGTAGGCTCCCATATTCTTAATATATATATATCTAAAATAACTTACTCCTCCAGTAGGTAAAAATTGACCCGTTGAAATTTTTTCTTTAATACGATCCCAAAGTGCTGGATAATTATCTTTGACCCATTCATATTGTTGTGCTTGGGAACAAATAAATTTGTACTCGGGATATCGATCCATTAAATCAATTTGAGAAGACCAACTTCTTGCTGCTTTACGAATTGTTTCTTCAAAAGGCCATAACCATCCAGTATCTAATAAAAAAAAATTTCACAATATTTAATTATATTTATTCTACTATGATGACCAAATCATAATGCTCCATTTTTTTTTTTAAATATATCACCATAGTACACAGACACATATAAAGATTTTTTTTTTCAAAGTCTCCTTTCCCCAATATACACACACCCATCACCATCCTCACTACCCCTTTCGAAAAAACTATATATTTTATATACCAATGTGACAATGGCCTAGTGCAATAATATCATGTTGTGAATCACCATTTTTAGCACTTAAAAACTTATTTGCAATCTTCAAACATTCTTCAATACTTTCATCACTCCCAGGTTGGAAAGTGTTGACAATTTTGTTTGATGTGTACAACGCTTGTGCGGCCCTAAGTGAATCTGGTGGCAGATCTCTCGCCATACCAAGAATAATTTGAAAGTCATACAAGAGATCCCACGCACGCCGATTTGGAACAGCAAGATCCTGACATGATCCATAGTTTTCAGTAATCATGATCTCTCTTTGTCTCAATATGTAGTACATTTTTTTTTTCAATTCTTAAATATTCCATCCTCCCCCCCCCCCTTTTTTTTTCTGCTCGTATTTTTTTTTTTTTTACTTCTTCTCATAAGAGTGGTTTAAATCCATAAATATTAAATTTCTCTTACCAACTCATTCAGGTTGAAGAAACGATTAGGATCTGGAGGACCAATTAAACCATTACCAGCACCAAACATTCCATTACATGCCATCTCGATATAAAATTGAATAATTTCTCCACCTTGTGCATTTGTCGTAAGAATATATTCGTGACGTGCATCACTACCAGCTAAAAAAAAAACACACACATTGAGTACAAAAGTAAAATGTTGTCATGATTCTTTTTTTTTTTGTTATCTAAATTCCGCATAATCGGATTATTTTTATCATTTTAAACACTCATGATCAAAAAAAAAAAAAAAAAAACCATACCTCCACCCGTAAGTCCTTGTAAGGGTAAACCATCAATACTCCAAATCAAAGCTTCATTATCAGCATTCCAAATAAAATGAACTTCTTCACCAGCAAATTCATTTGGAATACGTAATTGAACATGAAACCAATGTGTTGACTAAAAAGTATCATAATAATTTTAAACCCTTTTTTTTTAAGTTATCATAGTTTCTAGATCTATACTCAGGTTATATATATCACTCAACCCACACACAATTATCTTGACAATTTTTTTTTTTTTTTTTTTTTGGCTTTACCCACGACGGACCGAACCACTCTCCTAATCGTGTTGGTCTAAATTCTTGTTGAATAGCTTCATCAAAGGGAATCCGACGAAGATCAGGAACACTGTAAACTAGCAACGAAATAAATTCCTCTATAGGGTAACCAAGAAAAGAAATAAGCGTGAGTCTTTATACTTTTTAGCCACTTTTAATTAAGGTACGAGGAAAACAAAATGAAAAAAAAAAATATTCTTTTTCATTAAAATATATTTATTGTTTACCTGAATTTGTTCGCGCTTTATATAATTGTGATAAAAGATTAATGTCATTTCCATTAGCTCCACCACTTGTAAAGTTACTACAACGATCGATCGTGATGCTACGAATCATCTTTGGAGTTTCTAAACTCTCAGGACCGCGGTACCGCGAATCAAAGTGACGCGGATCGTTCATTGATATGTGTATGTGTATATGTGAAGAGAAAAAAAGAACACAAATAAAAGAAGAAAAAAAAAAGAGAAGTGGGAGGAAGTGAGAGAGAAAGAAGAAGTACTTATGCACACAGGCACACAACGTAAAAAAAAAAAAAAAACTTATTCGGTGTGGGAGAGGCAAGAAGGGAACACAAGAAAAAGAAGTATTGATCGAATTCATTTACCGACCCATTTTTCATAATAAGAATAAGTTGGATTATCAGATTATAAATTAAATATGAGTATTGTTTTTTTCTTTTCCTAATGATTCACAGCCGAATTATTTTTCACAATTTTGCGCTGTTTATAGTACTAATATACAAGAACTTCCGCGAAGTTGAAAATAATCAAATTCGGCCGCGAATCATTAGGAAAAAAAACAATAGAATACATTTTTTTTTTGATTGGTAGCCGCACAGGATTCATGGGAAAAACTTGAAATCTTAATTATAACCTAACAACCAAAAGATATATATATATATATAAATACTCTAATTGAGGATACTTCATCAATGGTGGAAGAAGAAGCTAAAGAAGCAAGCAAACAAAAGCAAGTAGCGTGTGTATTTATTTCATTCTCGATAATTTTAAAAGGTACGTACTACGAGAAAAAAATAGTTTTCCTGTCACTTTATCCGCGGATGTGCCCTTTTTTTAGACACTTTTACTATATTGAATATATAGTAGATCCTTTTTTTTAAGAGTAACATATTACACTGTAACCATATTTAATTTCAAAAAAAGAGAGTCATTGCTTATTTCCCATAACCTGTGTGACCAAAAACAAAAAGAATCATTTTTTTTTTCACTTTGTGTGCATGTTTGCGCTTAAATATTTCCAATTTTGCAGCGCACGTAAAACTGATTAGGGAAAGAAAAAACGAATGTGCATGTGGAGAGAAAGTTGATTATCAATAAAAAGATTATTTGATAGAGATATAACTGATGACATATGATAAATTAAATCTTATTAGTTTCCTTAATGTTATTAAAGAGATATTAAAAGTATATATATGTTTCTGTGGTACATTGTTAGTTTATATATTGTGGGGGGGGGGCTTTGAAAGTTTATGTATCACAGTACGTTAAAACTAGAACATTGTTACGAACAGGTCAATCTACTAAAAGAATTGAATATTCTTCTTTCGATGTTCAACAGCTTATTATTAAAAAACTACAAATACACTATTAACTCAGGGAACAATAAGATAATAAATTCCAGCTTCCAATGTAATAACCTTAGCAGTATGAATACTAACGACAAAAAGATAACGTATAATACTATCGTGGTAAGTAAATGTCAGCCCATTTATTGTTCCAATTGCATGGATATTAGATATGAAAGATGAAGAAGTATGTTAGTTTCATTATACGGAAAACAGCGATATATGGTTAAAACTTACAAGATGCAAGAGACACAAACTATATGTTAGTCTTTAGTAGAATAATTGACAGTAACAAAGACAAGCTATATCCCCCATTAGAAGTGCAAGATATATACAAGAGCAACACTATATTTTATATGGAGTATGTGCCAAAAATTCATATAACGCAAATAGAGCACGACGATTTTAAACGTGATTATAAGTTAATTAAGAATAACTTATGTTATTGCACCAAACACAGGTCGATGTCAACAAAATATGTTACTATTCTATAAAAACCGACAGCGCGGTTTACAGTATCATAAAAATTGCTTTTATAAATCAATAACCCCTTGACAAAAATAAAAACAAAACGTTCTTCATTATACTCTCTCTCTCTCTCTCTCGATTGCTAAATAAGTTACTTCACACTTTGAAATACACTTGTTCATCCTCTCTTCAACAATATGAATATTTCAATTGTCCAAAAACCATCATTATACAATATATATATATATATATAAGCAATCAATACAAAAAAAAAAAAAACCAGCCAATCACACATTCAAGATATATATAAACAAAATTTTCCCCTTGATTTAGTGAATTTTTTTTTTATAATGTTTTTTTTTTATTTTTCCAACAACAAAAAAACAGAAGAATTGTTATAAAGAAAAATTGAAACTACAAGAACGTTCACACATTCCAAGATATTTAGGCCTTCTATAAAGTTTCATAATAATTAAAAAAAAATGTTTAGTTATATATATATATATATATATATTTCATTATTGTCCTTTTGTCTCTCATCTCTAGAAAAAAAAAAATTTAATATTTATCTTACCTTGGTGAAACGGAATCTTGGGGGAGGAGTACGGACACGACGGTCAACAACCGAACGGACACGGACAACTCGGGCGTGAATGGCGCACGAGACGCAGTAGTGAAGCTTAACGTACAACTTGGGAATGGCATATTCTATAAAAAGTCATTTTATATAATGAGTTCAAACTGAAAAAAAAAATTCTTATATAAAATAATAATAAATAATAATAATATATCTTTACCCTCATAGACGGAAGCTTCTTGAAGATCACGGACGGCAGCAGCTTCGACCATGTTACGGACGTTGAAGCGCTTGATGGCCTTGTCCTATTATCAATAATAAAATACATTAATTAATTGCCCTGAGCTAATTTTTTGTCATGTTTAGTGTTTTAATGGTTTTTTTTTTTAGGCTTCCTTACCTTGGGGACACAGCGGGAGCAGTTAATGCAGCGAACGAACTTGTTGTGGCCGCGACCGTGCTTGTTGCGTCCGTTGTTTCTTCTCTTGCAGGTCTATTTGAAAAAAAAAAAAGTAAAATAAGTTTAATAATTAAGCAACCTCTTTTTTTTTTTTTTTTATTATATATTATAAAATGAGGGTTTTGTTGAAATTCATTAGGATAGCGTATCCATATTTCCAAACCACCCCATTAAAAAAATAAAGTTGATGTCGTCTCTTCCGTCAGATAATAGAATAGATTGCTATAATGAATATGTCGTATGGATGATTTCGTGGATGGATGGATACGCTATCGTAATGGATGTTTTTTAATCTGTTTGTTAGGGGGGGCTCTTGTTACATACCATATTGGATTCGAAAAGGAGGTTCTATGATTCTCGCCAACCTGCCTATATCAAAAGGCAAATCTGAACTCGCTCTCCGGTTTTCCATTCTCCGACACAATTTGGGTCTACTAATCCCATATTTGGTAGTTGACAATTTCCATGAAGGCATTGGAAGACCCTCCCCAACTCCTTAATTTTATACGTTGTATAATGCTTTTTCTTTCTGATTTATATGACTTTTATAATATAACCACCCATTTAATTCAGCCTTTTTTTTTTTTAAAAAAAAAAAAAAGAAATAAGATCATAAATAATATATCGAGATATTATTTTTGTTAAGAAACAAATTATAAACATAACTTTACTTATAACAACTACTATAAGAATTTTTATCACACTTTTCAGATGATATTCTTCTGGATAAAAATAATAATAATTTACTACCATTATTTTTAGACAAGTATTTTCATTATAATTGCTATTACTGTATAATAATAAATAAAATAATGACATCATTTTCTTTTATGACTATGATTAGTGATAGATTTTATTATTAATAATTAAACAAAATGTGATTTGATATACTGAACCCAATTACCAGGGAAAATATATGGATGAGAGTAAAAAAAAAAGAATGTGGATGGTAGTACAGAATCATAGGCGATCTGTGTTATACTTTCTCCGAAAAAAAAGAAAAACAAAAAACAAAAATTATCAATGCAAAATGATATCAAAAAAGCATTATAATAAATAAAGCAGGGGATTTTGTTTTTTTTTAAAATGATTTTCAAATGATTTTCGTTTTTTGTAATACCAAAGAGGTAAATCAAGAAAAAGAGAGAGAATTAAACCTTGAAAAAAAAAATAGAATGCGTGAATTAAGTTGTATGATAATATCTTAAATAAAAGAATAATAAGAGAAGTATTATAAGATCTTGTCCTCTGGCAAAAACCGCGCATATGATATTATAATAATATGAAAAAAAAAAAGGTTAAGAAATCCCTATAGTTATATATATTCAACTCAATAACTTTTACCTAATAATAACCTCTTCCCTCCCCCCCCTTGTATACTTCTCTTTCTCTTTCACTTTTCTGTTTTAAAAACTTCTTGTTCTTATAAGACTTTTTAATTAACGGACTTGCTCAAGATATGCATGATCCAATTACAACTCATCATTTAGACGAAAATGATGATAACATCTCAGAAGATGATAATATCTATTCTTTATCATCATCATCAACAGACTCTTCAACAAATGATGAATTAATTCAATCACCAAAAACGTCCGAGAATAATATTCTCAACAATGACGAAGAAGAAGAAGGAGAATCACTTGGACAACAACAACAACAACAAGAACCAACTATTCATTTTGCTGCTTTTCCACAACGTCCTACAATTCATACGGGTGCAGAACATGATCATCATGGGTGGCGTCATGAAGGAGAAGCATGGGAAAGTGATGATGATGATGATGAATATGAAGAAGATGATGATGAATCTATATTAGAAAAGATGATAAATAATATTTCTTTCTTTTATACCCGAATTTCTTTATGGTTTCAAGATAAGAAATTACAATTACAACGAGAACGACCATTGACTCCAAGATCGCGTCGTATTGCCGAAGTTCCTTTTTGCATTGCAACATTCGGTTCAATATATGGTACTTTTATACTCGTTCGTGCTGCAGGTAAGAAAAAAAAAAAAAACTAACAGCGAGTTGTTTTCCTCTTTCTGATTTGAAAATAAATAAATAACGAGATCTCTCTTGTTACTTTTTATTGTATACAGCTGTCAATGGTTGGATAGTCGATCATAGTCAATGGGATGGTACTGGTCATGAATTTGACAAAAATCCTGTTGTTTCAATTAACAAGTTAGAAACATTAGCCATATATATGAGTCTTTTTTCTGGTATAGTTATTTCAATACTTTTAATTGCAAGAACACGAATGTCTCTTTACTTTGTATCAAAATGGTGTTTATGGTTAGCTTATTTACAAGGTTCGTTTTTTTTTTTTTTTTTTCTATTTTTTTTTTTTTTTTTTACCCAGATTTATGCATTGATATGACGAAACAAAAAAATAGGAGTTCTTTGCTTGTCATCTGTTTATGGATTTATTTTACGATCCAATGCATCCTTTATTTTAAATAATAATCCAACATATGTCTATTCAAGAGGATTTTGGAGTGGTCTTTGTTCAAGTATTATGTTTTTTTTAGCAGCCTTCAGTTTTACGATCGATTGGTTATTATCATACCCTTTTTCCAAATTATCTATCGTTTTAAAAGGTCTTGTGTTACCTAGTGTGATGTTATGCTCCACTGTCATCATTGGTGCATTAACCTATATGACACTTGAAGATTGGACTTATAGTAAATCAATTCTATTTTGTTGGACGGGTATTACTACTATTGGTATGTTTTTTTTTCTTTTTTTTTGGTAACAAAGTAAAAAAAAAGGGGGGGGGGTTGACATAACCTAACTTCATTTCAAAATATATTTACAAATAATAATAATTAGGATATGGTGATATCACACCCTCGAGTTCAAAAGGTCGTATATTTTTCTTACTCTATACCGTCTTTGGTATTAGTATTGTCGGCTACATGTTATTATCCATTCGAGCGGTCATCACTGGAACATCTTCTGATATAATGAAAGTCAATTTAATTCGGGTTGAATCACTTCATGATTATTCTCGACACCAACGTCAAAAATGGATGAATCAACAACAATACCGTCAACAAATATTGGATAATACTAATAATAATAGTTCAACAACTCCTTTTTTAGAACGTCGATATTCAACACCTGAAGCACCAATAACAACAACAACAACAGGTCGAGGCGATTATGACACTACCACTACTGATCATAATAATAACGAGAATGATATTACCTATAGTACTAGTAATCCTACTTCTCCTTATTCCAACAATAACAATGATAAAAATTTTCATGGACGAGGTCCAAGATCATTATCCAATGTATCCACATTTAGTACTTATACAATTGCAGGTATACTCAATAACAAGGATCGTCAAATACTTGTTCAAGTCATTACAAAATCTGGAATTGTAAGAATGGGTATCATTTTAATCATGTGTTGGTTTGGTGGTGCTGGTATCTTTTGTTCACTTGAAAAAGATTGGTCTTATTTGGATGGACTTTATTTTGTATTTGGTACTCAATTGACTATTGGCTTTGGTGATATTGTCCCTGAAACTGCAGTAAGTAGTACTCTATGACTATGACAAAAATAAAATAAAAAGAATATTGAATATTAACTAATATCAAGAATGTAATTAACAAAAAATAATAATAATAATAATAATAATACGTAATAATAAAAAAAGCTTGCACAAGAATTTTGGCTTGCCTATATTATTGTGTCTATTGCCGTGGCTGCCTATTTTATTAGTTTATGTGGTGATACATTGATTGAAAAATTACAAATTCAAGATGATAATGTAGAGGATCCAGTAGAATCCTTATTTTATACTGATGAAATTGCAGGATCACCTCTACCCATGGATGATTATACGGATAATCATCCTTCAGGATTGGAAAGGAATTTAGTATTTTTAGACAATCATGATATTGATAAAGAAGATGAAGAATCATCCTTATTAGTACAACCAACACCAGGAAGAACATTCTCTGCTTCATCCATTGATAAACAAGATGCTGATATTACCCACAATAACGATAGAAGAATAACTACAGCCCCTGTCTATAATAATCGTAATAATGTTTCACCTCCCGTACTTTTTCAAAAATCACAACTTGTTCGACATTCTTCATTACCCAATGTTTCAACTAGAATACAACAACAACAACAACAACAACAACAACAACAACAACAACAACAACAACAAAATATATTCAATGAAATAGGAAGCAAAGAAGAAGTAGGTCCAATCAGAAGTAAAGGATCTTTTTTAGTAAAAAGGAAGCAACATCCACTTAGAACAGTACATAAATTATCAACACACACTTCATCAGCATCATCATCGTCAAATATACCCGTTATTACAACAACAACAACAACAACAACCCCTACGTCAACCTCCTCAAGCAATAATAGTAAAATGACTCAAACCCGTACCAATAATAGGATACAAAATCAACAAGAAGACAGAAGGCGATCAAAAAGACATTATCTTCAGTATGGTTCAATATTAGATATGAAAAAAAATCCTATATCAACAAGTTCAAGTGATGTAGGGTATTTTAACTTGAATCATCATAAAAATATTGATTGTTTAAAACATCCAGCAAGTCCTTCCAGTCCATCTGAGGAACAGCAGCAAGAGGTAAGAAGAATGTGATTGTTTTTTTTTTTGTTTTTTTTTTTTACATTAGAGTCAAATGAGTTATCTTTTTTTTAATTCCAACTTATCAATATGGGACTCTATTTCTTTTAGATAGCAAAAATTTCCTCTCTTTCTACTAATATGGATGAAGTAATACTAAAAGAGGATCAACAAGAAAAACAAAAATACAATAAATCATCATTCGTAGCAACAGACTCTACAGTGAATGGTCAACAAGAACAAATGACAACTCATCTTCCACACACTAACAAAAAGAAAAAAATATCAAAGTATTTGCCTATCGCTGTCACTGATAGTCATTGTCATAGTGCTAATAAAAAACGCGCACTCTAGTATAAATAATAATATCAGTTTCCCTCATTGTGAAACTAAGGCAACTCAACAGAATACAACTTTTTTTTAATTATCTCGTCGTCATGGATATATTATTATTTCATATTGATAAAGATAAATTTAAACTGTATTATTATTACAATGATAATAATGGTTGTTTTTTTAAACATACAAAGAATAAATCTGTGTACAAAATTATTATTACATCAATGTTTATTTAGTTTTGTTGTAAAAAAATTAGAACCTATAATGCCGTGTTCCCCGATCCCTGGTGTGACATTGCGCACTTTTTTTTTTTTTTAAACCTAATACAATTCTTTCCTTTTTTTCTTTCTTTCCCTTTTATTTATTTTATTTAAACATTATATACTCCTTTTTCTTTTTCTTCTTTTTGTTTTCCTGTTTCTTTCTAATATTATTGCTATTGTTGACATACATATAAAGGACACATCATCATAAAAAAAAATCATTAATCACGAAAAAACAAAAAAAAAAAATGAACGATAATACAATAACACCGCAACAATTAAAATTATATCAGGATTATTACGATGAAATGATTACTTGTATGTGAACTAAAAAAAAAACTTATCATAATAAGAGAGGAAATAAATAAAAAAGAAAACTGTAATCATAAGCTGATCAGACCAGATGATTCATTTGATTTTTGATTTTTTTAGGCATTGTAACCAACTTATTTTCTTTTAATACAACAAATCAAGAAAAAGTTCTTGAAAATTATTATTTCGAGAACGTTGAATTTACATCTCCTATTTTATCTACTTTAGGTGTTGAAAATATTCGTCGGTAAAAGAGGATAAGAATAAATTTTTCATATAGAGTAACAGCTTCTTAATTTTCAAAAGTTGTTCTAACTTAAAAAAATTGGCGTAAAAAATAAAAATTATTATGCATTAATTTTTTTTTAGAGTATTGTTAGTATGGAAAATGTTAAATAAGGCTGAGCCAAAAATTACAAATATATGTTTTGACGGACAACAAACGTGCACGGTGTTCTTGACTCAAACTATATGTCCTCGAGTACTTCCATTTGTTACTATTCATGTACCTATTATAGTGACACTTCATTTTAAAGAAGTAGATAATGATCCGAATCGAATTAAAATTGTAAGGCATGAAGAACATTGGACTGCTCAAGGTAAAAAAATAATAATAATAATAAACCTGGCACACACACATATATATATATAATCTTTCTCTATCTATATAATATGAAAAGATATTTAATTTATAAATCTAAAATAATTAGGATTATTGGAAATGATACCTATTGCAAGTGCTTGGTACGATCCATTGGTTCGTGTAACAACGGGTAAAGTACTTGCAACAGCTGGCGGATTCATTCATTCAGCTTCCGAGATGGCACAACGTATATCTTCAAGAGGACGTGAAATTGAAGGAGGACGACAAGAATTAATAAAACGATTATCAAAATCATCATCTTGTAGTGAAAAAGGACTACGTGTAGTAGTTTAAAGAGCAAAAAAAAGCTTTTTTTTTAATTTTTGTTTTAAATAATCATATTATATAATTATAGTTAATAGTAATAATGTTAAAAAGAAAACTGTTTTTACTACAGTATCATTTAAGATAAAGTCCCCCAATCAATGAATTTTATTCGTTGGGGGAAGGGGGGGGTGTTTGAAAGATATTTTATTTTGTATGATCAAAGTGATCTTGTAATTATCGTTACTATATTAGATGAATAGATAAAACAAAGAGAAATAATGTATCCTACCTATTATCCAATTGATTTGTTCATCATCACACCATCAATACCATTTCCCCCTAGTTTGATAATGAACATGATAAGTTCTAATCGTCTGCATGTATATAATTTTATATGTAATAAGGTTGTGAAGGGGATGCACAACGCATTAAACAACAAAAACAAAAATGAGTGCATCTAATAACATTTATATTTGATGACTTATTAAACCGAACTTCTATATATGTAGTGTTACCTTTAAAATTGTAATCCTATTTTATTTTGTTCACAGCAACGTTTTGTGCCAGAGCTTCATGAGTTATTCATGCAAATTTATCTGGTGAGAGTATAATTAAATAATAACACGTTAAGTTAGTGCAGCAGTTTATTTTTTATATTGCATTCTCGTAAAGCTGATTATATGTACATACAAGTAAAATGAGGCGGAAGGAGGGGGGGGGATGATCAATAATGAAAATAATGTCTCAATAGTTATACATAGAATTGTTTTTATGTATAACTTTAATTTATTCAAACGTTGTTGTATAAGCTACGTACATAGATTCTTATACAAACAACAAACAAAAGTGAATGAACATGATGTAATTTCACTAATAGAGGACAAGATACACTTCTTTTTACACTATACAAACACCCAATTTTCTTATCATTTTACTTGTGTATATATTAATATGTTAGTCCTTTTATTTATATAACATATATGTAAGTCTTATTTACCTTTTAACTCTATATTCAGAATATAAAACAAATAAAAAAAAGTAAACAAACAAAAAATATTTTCAATTCCACAAAAAAGAAAACCAGAGCGTGTTGAGTTGTGTTATTATATATATGCGTGTGTGTGTGTGTAACTTTATAAAAAGTATTTCTTTTTCTTCTCTTTCTTTTCTCTCTTTTTTATAAAAAAAAAAGATATTATGGATCCTCTAGCACTGGCTTTCCAGTTTATTTGTTTATGGGGTATTATTTATATTATCGTACTTGCCACTAAATTTTACATTGCTACCAAGGTTATTATTATTATTATTTTTATCATTATCACCATGTTTTCAATTGAGTTCCTTAATGTTTTCATGTTGTAACTGACATTAGGGTGGTGGTGGTGGGGGAAATAAACTAATAGGAATCCGACCATCAACGCATAACAACAGCTAATGGTAGCATTTTACCTACAACGACTACAACAACAACTTATGAAGAAGGAGGAGGAGGAGGAGGAGGAGGCAATCGTAATGACAATACAAATAATGAAAAAGATCAATGGATGATTAAACTTTTTCAAGTAAAATATACCACTGCTAAATGTAACAACTTATTTCGACGATTAGCAGAAGCTGCACCTCGTTTTTGGAATCTTTGGTTTGCAATGGGTACCTTAGTGGCTCTTATTGTTATGATAGCAGGTGTTATCGTTATTGGTTATGCAGCTTTAAAAATTTTATTATCATTTTGGCATATGTTACAATTATCCACTTTTCAACAAGAAGAACAAAAAGAATTACGACCCACAACAGAAATAATTCATCGATTTAGAAAACGATCATTAGATGAAAATCAAGTTGGTTCATCACAAAATGATAATGATGAACAAGTATTTTTACCTATGGTAAAATTCATGGATAAGGACGAATATATCTGATTAAAATCTGATAACTAACAAATAAAAAAAAAATTGGATGATTTATTAGATTCCAGGTGTTACTGTACCACTTTCTCATCTTGGATATTATTTACTTGCTTTACTTATTTGTGGTGTATTTCATGAAGCTGGACATGCCATTGCAGCCTATTGGTAATATATATATATATATATATAAAGTTATTGTGGGGGGGCGGGTAAAAAGGAGAAAGAAACTTATTCATTTCAAAATCCATTCATTATAGTCAACGCGTTCCCATTCGAAGTGCTGGTATATTTGTTTATTATATTTATCCAGGTGCCTTTGTCAATATTTCTGATCATGCACTTCAATTAATTGCACCTTTTCGACAATTAAAAATTATATGTGCTGGTGTATGGCATAATATAATACTTTATATATGGACATGGATCATGCTTTCAGGTGGACTCAAGATTATATTAATACTATTAGGATGGCAATCATTAGAAAGTACAGGGGGTGTCAGTGTTGTCAATGTTCGACCTGATTCTCCATTATCTTATCATCTACCTATTTCTTCTATTCTGTATCAATTGGATGATTTTCCATTAGAACATAATATTGTGGATTGGAATGACTATTTATTAGCTCAAGAAGATCATATACCAACACAAGGATTTTGTGCTACAGTATTAGATAAGGATAATCCAAATAAAGTAAATGAATGTTGTGATATTGATGATGAATATCCTTTTGGTCGTTCATCCAATTCAACACTTTCATGTTTTAGAGATTTTAAAACAACAGGTCATACTGAGGTAAAAAAAAAAAAAGAAATTAAATTAGAAGAAGAGATAATTGAATTTATATTTTTGATATATAGGCTGATTATTTTACTTGTCTTCCAATGACTCAAGTAATGATATCAAGAGAATCAAAAAGATGTATTCAAGATTTAGAATGTTCATTGAATGAATATTGTGTTACTCCCTATACACCTTCTTCAGCAGGACAAATTGTTCGTATGTATACCAAAGCACCAGCATGGAAAAAGAATGAAATAGAATCAGATAAAGTATTTGTATTTGAAGGTGAATTAGTTGATATTTGGGAAAGTGGTAAGTTCTTTCATTTCTATCTTAAATTTGAAAATGATAAAAAAAATCTTAAAATTATTTATATTTTTATTTTTTCTTAGTTAAAGTTGGTATATTACGACCTCGTTTTTGGTTTTTACCAGTATTTATTCCACATACAATTGAATTATTATTAAGGTTAGGGTTAAAAAAAAAAAAAAAAAGAGGGATATATTATATATATATATATATAAAACTTAAAAATTGAAATGAAATTTTTAGATATATTTCATCTTTTACTTTGGCGCTGGCGCTACTTAATATCTTACCTGCATTTCAACTCGATGGAGAATTTGCATTAGGACAACTTGTATCACTTTTATTTCAACAAAATGATCATTTATCTACAGGAAGATTACAACAACCACAATATTATACACGTAAAATTATTAAAATAACATCTACTATTGTTGGATTTGTTATTATTGGAAGTATTTTACTTGGTTTAGTAAAATAAGATTTTATTTCTTTTCTTTTCTTTTCTTTTTGTGTGTGTGTGTATGTAAATAATTTTGTATTCTGGATATTATATACCCTTTTTTTTACTGTTTGTAATAATAATTCATCCCTTCTCTCTCTCTCTCTCCTTTAATTCTTGCCACATATAAATAATAATAATAATAAAAAAAAAGCCCCTAGATTCCCTTTATATATATATTTGACGTATGAAATTAAGAACTATAATCCAATAGGGCGCTGCCAACTCTTTTATTTATTTATTTATTTATATTATGCATTATTTTTTTTTATTCTTTCTTTCCTTCTTTCTTTCTTTCTCTCTTGTTCTTTATATTAGTTTATTTATCATAAAAAAGAAAAATAGACAAGATGAATATATTTCGTTTAGTAGCAGATTTAATGCATTTAGCATCTATCTTTATTCTTCTTTTAAAAATTCAAAGTTCAAAATCATGTGTTGGTAAGTGAAAACTCTACGTAAAAAAAAAAAATAATACAACTAATTTTTTAAAAAAAAAATATATATAAAAGGTATATCATTCAAGTCACAATTATTATATACCATTGTATTTTTAACAAGATACCTTGATCTTTTTATCAAAATCGTTTCTTTATATAATACATGCATGAAAATATTTTTTATTGTATCATCCATTTATATATTATATTTAATGCAATTCAAGTATAAAGCTACCTATGATTCAAGTTTAGATACTTTTCGTAATGAATTTTTATTAGCAGGTGCTGCTATATTTGGTATTATGTTTTCATATAATTATACTCCTATTGAAGTAAGTTTTTTTTCTGTTACGTATTTTTAAAAAACAAATTTAAATAAATAAATAAAATAATTTGTTAGGTATTATGGTCATTTTCCATTTGGCTTGAATCAGTTGCTATTATGCCACAATTATATATGTTACAAAAAACAGGAGAAGCTGAAACGATTACAACTCATTATATATTTGCACTGGGTGCTTATCGTGCTCTTTATCTAGCCAATTGGGTAAATATACAAAAAAAAAAGATTCTACGTATTTCATTTTAAAATTAATTTTTTTTTTTTTTTTTTTTTTTTTAGTTATATCGTTATTGTATGGAAGATCATGTGGATTGGATTGCTTGGATAGCTGGATTAATTCAAACTGCATTATATAGTGACTTTTTTTATATTTATTATACAAAGTAAGTAAATATAAATCATTCTTTTTTTTTTCTCGATACGTATCTAAATTAAATATATATAATATATATAAAATAGAGTACTCAAGGGTAAAAAGTTTGAATTATCAGAGTAAGTAAAAAAAAAAAATTCTATTTATTTATTAAAAAGATGGAACTAACCTTTTTTTTTTAAAAAAATAGAATGGTTTAATAATAATGACATTCATATTATCAGAAACAATTGTAATAAAAAAAAAAAAATCTCCGATCCATGCAAACTTAGCATGGTTTCGCGTGAAACAATAACTATTTTTTTTTTCTTTTGTTCTTTTTAACAACAATAACATATCTTTTATTATTTTGAGTTTATAAAAAAAAAAAGTTTGCTCTTTTCTTTAACTATATTAACAAATCAAAAGAATAATAATATATCAATAAAAATGACTTCTACAGCACAACATCCTTTAAGTAAAGATGAACCTCATATAGATTCATTTGAACTTGAAGAAGAAGAAGAAGAAGAAGCTCGTGATATTGTATCGGATGAATTACCACCTTCATTATCCGTTCCTTCAGTGCGTGCCAGACGTGTTTCTGTAAGCGCTGAATCTATTCAACCTTCCAGTATTTCACACCAAGAATATATTGTTCACCCAAAAACAGACGATCAAAAAAAACGAATTACGGAAGCGATTGCCAATAATTTTTTATTTAAAAACCTAGACGATGATCAAGCAGGTCATGTTGTCAATGCTATGGCCGAAAAACCAGTTTCCAAGGGAACCGTTGTTATTGAACAAGGTGCTGAAGGTGATTTTTATTATATTGTGGAATCCGGTACATTTGATTGTTTTATTCAACAAGCAGGTGAAAAGAAGAAAGTCATGAGTTATGTCAATGGGGGTAGTTTTGGTGAATTAGCTTTAATGTATAATGCACCAAGAGCAGCTACTATTATAGCTACCTCGGATGGTGTTCTTTGGGCTTTGGATCGTATTACTTTTCGATCTATTTTAATGGATTCCTCTGTACGTAAACGTCGTATGTATGAACGGTTTTTATCTGAAGTTCCTATTTTACGATCTTTGGAAACCTATGAACGACACAAAATTGCCGATGCTTTAGAACCTATTCAATTTGATGATAAACAAGTGATTATGCGTGAAGGGGATGTCGGACAAAACTTTTATTTGATTGAAGATGGTGAAGCTATTTTTTATAAAACAGCTGAAGATGGAACTCAAACTGAAGTCAATCGTAGTAGCAAAGGTGAGAAAAAGGAATTTAATTTTTTTTTCTCTTCTTATTTAATAATAATAATAATTTTTTTTATTTTTTTTATTTTTTTTTTAGGTGATTATTTTGGTGAATTGGCACTTCTTCATGATAAACCACGTGCTGCAACTGTGGTTGCTAATGGTCGTTTGAAATGTGTTACTTTGGGTAAAAAAGCATTTACTCGATTATTAGGTCCTGTTATGGATATTTTAAAACGTAATTCTGAAAATTATCATGCTATACTTAGAGAAGCAACTAAAGATGATTAAAAAATCTATTTAATTATTTATGTAAATGACAACTTTTTTTTTTTTTTTTTGGGGGGGGGGAGGAGGGAGGGAAAATGGAATTTTCAATTTTCTTAAAAGGAGAGGAGTAAATATATATTGTTTTGTGTTGTGTGGAAGAGCCGTTGTTTGGCTTCTTTTTCAAATTAATATGGATTTAGTACCAGATATATTCTTTGAAAAAGTAAATATAAAATAGATTCCATTTAAAATTCACTTGACATTTTTTTTTTTTTAATTTGACATTTTTCTTTTCTTTATATATAAGCAAGAAGGACAATTATGTGCACAACATGCTCTCAAGTAAAAAAAAAAAAGAGACACAACTCATTATTTACTATTATTTTAAATAAAGTTATCCATTGTTAACTTAATTACATATATATATATATATATAAAGTGCATTGCTTCAAGATAGTTATTTTACGGCTGTTGATTTAGCAGAAATAGGTCAAAGATTAAATGATCAAGAAAATGAAATGTTAACACATCAAGGAATAACACAACAACAACAAGCAAGTAATTTTGATGATTCAGGTTACTTTTCAGTTCAGGTCAACATTTTTTATTTATGATAGAAATTATTATAGATAATATTATGTAATTGAAAATATTGAATAATTTTTTTTTTTTTTTTTTACAGGTTATTCAAGAAGCATTATCTGTTTGGGGTTTACAATTAATACCATGGAAATCAGAAGATGTAAAAGAAGCAAGAGAAAATCCACAGTAAGAACTATTATAGTTATATCTATTGAACGAATCATTAATTTTTTTTTAAATTGACGTATAGAAATGAAGTAGCCTATATTTGTAATCTTGCTGAACACTGGTTTACACTTCGTAAATTTGTTGTTCCATGGCGTTGGTATAATTTAAATAGTACTCAGGCACAACCTACTTATTTAAGTGAAACTTATCTTGACATGCTTCTTCAACAAATTCAAAATGAACGTAAGTAGTTGAATAGGAACAAACAACAAAGTATAATTTCTTTTTCTTTTTTTTTTTTTTTTTTTTTATGATTAAAATTATAAATTTATTAGAATATTCTGTTTTTGTTGTACGAGGAAAATTACCTGAATCTAGAGCAGATCGTCTTGCAGTGACTTTACCAGATCCAACAACAATTATTAATAATAATGAATCAGAAAAAGAAAAAATGAATCAACCCTTTTCAGGTCGTGGATATTCATTAACAACAACAGAAATACAAGAAAATAAGGAAGAAGATGAAGAAGATGAAGAAATTCAATTAGCGAAAGCAATTGAAGCAAGTCTTCAAGAATCTATTGATCCTATAGAAGAAATGCGAAGAAAAAGACTTGCTAGATTTGGATAAATAATGATTTGATATACAATTATATATAAAATAAACTGTTTTGATACCATTATTTTTTTGATAATAACACTATTATTATTATAAATCAATTTAAAGAATATTTTTTTTTTAAGTTAGATTTTTTTATTATTATTATTAAATTAAGCTACTACTAGGGGCCAATTGGATTGTATAAAAAAATATATATTAAAACCCTAACAAGGCGGATCCAAACATCATATAATTCATAATGTTTTTTTTTTTTTTTTGGTACTAAATAATGGGGGGGAGGATGAACAAAATAATTAACTAGACCGAGAAAAAAAGGGTAATCCGCAATAAAAAGAAAAAGCTGGGTATCATATTATATTTTTTTATGGCAGCTTATTGGTTTGCTTCTTGTTTGATGACAGCATTCTTGTCATGGCTACCGGCAATAGTGACACCATCATGAAGGGCACCTTGAGCATTCTATATATAATAATAAAAAAAATATACAATAATAATTAATACATGTGTCTCTTATCTAAATCGTTAAAATATAGATAACTTACGACAAGACTGCCAGAGCTGTCACTGATTTCACCTTGAGTACCACTGGCATATTGTTCTTGAGTCTTGGAATCTTCAGTGTAGACATCAGATCCCCAGGCATTGGCAACAGCGAAAACAGCGAAAAGAGCAATAATGTAAGAGGCCTTCATTTTTTTGTTTTTTGATTTGATTTGTTGTTTTTTTGCCATATTTTGGATTGTTTTGGTTTCCCATCTTCATTTAAAACATATCATTTACAAAGTATATTTAGTAAATATGATCATGTTCAAGGAGGTTATAGAATCAAATGGATGGATGATACGCGTGCATTA
>JAEPRB010000043.1:0-58747 GCA_016758965.1 Circinella minor
GAAGTCGTACTGTTAATATCATAAAAGGATTGGCTGTGGGTGTTGGCGCTGTACCACTACAATTGAAAACCCGCGAGAAAAAAATCGCACCGTTAAGAAAAAAAAATCGCACAGGTAGAACTACCCTATATTTATATTAAAAAGCATTGAATCAATCTATTATTTGATAATTAAAATTATTTTCAAAAGCTGGAGAATGGAAAATGTTTATGTATATTAGGAGTATACTATATTATTAGTTCTTTGTTGTTTTTCATTATAACACTAAAAGTAAAAGAAAGCTACTTACAGTATACAAGAAAAGACCTATGTATCATGATAAGCGGTCGAAATACAATATGTAGGTTGATGATTAGTAATGTTATAGATTAAATAAACAGCTTCAGCAACTGAGACACAAAATATTTCACGGTATATTGTAGCCGTTCATGATAAAAAAAAGTATGTATGTATAAACCAAGGGAGATTTATAACCTTATATCAAATTCATCAAGATAAAATTCATCTGATAAAGAAATTTAATGTTGTACAGATTTAGATCTCTGCTTTAAACCTGAAGCAGTAAAAAATGAAGGCATTATTTTCTTTAAATAAGTATTAATGGAGTGTTTGATACAGTGCTCACTAAAATAATTACAATATGAATAATTACATATTCATAAAAAAGAGGTCGATGCTATATAGTTCTTGCTTAATTAATAATCAGCGTTAGGTATGAAATTTTCATATTTCTAATTTTTATAAATACAATAGTGTTGTAGAAAGCAATTAGGAAACAATACGTACTGTAATAATTATGATATTTATAAATAAAGAAAAGACAGGTCTATACGTCGTACTCAACTTGAAATCAAGCTAAAATGTATATCTTGTTAAATTAAAATTAATTTCGCTTCAGTCCGAATCATCCAAAGAAAATTAAAAAATCATGCGACAAATAAGAGAGGGTTAACAAAAATAAACCTTGTATATAGTGCTTATAAGAAAAGGAAAAGTTGCCAGTGAAATAAAGAAATCTTCTATTATGGCCTCATACTGCGTTCGTATATGTACACTATTTTTTTTTTTTTGCAAAGCCCCATGCACAGCCCGATGCATAACCCCGCTTTCACACTAAGATCGAAAAATCCCACATGTACGGAAAGTGAGGTTTCACGGTAATGAATTTTTTTATTAACCATGTTCTAGCTGATTATAACGAGATGTATGAAGAAAGACATATATATGTAGTTCAAGTAATTTAATTGGTGATAACAAGAAAAAAAACAAAACAAAAAGCATTTTTGTTAATTTCTTATTAAATTTCAAATATCCAAAAAGTAAAATAAAAAAAATCTTTCTAGAAAAATAAATCGGTAGAAACTAAAAGTTACATTTTTAGTGTTTTACCGGTGGCGCAATAAATTGTGTTACCGTTGATCTCTACGTGCTGATCGTACATACTTTTTTTTATTGATGTTTTGTTGCACAGACATTAACGAGTAATTGACAGACACAAACATTTTCTATATGATACACCACTCTTCCTAGTAATTTTATCGTATAAGGGCTTATCAACGCATTTTGTTGATTTGTTTTTCTACTTTAATAAAGTGTGGTTTACGTTCTACTCGTTTGCTCTTAGAATTAGATATATATTTATATAAAAGTACTGTACTTTTGTTTGGTAAATTAGGCAGCTTCACTTTAATCAACATACGTATAGCTCAAATTCAACTATTTATTTAATGACCATAATCAGTTTTTCATTATTATTACTATTATATGTTTATTTCATTTTAAATTAAAAAATAAAATCTCCACATGTTGGCGATATTATGATAGTACTTATGAATTATGTGTCTTGATTTTTTGGTGACAATTATGTTATTTTTGAATTACTAAATTTACTACAAAAGTATTAGTTTAATGCAGAATATATCACTATACATTTTCAAAAGTTTAAAATACAAATACGTAAACAATAATTGAAAGTCAAATGCACAAACATAAATGTGATAAGAGTGTAATAAGTAGGAAATTAAGACTATGTTTATTATTGTTTGTATAATTATAAATTCTTTGTTTATTGAGGAGGTACGACATTTTCCTTGAATAAACCCTTGTCAGGGGTATCAACGTTTCCTGTGGGCCAATATTCACATGTGTATAAGCGACCTATAGAAAGTGATACGTAGTAATAAAAATTAATGATTTCAGTTAACGTCAGGATATATAATAAAAAGGAAAGAAAATTAGTTCTTATTCATCATTAAAATCCTAATACGTTACCTTTATCCTTGCAGTCTGTGACACCACAACCAAGATCAGTGGTAGCCTTCCACACCATAGCAGTGAAATGTCCAGTTTCAGGCGTGAATCCAGGTTTATTGTAATCATACTTTTTTTCTTCATCATACCAGGCTTGGACAGCAGCTGGGAAGTTGGGATGACCCATGGCAAGATTTTCACCGGAAGGACCCTAATTATTGCACAATTACATATATTAATAAATAAAAGAAATATTTGCTGCTATATTTTTTTTTTACTACAACTATAAAATAGTTTAAGAAAAAAGCAATAATTATAGCTTACCCCAGAATGTTTAAAATCACATTTATCGGACCAATCTTGAGCAAAGTTTTCCAATGTAGCATTCCACTTAAGAGCAGGAGCACCATGCTTAGCACGCTTTTCATTATGAGATTTTAATGCATTGTCGATACCAACTTGATCAATAGCTTGAGAGACTTGAATAAAACCCAATAAGGCGGCAGAGAGTGTCAAAGCAGTGAAACGCATTTTTTTTAAAGATCGATGGAATGTTGTAAAAAAATAAAAAGAAAGCAATAAATATAAGACCTTTATATAACCGAAATTTCACTCAGAAAGAATTGAAAATAAGTTCTAAAGACAAGTGGTCATGACAAATAAAGATATACTAAGTAGAAAATAGAAAATAGAAAACTTGTACACGCATGTGCAAGGACAAGATTTATAGTATCTTTTAGCTTAGTTTTTAGCTCTCTGAGATTTTCAGTTTATGTTCATGTAAAGAGTCATAGTAACCAATTTAACATTTCATAAACAACATGTAATTAAGAAGAAGAAAGTTTAAGTACTTGATATGTAAATAGGGCTTTGGATAGTTGTCAAGTTAAAGCAATTATAGTAGCAATAACTTTATAGCAACGTTATTCTGTATGTAGCAGAAGCATATTGATACCAACAATCATTATTAGTGTATAGTTTGTCACATAAGTAAAAATCTGAATATCCTTTTCTTTTTATTAATGCGTTTGTGTTACGTATCAATAGGCTTTTATCCTTTTTAATTTAGTACATATATGAACTTGTTTCCATTGTTTTGGTTTAATTATAACAAGCGTTCTTGTTGTCGCATTGATGATAAAAGTTTGAATGTGCTAATTATTCATTACTAGGTTAGACTAAATTCTTAAAAAAAATACTATTATAAGCGAATAAGTACTCACCTTCTATAAGAGAACAAACTGGGAGATATTTGATCGATTTTACATTCCACTTTACATCCATTAACAGAAAAAATAACAAGCCACTACGTATAATAACTTTCACATACAATGCTTTTCTCCATATGTTAAGTAAAAATTATAATGAATTGCCCTGAGTAAATTCCAGGATATCATTATATTTAAACACTTACTATTATGTAATTATTTTGAGTCCGACACTTTATTACTATAAGTACTATACATATTCTGATGAATATCTTTTTTTTTTCGAGCGCGACGGTCGTACATATTAGTTTGCTACTTCTGTGCTGGCCCAATTTAATACATTTTTAATTCTTTAAAGCTCAGAAAAAACGGGAACTTGCTGCGCCTGCGCCCACTCGTACTTTGTGCTTTATATTTAATAATGGTGGTGCGCGCTCTTCTCTGGCGAGCCATGATGTTGAATCCGTATTAAAAACATGTGCTAATTACTATTACATATATATAAATAATAATTATAGATATTGTACTAGTAATAAATGTAAATAAAATTTGTAACAGGTTCATACGTAGCAAAATTTGTATACCCATAACTACCATGATTATTTCAGTGCAACTATTGCTTGTACCAAATAAATTAGTACAGTCATAATGATAACGTGCTGCATACACATTTTGGCTTATTCTACTGTATAAAAAAAAGAGACAACATCACTTTGGCTGAAATATTTCTCGTTTGGACCGTGAGTGAATTTTTTTTAACACAATAAAACAGTAAGATAGTTCTCGTTGTCAAGATGAGCTGCAGTCTCACAGCAAGATATATATATATATATATATATTATCTTTTTCTTATATATGTACATACTTTATTCATCATTCTTAGTATGTAATTTACATAAATGTGAATTTAAAACTGTATGATAATATTATTTACCCCTTTTTTCTTTTATATCAAACGTTAATCTTTTCAATACGTATATATTATGTATATTTTGCCTTAAACAAATGTTATTCGTTAGTAGTATTGTACATAAAATTATTTAATAGTTGAATATACAGAATGGACAAAATAATCGTATTCGAAAAACTATAAGTGTCATTCGAAATCATTCAACTTTTAGTATGTACTATATGCTAATAAATATGACATGACCTGATAGTCTCAAAATACAAACCTGTTAGCAATATAATAAGCATTTAAATTTTAGATTTTGAAACTAGCATTATATGTTTAGACAAGGGGCTCAGCGAACAACTTGGTGCGGAAACTTGAGCATGGATAAGTGCTAAAATTCCCAAGATATACGTACTATAAAATAATGACTATAAATAAAAAAAAGTAGACTTGGGAACGAGTTCAAAGAGAATACTTGGTTAAGTACTGTGTTGAGTGAAAAAAAAGATGTAAGCGATGTGAGTATGATGTGGGATATATATGATACGTAATATAAGGAAAAAAAATATAAACCATCTTTTATACGTAGACAGAACAAAAGATTATTTTTGCTATTTACTGTTGGAGTTTATATTTATAAGTCTACAAATCTTTTCGATTCGCCTTGTTTGTCGCTATTCATAACCTGACAATTGTTACTCATTTACAAATTGCTTTTATTCCGCGACGTGAATGGACCCAGACGTGTCAATTTTTAAATTCCCAAATCTGAATTTAGCAAGATTATTCTTCAATGGTCATTTTGGCATAATAGCGTAACTGTGAATCCTTTATAGTACGTAGTTGTCGAGGGAAGTTATGAAATATATACCATCATGTGTATACCTTCTCCACCGTTGTACATACTTTCTTCTGAGATTTGATTAGTAGTGTGATGGTCCTAGCTTAAAAATAATGTAAGGTGGTCTTAAAGGTGGATACAAAGGTACGCGTGCAATTCCTTTAGAAAATGCTTACGTAGGCTCCATATGATGAATTAAAGTCTATGTTTCTTTTATTTAGGACACGCTCAACCCGTCACATACTCATGTCCAGAGTTTAAGTTTAACTTCACCCCAAAAGTGAGATTGAGCCGTTATCCCCGCTATCCCAGACTTTTTCTTAATGATTGACGGGAAGTTTTTTTCACTTTAGCGTTGAGAGATTTTCTTTTCATTGATGGTGTGTTTTCTGTGATTGGTTGGAAGTGAAAACGATCCTTCGTTATCATGGAAATAAAAAGCCACGTAGGGAAATTATTATTAATTTGAGATGTACACTTGCCGTCGTAGCAATAGAACAAAAAAGAAGAAGGTGCTTGCTGTGTGAATTGTAAAGAAATTGATTATTGTATACGTACACGCCTTGCCACATGCCATATTAGATCTTCCTTTGAAAAAAAAAGTAGATTATTCTCCAATTGTTCTGATACATATTATGCTCTGGTTTTTTGCTTAATTGTAAAGTAATATAATAAATCATAATTATCATATATATAGCAACAGTATCAGGCACAAGCTTTCCTTTTTCACATTTAACGTAGGACGCCAAAATGTTTTTGACTTATTATGATATGTACACAATAGTGGTAGCACTAATCCCCACTTCCTTTTTTATTTATATATGCTTATACTTACTGAACAATAGTGGTTGTTATACCTATATAATTTAGGAAAAATAAGAATTTTTTTTATTATCATAACGCCCAGTTTCAGAGAATAATAACATCCTAAAGTAACATTCGTGGGCAGCTATATTAATACTTTTTGGACTGCTATGTTATAACGAATGGTTTTATTTTGAAAACAAAACAACAAAGATAAATTAAAAAAATACACCAGGTACATATACACTCATTTGCATAACTACATATTTCTTTTATTGTAAAATTAAATTTGCTTCAGTCAGACGATTTATCACTATCCTGACAGGTTGAGCGTGTTCTTCTAATGTTTTAGATGCTATAATAATACCATCAACAAAAGTGTGACAATAATCTAAATCTCGAAATACTTTATCCATAACGCTTTGAAATTTTGACGAAATATGTTTTAATTCAAATGGACAGTCTTACAATATATAACGAGTAACGGCCTTTGAGTTCGTGATTGTAAGTTTATGTTGATCACTTTTCTTTACTGGAAATCTATTTTAAATGCACTTGCTAAATCAAGAGTTCTATAAATCCGTCCATCTGTAAGTGAATCAAATATTTTCAACAAAGTGGAAATTCGTACACGTCACTCCTTACATACCGATCGAGTAGTCTAATATCAAGACAACTACGTATCTTTTGGTTCTTTTTCATAGTAGTTGTAAATAAAAAGTGCCAGCGATTGCCTTCATCAGCAGGAATCTCTACAAAATGCTTCAAGATTAAGCCATTTTTTTTATTTCGTCTTCTACTGCTTCTTGTGCTATATATGGGATTTTATATTGTTTACAATGACAAACCACATCTGATGGTGTTGATAGTGAAATAACAGCTTCAGGTAAAGGGCAAAAAATAAAGTTTTATCTATTGTCTAAACTGGTAGAATTATGCTTTGACCAAATTCAGTACCAGCTGGAGTATTAATGCCTCACCTATCTCTTTTTCTTGGAATCTTTCCAAGTTAAAGCTAAACCAGTATAACCGATTCCAAAATTATGAAACAAGTTCTTTTCAATGCCCATTGGATGACCTATTGTAATATTCATAATTTCAAATGAACGTTTAACACAAGGATCATTATGTCATACTTCTAATGGTTTTGTAATTCCAATTCGTTCACTCTTTTTATCAGAACTAGCTAAACAAATATAACCCTGGACAGGTACTATAATATTTTCTTTATTACAAAAATTTCTATCTATAGCTGAAAACGTAGCTCCTCCGTCTAACAAAGAAAGGACTTATTTCTTCTCTCTAGTTGTATATGTGTTTTGTTCTCTTGGTTAATATATGTTTTCTTTTTATCCTCTGTTCTTTATTTGTTAACTTACAAGGAAGTCCATCATCAGTCGTGTTATCAACTCGTTGCTGAACATGAGATGTTCAGCTCGTTCTACTGCTGCTTCTTGCCGCTCGTGTTGCCACTGGCAGACCCTTAACCCCTTTATACGCCTCACAAATGTGACTTAGCTTTCTCACTTGAGGACAGTCTATGCAGGTATTTGGATCATATTTTGATTGACGTAGTCGTTGGTTGACTGGGTTGTGGTGTGACAATGAATTACTGAAAAACTTAGTCTTCTATTTGGGTGGAGGTGTTGACGGCATTATCCTCTCTTGACCTCTTTTCATTCTCTATAGAATCCAGTTGTAAGACAACCGGATATAATTCTTACAAAAGAATGATATTGACTTGTGGACGCTACTCGAGTTTAACAAAGCGTTAATAAATAACCATTCGGGTATCCCAAAAAACAAGCACACACCAAAGTCAAGAATGATCTTCATGTTTTGGAGAAATTATATCCAGAAAGCAAACGAATTCGAAATCATCTGAAGTATGTTAGAAAAGATATAAGGTAAATATGATGTTTGCATAATACTTGATCTACGCTGAATGTTATTGTTAAAATTCCTTTTTGTATTTTAGTAAGGACTCCTACACTTCGTCCTGGGTCATTTAGCGGTTGTCGTCGCAAGACGTCCCCCTTTTGAACCCTAAAAGGCGCTTTGCGCATGGTAGCAGGTACGTTCAAGGCTGTATAATAGCTTTTTTTTACTCAGTTCTACTTCCTTTTTATGTAGTAGTAAAAGTTATATTTGCTAATAAAGTTTTATTCTGTGTAAAAGTTAGTATTTTAATAATATAGACAATATAGACAAAATTATTTTGCGTTGGAAACATCATGGAAGGAACCGAAATCTACTCTTGATATGAGTGCAATTGAGCAGTATACAAATGAGGTAAAACATTCGTAAAAAATGGAGGGAGGGCCTTGCTTCAATTTACTCACGTACAGTATGATTTTTCCAACTACGGCTACTATAGCAAGTGTTCGAAAACCCAAGTCTTAGAATAGCTGCTCAATATATCAGTCAAAAAACAAAGAAACGAGCTACACCATCATCATCATCATCATCATCATATATTGTTCCCAGTTCTAAAAAACGGATGACAATAACGGTAAGACAATTATCCAAGCAAATTAAAAATATGGGTTTCTTTTCTTTAAATTTGGTTGACCTACTTTTTATGTGTATGTAGCACGACAAGCAGCTCATCAAATGACGGTTCGTTCGAAAAAAAGTTCAAAGAAAATGACAATGAATTTGTTAATCGAAAAGGATCATCTGTTGGTACTATTATCAAGCATAAAACACCATTAATTCATCAAAAGTATCAAAGTCGCAGCTCATCATTAACAAATCGCGAAAGGAAGATTATGGTGTGAGTAAAAACAAGCGATAAGAGCAAGCAAGAAACTAAATAAATAGCCGGACTAGTCTTTTGGTTTACTGATCATTATTATCTTATATGTTTTTGCTTGTGTATTAGAGCTGGTTTATCATCTGTGTTGGATCTTACTGACAAGTCAATGGAATCACAACGATCATTATTCACTGAAGAAGAGTGGAAGCGACTAACCAATTACTTCAATAAAGAGTACCACATCGAGCCAAAACCATTACACAAGTTTCTTGATAGTGCTTGAACATTCGTCGCCAACGTAAGTATTACAAAACTAGCTAATCACCTGTATGTCATGATTAAATTTTTTATGTTTGAACTTTTTTTTTTTTTTTTTTTTTTTTTTTTTTTTTTTTTTTTTTGAAAATATAGGCGTGTAAGACACCAGTCGCGCCTGGTCAAAGTATCTTTGTAAACTTATTGCTGGCCCATCCCATGTACAAAGAAAACCGAGATATTCTAAAGATAATGGAACATTGGTGAGAAATCATTATATGGAGTGGAAGGGAAACAGGATATTGAATTCGTATTAATCTCTTCTTTTTTTCTATTTGGCTCCTTTGGATCTAATAGTTTGGACTTAATTGAAGATTATCCAGTCCTTCTCGTTAAAACGAACAAGAAACAAAAATATACTGAAAGCGACTGCTTTCGCATTATTTGGTCAAAATTATTTGAACTTTTGTTCAATTCATCAAAAGTTGTACGGATTAAAAGGTAATTTGTTGGTTGCCTTATTGAACACACTCATAATTCGCAATACTGGTTTTTTTTACTCACACATAAAATAAAGCGGTGAGTCGGTGGCCATCTTTAGTACTGAAAACAAGGCTGAGCTCTATCCAAATGACAGTAACATAATTGGGGTTAAGATTGATACGTGTGTAGTTGTGGATGTTGACGATGACGAACATGATATTCTATCGATAGAAGTAGCAAAAGGCGATCGAGACGGAAACGTACTGTCATCGCTCGCTATGACTATATTTGATATAACGATATTTCGATATAGAGTAGCGATAGTGTTTTGGGGCCCAAGACAGATGAAGTGGGGAAATTCGTTCATTTTCTATAATGTCATCGGGTAAGGTTTCAGCAAAAAATATCGCTATATCGAGCGAACAAATGATGTTTTTATATCATTATTATATTTTTATAATCTATGTACAGTATAGACAATATGATGTTCTAAAGTTTTTTTTTTTTTTGCAAGACATATTAGATACATATGTGAATTATCTTGTCAATCTAGTACTGAAATTTTGGACAAAATGGTGTATTCACAAGGATATTTTCTCGTGGTCGTTTCGCTATAAAACTGGCTCAAAAGATGTTTACTTGCTAATATATATATATTGCTTTGGTTGATTGATGTATGAACAGGTTCAAACTGCCATATATTCACAAATCATCTTGCTTGTAACGATGGCATTTACGTACACATTCCCCAACACAACTTTCATATGCCGATATCTGCATCAACTAAATCATTACTTGAATTCCGCAGAACACTTGAATTTTTATTTTCAGTCAAGGTTAGCATGTGCTTACTAGAAAAGTCAATAATAAGATGAGACAAGCATTTTGTTTGTTCTAATAGTTTTCTTTATTTTTTAATTATTTATATTAGGATCATATTACACAATTAGCAGCACGGGTGCTTAAGCATCATACAAAGCAAAATAATATTAGCCAAAAATTTGGAGAATTTAGAAAGGCCAAAACGAGCAATGATGATACTGATTTATGGACTCGCGACACTTGGTACACACCCCATCGTGATGATGGAAGATTTTCCGCACTACCAGCTCATTTATTTGGATTGGATCGACCAAAACCACTATTAGAAAAATTACTTTTACTTGTCGATGATCAAGGAGATGTTAATGATGATGTGGAACCTGAACAAAGGCCAACTAAAGAAATAGATGAATTTGGATACCAGGAAGTAGAGGCAGGATGGTTTAATGTGTATACTGGAGAAACAACTGAAACGCATCCTTTACATTACACCGAATAAAGATAAATGGCTGCTCGCAACTTATTTTCATGAAATTATTTCTGAACTTTTAGTTCTCCGTTTTCTCCCTCCCCCTTCCTCCCCCTCTCTCTCAAGATATGGTGCATTTCACTTGTAATCGCCAATAATTTATTTTATTTCAACTTTTCAATTTTAAAATCCGCTTCTTTATTTGGTGATTTGTGTTACATTTATTACTTTTAACATATAGTTGTTTTTGTGCCATCATAAAGTTAAGTGTTCTATACTAAAACTTTTAATAAATTGTACTACTTTTTTTGTATGCTTATAGTATGATTATGTTCTGATAAAACACTAATATGTGTTTATAAATTTAAGCAGATAGATACATTACATTACTCAATAGCCTTATATCATAGCTTAAAACTTAAAACTGACTCCCTCCGACCCTATTTTACATTTTTTTCTTGTGTTTTGCATAAACCAAAATCAAGAAACTTATCAATGTACTTAGTATTACATTGCCTTTGAGAAACGATTTATATTATATAATTGTTATCGTTAATTTTCATTTTTCTGTTTATTTCAGATATTACGTTTAATTTTTAAAAATTTTTATTTCTCGAAATTAACGATTTTTTGGAAAAATATAAAAAAAAAAATTAATAATATATGAAAAGTTAACTTTTTTAATTTCATTATTGGAAAAATAATAGTTAACGTTTCTCTTTAGTATTTAATTATTTTCAGAATCAATTCTGCAATTAATATTAGCACTTAGAACTTAGAACTCTCGATTTTCTCATTCTTTTTAATTAATAGCAAAAATAACTACAGCACACACTACTGGAATATTATGAAGCTTATACATATGAGGAATATAGTACAGTCAATTTGTTTGAGCATTAATATTAAATGAAGTAAACTTTATCAAATATATGTATATTTTTGGTAGACTAAAAGTTTTTTCTATAGTTTCTTATCTTTATATTATGGCCTTAGATTCCAATATTGCGATACTGTTGTGTTACAGCTCATTCTAATATTTTCACCTACTACTTGTATCACGTGATTTACTTCACCTATGCTTGAGAACTCCGATATGTAGTTTTCATCTTTCAATTTTGTCTCTTGCCCAGCCAAAATGGTCAGAAATGGGCTATGACCGACGCAACTTTGGCAAACTTCAACTTTTTTTTTACAACTTTCTAAACTTTAATAATTGTTTATAACAAGCTTAAAAATGATACTTAAAGTGTGGATTTACAAAATATTGATTTAGTGTAAAGCTGAAGCTTCTAGAAATCAGTGGAATTTATTGGCGATTACAACTGTTACTGTTTTAAGTCATCCAAATGACTTTAATTAATTTTTAACTTTCCATTCTAATACATGGATCTGCATGATAAATTGACAATATTTCAATAACATATATTATATATTCGGCATTTTGTGATAAACCATTTACCAATTTAGTTTAACATACATGTTTACTTCTTCTTTTTTCTTTTGCTGGCTGTTTTTGGAAATAGCATCGTTGATGAAGTGTTCAGTATTCAATAATATACCAAAAGAGTTGGATCGACTTTGAATGGTACGTAGCCTACATAGGTAGGGGGTTAAGGATCAATATCCCTCTTTCGAGTCAGCCGATCGTTACTGCTATTGAGCATGCTTGCTTCACTAGCAGTACCTTTATCTAATTTTCTCGTTTGGTACGTAAACATATTACAATTACTATTTGGGGATAATATCAGCAACAATAGAATGAAAAAAACATGTTATTCATAGTCTACCCTTTCTTTCACTCAATTCCACCGACAAGAACCCCAGTGCGAGTCTTGTCCCGCTACAAGTTGCTGTAGGTATATTTTTTTCCAAGCGGTTATCGTACATATCACAGACGCACATTGATTTAGATAAGTATATATTTTCTTTTTCTGTTAAAAAATCATTTTGCACTATTTTCTTTTCAAATGTGTTTATAATTTAACACTTTTGATAACCCATCTTTGTATCTCGAACACCACTATGTACGTATGTGAAACGTATACCGTTACCGTATAAATGACACAGAATAATGAGAAACTACGCCTTCAACGGAGCAAAGTGAGGCACGTAGAGGCGAGTGTAATGTTCAAAAAAAATAACGGAAAAGAAGTATCAATTGAAAACCTCTGGTAAAAGATCTTAATAGCATGAAGTTATAATCATGTATCACCATGCTCCTTTTTTAACATTTCTACAGCATTGATCTTCACGAACATGTACCTCCATCATTTTCATTTGTAAATATCCATTATATTTGGGTTTGCTATAGGTATTCTATCGTAAATCGAATCTGCTACCAATTTCTTAAAAAAACAATTACATCCACTAATGCCACGGGGCGTCCACTTCGTTGTGCTTTTATTATAGTACCTGTTAATTTCATAAAGGCAATTTTCATTTTTTTGTAAAATCAACGGATACTGTACTGTGAAATTTTTTCAAATAATGTGCATGTATTGAATACGTCAGCTCACTACTGAATATTTTTTAACGTATCAAAATACATATTGATTGATAAATTATTTCTACATGCTTATGCTTATGACATTTTTGTGTAACTGTTTCTTTTTCTTATTTGAGCACGTGTATAGCTTAAAAAAACAAGCTATATATAGTTCCCAAGAGGTGCAGAAATAATTTATTTTTTATCTTTTTTTTCCATCTTTCTAAATTTTTGCTCTATATATACCAAAGCAAAATGACAGCTGAACAGTATAGTATTCTGGGTGGGAAACAAAACTTAACCCACGAACCATTACATAAGAGCCCCATTAATTTCATGAACTTCATTCCTGGCTAATTTGTGAAATTAACTGTGGAATGAAATTATCGAGGTACCATGTTGGAAGCAAAAAAGGGTAAAAATTTTAACAGAAAAAAATAATAATAAATAAACCAATAATGTATTAGTGGACGTGTAATATGGTGTTTTTTTTTTCTTTATATATCACTTATATTTTTTATTTATTTATCCTTATCGTCTCTTTATATAATCAATATCATTTTTTTACTATCATTATTATCACTTTATCATCTTTATCATCATTATTATTATTATTTTTCTAAATAAATATCAACCGATTTACAAGCAGTAATAACTAAGTTTAACCATGACCAATAAGATTTGATTTTACCTGGAACAAGATTCGATTTTACCTGAAATTGTATTCACTTTCACCTGGAACAAGATTCGAATTAAGGAGTTAGATACGTAATTAAATAATTAGTATAAAAAGGATAGTTTCTTCCTTTCAAACAAAATAGCAATTAGTTCACTCTCTTTCATTTTTATTGAAATAAACTCTTTTCCCGACTATTTGATCGGTTGAATTTGCTGGTTATAAAAACCGCCCTTTTATTTATTTTTCTTTTTATTGATTAAGTTATTTATATAACTTTCCTTATTCCTTGAGTCTTTTACTCGGAATTTCTTATATTTTCTTTTTATTTTATTAATTACGTACGATCCGAACGGGACGTAACAATGGTTCATATATATAGTTAATCTTTCTTTGACATCTTTTATGACAAGAGTACGTACCTAATCACGTACTAAAGAAAAAGTATGTGGGCATAATTATAGCTATCATAGTCCTTTGATTCTCACTACTAGGTTCAGACAGTTACTGTCTTCGAAACAAGCTACTTTATATAACTTCTTTATCGCAGAAAACCAATAAGAGCCTTTCTCAATGTATGATTTGGAAGGCCGCTTAATTTCAACCCTTCAAAATCATTGTGAAAGTGAAAATAAAGGGGCTGTGAAAGTTGACAATATGTTTTGTAACTATTCCTAGCAAAAATCAGTAAATTAACGGGGGTTGAAATTAACATGGATGAAATTAACGGGGCTCTTCTGTACAAACCGATCACTAGCACTATGGGCCAAGAGAATAAATATTCAATAAATAAACTCCTATGAAAAAACACGCAAGAGAGGTAACAGAAAAGCTGGCCTATCCTGTATAATAATCTAATTGTACCTCTTATATTTATCACACAAATCAATTTTTTTTTAACTTATCCGTTAAGGATTCAATGCCGCTAGGTGAATTTTCTTATGTTATTTTTACCATTCCTTGATTTTTTTTGGTGGAGTTAATGAGTAGTGAAAATTAACGGATATGAAATTAACGGGGTCCCTTTGTAATTGTTAATCGCCAATTATTTGTATTAGCGGGCATGACTCCGCTTTAACCACTGTATTATTATTATGTGAAGGATATTATAAGTATGCACAAGAGAAGAATATAAACCGCGTTATGATTGACCACTATCTTATTTTATATAAAGCATTAATATCTTTTTATTTATAATACCATTCTCTATGATAAGCTATAATAATTTCTAGTCACTCCAATTATATGTCCAGTTTGCTGGGCATTCAGCTGCGCCATCACACTAATCTCGTACTCATATATCTCCGCTTAATATTTTGGATTTTGGCTGTAAATAATTTCCTCGCAAAAGTGACGTGGTTTTTTTCATTTCGAAAGCTATGGAAGAGTGGTTGAAGCTTATATTTTGTAGCTTTAATGCACATGCTTGCAGTTGTATTTTTCTTTGCAATGTTTTACTCTATAATCCAGTAAGTAAAGAAAATTATGTTTATTTCCATGAACGGTTTTTTTCTCTAAGGAAAAAAAGGACCAGACATTATAAGAAGCATAATACAAGTTGAAACATCACCGGAACTTTCATAGCACCAGCACAATTCCTCCTAGTTTTCAAAATCCAGCAAGAAGATTAATGTAAATAGCAAGATATGTAAAGTTGTTTATAACTTTGAAGTTCATCTTTGTCACCATGGGATATTATTAAATAATAACCGCGTTTTTTTTTTCTCTCGCTGAATAAATTGTCCAGTATACCAGTCTCAGTTTCGTCAAGATATGAATCTTGTTCGTTTATGACCTTTATGGACATGACCAGTGCCCAGCGCGTAAAACCGAGAAACACCAGGGCAGACACGAAGACTTTGTTCTTTGACCTGCCAGGAGTGGGAAGTAAATGGTTTATGGTTCTTTTTGAATTGTAGACTTATTTGCGTTGGTCATGTCATTGAATCTATTGCTAAGGCTATCATAGTAAGTTTGTCAAATAAGATTTTTTCATGTTCCTTTTCGATGTACTAATGCTTTTATGCAATCGTATCTTTGCGTGTTTGTATAGATGTGCTGCTACCAATATGGGGAACTGGTTAGGCCGAAGGTTTTGGATGAGGATGAAATTATGAAAGATTTCATGCTTTGTATGGTTGCTTGGTACACAATGCAGCTTATTCGACTACATATTAATTCATATACATGTTTTTACTTATGTGTTTATAATTTATTGATTCTTTGTGTGTGTGTTTGAATTTACTGCAACCTGGAACTGACACTTTTTGTTAACCATGAGTGGATAACTGGTTCTATCGTAAAGACTCACCGTTTTTTGATTTGGACATTATTAATATACATTATTTCTATGCCCCATTATATATATATATATATATATTTGTTGTTGTTAAAATAAAACATTCATTATAAGATATCAATCCAAAAGTATGAATATAGCTCCCCACGAATGTTACTTTATGAGGTTGTTTATTCTCTGAAATTGAGCGTTATGACAATAAAGAAATTTCTTATCTTTCTTAGATTATATAGGCATAACAATCATTTGTTCAGTAAATATAACAGAGAAAAAAGGAAAACAAAAAAAGTGACTCAGACTGATACGAATGCTTGTTTTTATAAATCTTCAGAAGTGAAGATTAGTGTTACCCCTATTCTGTACAGTGAGTACAGTATTCGCTTAACCGGTTCCCAATACATGTGAGGATTTGTACCGGTTTAGCGAATTACCGGTTTAGCGAATCGAAACTCAGTTGATAGTAATATGTAGAATATAAGCAATTTGTTGACAGATTTTCCCTAGACGACCTGCATATTTTTTACTTGGTGCGAAAAAAAAAATTAGCTTCTAGAAACAAAGGAAAGCGCTGAGATGACATATAAGCAAGCTCGAATCACTGATTTTCCAATTAAATATAGTAATAACAATAAAAATATTATCCGATTTGATCACAGAACCAATAAAAAAATTAATATTATCATATTCATACACACACACACACACACACATATATATATATATATATATATACGTAAGGAAAAAGGACTAATATAACTCCTGTAAATATTTGGAAAGGTTCACCGGATACCAGTTTAGCGAATTACCGATATTTTACTACGTAAGTATATAAAAAATAATTGAGACACACGACCGGTTTAGCGAAATACTGGTTTAACGAGTACGTAACTACGTATCATTGTTATCATTGATTTTAAAAAAGTAGGAGTCTACGTTTTGTTCTTTAATTTCTTGAATCACTTTGTTACAACGTCTTAATAAAGAGAGTAAAAATAAATATCATATAATCAAGGAATTATATACCACTAATATATGGTACTTTTTCACTTAGATATTAATTGGTAATAACAAAGATTGATCTAACATCATGACAAAATTTATTTAAATATTCATTATTACGTATAATCAGTATTGGCAAAACAGTATTAGCACTGAAAGTTGAATTTGACCATGCAAGATATGATTGTCAAACTAAACAAAAATTTCAAAATTGAGCCATACCAGCCAAACTAAAGTTTATTATTTAACTACCTCTAAAAACTGACTCTATGAATTGAAGTGCCATCAATCAGGTCGTTGTGTTTGATAATGTTACTCTCTATTATAACATTGTGATAAATTTTTATTATAATTTTCTCTACTACATGGGGTTGTTATGTATATCAGCAAAAAGAGTAAGGCTTAAACTATGTTATTTTCATGAAGGAAGAGCAGAAATTAATAGAGTGGGGAGAAAAATAAAAAAGTACTTATAATAACCAAGTAAAAACCAAAAGTTTTTCGAGACAAATCTGAACAAGAGATATAAAGATAAAAAGGTAATGATATTTCTTTATTGATAAAAATTGTGAGAGTGAACTCCAAAGGAAAAAGAAAAAAAAAACTAACTAAACTTTAAACTAATTAAACTAACAGTTAGGTATATTTTATATCTTTGAAAGACTCTCCCTTGTCATAAAACATAAAAACAAAAACAAAAATCAAACTGGTTGCATCTTCTCAAACAAAAATGCCGGTACGTACAGGATAAACTATTTGAATATTTATACCACAACGCTTTACAGGAGTTATATACAGAATATGTAGATTCATTTATGTGTTCGAAATATAAACTAGTGGTCTTGAGTCGTTCTCTGGAATTTGAGCCAGGTGCTTCTTGTTGTCGTTAAGCCGCACAATTTGTGGGCGTACGTGGGTCACGTAATAAAGAATGGGTAATACTTTGTTTAAATCACAAACTCTGAAATTTTTCGTCGTGTTCTTCAACTATTCAAGATACTCATTTTTTTCTAGTGTACTCTATACGTATTTATATGCTATGTAAGGATAAACCAAGGTTAGTTCCATATCTCAAAATACACAGAAAAAAAAATTCAATATTGCGAAAATATTCACTTTTGTATTGTTATATTCATTTATATATTTAAAATTTATTACAATTTTTACAACAAGTATTTTAATTTATAGTCAATTGGTGGCTCTTTTTTGTACGATTTTAAAAGATATATTCACAACCTTTTTTTCCTAATACTCGACCAGCCCAGAAAAACCAACTCTATTTTTTACTTGAATGACGCATCGTTTAAGTCGTGTAGATCTAGATCTATATGGCCATAAACTATGATTTTCAACAGGTTCGGTGACGTCTACTACTGCGAGAAGTTTTTTTGATAATTATTGTATTCATGAGCAAAGATGTTTCGGATGAAGCCAAAATACTGACGCTTTTCAGGTCTAATTGAGCTGGTCCAACTTAGATCAGTGTTGACTTTTGTGAATACTCTGATAAATGAATGGTTTTGACCACCATACAGTATTGATTCTTGTCAAAGTTGTCTACCTGTTTCCAGTAATTGGCGTGGGTCGATGATAATGTTGTACGTGTTTTGATGTATTGGGCTGTTGACTAATATAGATGCAACAACAGCTTTTCTTTTTTGCTCTTATGGCTCTTGAAGTCCTGTTTCTTCTTCGAATGGCTGCTATCTCGACAACGACATTCCCCAAATTAACTCCAGCATCTCGTACAGAATGAACACGTCGTTTTTAACTCCCCTATAGCTCTCTCCATACAAAACGCAGTATAGTGCGGCATTGGCCCTAATCGTTCCACTAACTTGTAGGTATGCAACAAATAATGCTGATTTATTGTAAATAGTCTGATCCTGGAAGTTTTTTGTATTAACAGCCAGTTGTTCCACGCGTTCACTTCTTGCTGTGGGGAGAACATCCCATTATTGTGTAGTTTACGGCTACAAATTTATTTGAATGCCGTTGCCAAGTTCATCAGCGCATCACAAGTACTTTTGTCTGTATAATACTCTAGCAATAACGACGAAACCAAGTACGATACGAAGTGAATCCAGTCGATCGATCGATAGAATCCACCATGAATACAAATGTCGCCGCAATCATCAGGAAAGACTGCAGACAACTTGCATGAATCTGCAACTAGTTCACCAAACTCTCGGCACGTTTTTGGTGATAAATATAAAGGGTTTCCTTCTTTACCATATTCACCGATGACAATACGCCAAAGTTGCTTTCCAACGCCTGATAACAAATGCATCCAATCATTGGGAGAAAAGGTCGCACCATGGAAAGTTGGTAAGTATGCAAAAATAGATCAATTGGACTGCCCTCTTTCCTTATTTCTGGCCTTGTCTTGATCTGTTTTCTGTTTCTTAAAAGATTCGATCTTACGTGTTCTTAATGTTGTTTTTGGAGGAAATGTCATACAGTTCAACATGAACTCGCCACGAATCAAACAAAATCTACATCCACGATCATGTGTATGGAAACTGTGTCCTGCCATTTTTGCAACTGCCAAAATATCACCACCACAAAATAAAAGATGTGCATGCACACATAATGGATTAGCTTCTGTTTCAACTATGATGCCGTTTTTACAAAGTTGTTCGAGGTCATTCAATAACGGTTTGAAGAAGGTCATGTCTTGTGGTTTGTTGGGTTCGGGAAGTATACCCACTTGTAGCATGAGTTGGTTCTCCATTCGGTGCTTGGGATTTATATTTAACATGGTTAAGTGGACAATTGTCATGGAGTGTTTACTGGATTTGAACTGCTGGTAGTCAGCTGTATAAAGCCCTAATCCAATGACCAATTCATTCTCAAACAGATGCTTCACATTATTGTATAGTTTACCATAAAAAATGTCCGTCATTACATTTTCCTTGGTAGGACGTTTGGATCTATACTTTAGCATCTCGCGAGTTGTATTGTCTGACACTGGTAATGCGAGTTGTCCTTTTAAGGAAAGCTGCTGCATTATTTTTACTGGCTCGGTAGTAGAACCTTCCTTGTATCTTGCTGTGGAACAATGGGTACAATCTGTGGCCTTGTCGCCTGGCAAGTACATTTTGCATCCGTTAGGACAAATAGGACAAATAATAGGCTTGACAGAAAATGAATTACGCAGATATTGCTTGGAAAGATTATAACTGAGGAGTGGAGGTAATTTTCCATCTGTGAAACGGTTGATGCGGTTGATCATTCGTTTGAATAATTCTCTTGGTGCTCCATATTCGACTGCTAGTGCATAGAGATCAATACTAGTTTGAATATGATTATTCATAAAATGGTTGGTGTTGGTACGAAAATCGTAATGTGGTATTTTGTTAGGAGTTTGTTTCGTAGCTGGTTTGGTCACAGAAGATGGAGCAAAAATAGATGAAAAGTTTGGGTTGCTAGGTAATTGTATAGGTCTGAGAGTTTCATCGTCAGCCGCTATACTTTCATCATCGTCCTCAAAATCTTTTGGGCCTGATGAGGAATGATCCCATTGGTAGCTGTCTTCGTGGTAATCCTGAACTAAGATATTGCTTGTATTATCAATTACATCCAAAGGAGACAAGGGTTTTTGATCGGTTGACATACAGGTCGGATTGGATTGAAGGTTTATCTGAAAATTGTGACGTTTCACAAATAGTTTTGATTTTAGTGCATGAAATAAAAAGAAAATAATATATGAATATAACATTTTGACTAAAGTCGACTTTTTATGAGTTTGATCTTACATTGTTGGAACTTGGCATAAACAGGCTCGCACCTAATTGTGATGGCATGGACTCAATAGAATCAAAATGTTTTTTAAGACATCTATCCAAATGAATACGTTTGGGTTCAAAATTACTGCTGATATACTTTTGACAGAATTGGCAGTAATATGTAATGGTTTTATCTGACATGATAAAAAAAAGTGTTTGTAAGAGTTATTTTTTTTTTTATCTTTGTCTTTGTTTTTTTTTCTACCTTTTATATACGTACGGTAGAGAATAAATGACTATATGCTACTTGTACAGATAGCACTAGCGCTGTTAAAAACAAATGCCTATCTTGGACTTTTTTAACATCTACTCCTTGACACAAATTTTAAACGCCCCCCTATTTACAAATCGCCCATCTTAAAATAAATATTCCCTTCTCTTCCAGTTCCACTGCAAATTTTTTATAATCGTTATTTTCAAGCATGTCGGCCGACTTTGAAGCACTTTGACTCTTTGCCCAGTTTACTGCCATGATTAATGATATAGGTGAGCAAGTTAACCGTGAAGCAAGCACTGGAACGTATTAAGAATTCCATAACCGCACTCTCAAGTGCTGTCACCAGCTTGGATAATCAAGTCCACTTGCTTGCGTCCTGTGGGAGCAGTGTAGTGTCATGGAATTAAGAATGTAAAAATACCGGAGATTCTAAGGGTTTACCCCCGATAAAACTGAAAAGGATCTTCTTAAGAACAAGGTTATCATACCTTAGGATAAAATTCTTTAAGATACATTCTTCAGATGACATATCAGCGATAACTCATCATAATAAACAATCCATATAAATAGACCAACTAGTACATAGAATAAATAATCTTTATCTTATTTTTAAGAATAAACACTGTTTTAAAGGACTCATCGTTTTGTTTACTTTTTTATTATCGAATTAAGTTATTATTCTATCGTACAACCTCAAGCAGACAGTTGTATGAGCATAACTCCAACCATTTGTCAGCCTCTGGTTGCTTCAAATCCGTTCACTGGCCTCAATATCCAAAGAATAGTTTGTCATCCTGTTGACCAGAAGGGTAATCTCCATCAGTTCTTAAGGGACATGTATAGCATTCTTGGGCGTAGCGTTCTAGGTGAGGAACTATGGAACCCTGTGTATCTCACCACGTTCAAGAGAACGGTAAAGCCACTAGCAGCACGAGTTGCATATACTCTTCGTTCACAAGCTAACCTACCGGCTTCTTTTTCATGGTCTGACCTGAATGCTGGCCAAAAGCATGAAGTGGTTGATATGCTAGAACGGTTGACAGCTGTCATGTTTCCTTTTGAGAAGTGTGTTGGATACTGGGGTGCCGGTTTGTTGATGGTGAGGGCATGGAATAAAATACGTGCAAATGGTGACAATCAAGAAGGTTACTATCTCCTCAAACATTTTGTTCACTTTTGTTGTCTATTATCTAACATATTATTTTATTTATATTAGGTGAACAAGTTCCTCAACAGCATTCAGGTTAGTGCTGTTCACATACATCTTATGAGTCTTTTTTTTTTTTTTTTTTTTTTTTTTTGTATTTTCTAACATATAATATCTTAATAATATTAGATACACACGTCACCCAGAAAGAATGTGTGGTTAGTGACGAAGAATTAGTTCAGAGTGGTGATCAAAGGTAATCCACTACTCTTTTCTTATTATACGAACACCATCGATGTTGATATCTAACTTTATATTTTTTCAAATACGTACATCTTATTTTTTTTTTTTAGTGACACCACACTTCCATCTAACCCGGATAGCTGGTTAGAAGAAGATAAAATCAACCAAGAAAGCCAGGACATTCTGTTAGGTGTAGAACTGACAAGTGCAGTCAAGGAATCCTCCAGTGACGATATACCGATCTTGGTTGAACAAGGTAGAAAAGACAGCTATCTTTTTTATTATGAGTACATGAATGCTTGTGATTATACTATTTCATTCTTTTAATAACATATAATGGGTTTGTCACTCGTAATTATTATATCATATGTATTTCCTATAGACCATAATCCAAGATCAAATTAAATTTCTGGTGGTCGTGGTGGTGCTCTTCGCAGTCGTGGGAACTTTTCTGGTGGTTGTGGACGTGTTGCTGCTAAAAGCAACATGGTTCGCTCAGGGCGTGTTGGTCGTCCTCGTGGTAGATTTGGTGCCATTTTTCGTTCATAATAAATATTATGTATTCCGTAGTTATATTTATATTTGTAGTAGCTATCATTAGATAATAAATAGCAAATATGCTATAAAATAAAATTAAAATAAACACATTTTTATATGCTTCTATATAAATACGTTCGTATTATTTTTTTACCTATTGAAATTTGATTTATATAATGACACCATGAACCTATCATAATTTGTAATGCTTTGATTCAACTGATATTCTGAGTCAATGAATATTATGCTTTTCACAGTTACGTATCTACCAATAACATAATGAACATCATAATTTTTTAAACGTTATCGACCAAATAGCATGTCGCTTTAGAGCCATATAGAATATTCAAAATAATATATAAATATAATAAATGCTACGTATATGAATATTTTGAAATATTCTTAAATATTCAAAATAATATACGTTTCAATATATCACTTTTTACACATAGGAAACTTTATTCTATTTTACCGTCATCGGTTTGCTTGTGAAACTATAAGTGGTTGTAAGAGAGTTAAAATATTTAATTTAAAAAAAAATTGTAAATAATAAAATTGTTTTTCCTTTTTTCATAGCGTCATTTTTTTATTAGCATGGTAATTTTTTAAAGATGTAGGAAGAAGAGTTAAAAATATGAGTCAGAAAAAAAAAACGATGATGAACAATAGAAATGCATTTTATCCATTAATGACTTAAAATCAAAGGAGGGCATGAATATAAAATAGCAATAATCGTTGCTAGTTCAATTTATAGATATCGTTTTGGCGTTTTGTCAACAACAACAATATTATCCAATTTGACTTGAGATAATGCTTGTTTTGGTTCTTTTCACAATAAATTGTCAAAGCACACGCGGCTCTGCATGTAATGACCCGATGGTGGAGCAACTTACATAGAAGCAAATCTTTATACGTACATATAAATATCAGTTGAATTTTTTTTTTCGATATTGGATAATTCAACGACACATTCAACAAATGATTATAGTATAGTTCATTGTTTAAGGTTATTTTTGATAATTTATAAAAAATGATGATGAGAGGTTCTTACCCATCAATATAAAAAATTTAAAGATGGGGAAATACGTACATTTAAAATATACTTTCAGAGAAACGGAATTAAAACAAGCGTACTGTACTGGATTGCAACTCATATTGAGAAATTAAGAAGGGCGGCTATTGATAGAATGAAAAATGAGTAAAGCGAACCCTCCTGCCCTTGGTATGAAAAACGTACAGGAAGTCAAAATACCCCCTTCCAATAAAATACATCAACAAAAATTACCCTTTCATTTGAGATATATTTAATGGAATGCACTGGTCAAGATTCTCATCTCTGATTTTCGATTTTTGTTTTTAATGACATCTCGACTGATATCGTTAATATAACCGAGTATGGTTACCAATTAGTTTTTCACGCATGATGATAAATGTTGCTTTGTCATGATGCTTACGTTGGAAAATGACGCTAGCATAGTATATAATCATTGATTAATTAGTTATATCAGTCAACTACTATCGCTAGTTTTTTGGATGAAAATAAAAAAAAAAAAAGAAGTATTCGGAAAGGTTTCTTGTGATAGTGCATTAACAAAGTCAATGCTCTATTTCATTTTGATGCTATCATTGTGGTTTTGTTGCTTTGAGATGCTGCTATTGCGATACGTAGTGTTGTTTTAACTCTACGTATTGCCATCACGACGTTTTGGCATGTTCCTGTTCGTGGAACCAAGTACCATGGGTTACTTTTAATTCTTTCTATTCTTTTTGAATATCATCTGGCCCTTTGTAGTTTATTAATTCGTAAACCAATTTATTATCCCACTTGAATGATTATTTTATTTGTTTCACAACCAGGTTGATGTTGGTAAATCGAGATGATCTGAGATCCATTTACGATGACATTTGAGACACAGAATTTCGGTATCTATATGCGACGGATCAACTGGCAATAAACGATATATTATAAAAAAAGATTACTTTCTGAATAAAATTTCTGACAGGAATGACAAAGATCCTTCTTGTTACATTGAATAATAAGTTATAATTCATCAGTCAAACAAAATGGGTATTGCTTTGCTGCTGATGTTGGTATACCATCGATTCTGGTTCTGAAACAAGTTTAAAGTGAGTGCTCTTTTTTTTTATCCTTGTATTTTAAAATGTAGAAGCAGAATCTGATTTTTTTTTTAATTTGAATTATAGATCATGATTCATGTTGTATATAATATAAAGCAAATTATTCTTTCAAGTGCGATGTTTAGGTTTAGCTTTTTCTGTTACGCCCTTGTATGTTACACATATCACTATTAAAGGAAATGAAGTTATACCAAATGACAACACAAAGAGAAAAAGGTACAGGTATATATGGGCGTAAAATAAGCTTCCTTTTTTTTTTTTGTTTATTTATTTGTGATGGGAGTTTTCGTTTTATATAGATACTAATAAATTTACTATCGATCCTGGAAAGTGAAATAAATAAATGTATAACCCATGTTTTACGTATCAACCAAATACGTAGAATATGAAATACAAAAATAAAAGCTCGATGTTAAACTTTACTACAAGATAAACATAGTTCATATTGAATGTATGATTTACAATATGTGTCATTGAAGAAGATTTTATACTTATAATAATGTAAATCTCCTTTTTTTTTTTTTTTTTTTTTCTTATTTGAAATAACTTGATGATAATATATACAGTAATACGTATACAAAAATATAGAATGAAACGTTTTAAATGTAAATATTATTTTCACGACATTGTGTGTAATACTAAATTCTGTAAATGATTCGACGAACGATCAAACGCCAGGACCAAGTACATAGTGTAGATCGCCCATTCCTATTTAATTGACACCTTCAAAATTATGAATGGAGTTGAAGAACGTGTTTCATTAGTTGTAAACAAAATTTCACATTCAAATAACAAAAAAAGAAGAAGAAGAAGTTTCTGTGAAATATACAATGATTTAACTCTCTTAAATTTCCCTAAAAAAAAAAAAAAGGGAAGGATATGTACAACGCCCATCTCTCTGGATGTGGCGATCACAACAAATATTATTACTTTATTTTATACGTACGTAGTCATCAAGAAAAAAAGATAATTGTATAAAACTATTTGCTCATACCAACTAAACGATGATTATTATTTTGATTCTAATTAACACTTGCAGATATATTAAGAATTCAATAAAAAAAAACACCAAGCCTCTTTCTTTATCAGTAAATTATAGGTATAATATATTCTATATGAGTTCTTTTTATATTCGATCGACATTAGGCAGTCGTTTCAATAAAAATTGTTTAAATGGTTAGTTTCCTTATGTATTTTTTTTTTATCTACGCAACTAATGATATGAATGGGAAAATATATGGTTTTGCATTTGTATTACGAATCTGTAAAATTCAAAGAAAAAGTTATATATAATGTGAATGATTTTTTAATATTACATAGTTAGCAGGAATGAAATACCTGTAATGAAAGTTGTTATATATGTTATTTCTTGTACTAAAAAAAGACTTTATTGTACGTAATACCCCATAATAAACCAGTATAGTTCTTGATTTATTTTTTTTATCTCCCATAATGTAACATCTTATTTATATGTTGAACCAGTATAAAATCTGTTATATAAATCTAACTATTACTCAAATCGGTTCTTCTAAACTTTATAGATATATAAGGTTTTTCTTTTTTAACTTAAAAAACAAAACAAAACAATAGTGATCGAAGCTTCCCCTTTTCCGTAAAAGTCAATGAGAAATTTAGAGTTGTGGTACATCGATCTAAATTGTTATATAATCCATTCTCTTTATCATCGTTAATATTATTGGTGAATTTCTCCTAGTTTGTATACAAAATATATATAAAAGAGTATGGGGGGGTTGTTTTCTCCCTCTTATGCATTCCATCGAAAATAACTTTTTTTTTTTTATTTTTGCCTATCAAAAACATATATATAATGATAATGTGAATTACCATTTGTATTTGTGTTACCGACTTCACTCCTTCCCCTGGTACGTGCGGGTCCTTTTTTTTAAAAAAAAAAAAAAAACTAATTTGGGGGGGTCGTAAAAAAAAAATTGAGTTCAAGGAACAATTGTACAACCTGAAAAAAAAAAGTTGTTCCCGGACCCACCGAATTTTTTTTTACTTTTCAACTTTCCCTCTCCCCCCAAAGGTTGCACCATATAAGAAGAAACTGTTCCAGCCTTTCTCTTTAATTCATTTGTTATTTTTCTTCTACTTCTTTTTCACTATTTTTTTTTTTTTTTACTTTATATTTATTTGCTCTCTTTCTTTTATTGATATAATTTAATTGAATCGAATTAGCAAAAAAAAAAAATATGAATTCTCAATATGATACAAAGAAAAAGAAACCTAAACCACTTTTTGGATTATTTCGTACGGGTAGTGGAAATAATACAATGAGTAATAAAAAATCATCATCACCAACATCCCCTGCCATTCCATCTCCCTCTTTACCTACTCAACAACCACCCAGATTAGGATATGATCCATATGAACCTGTTCATTTTTCAAGACCTGTGGAAGTCATTTCTTCAACATCCACATCAAGAAAACAACAACAAGTACACCCATCAACAAGACGACCACGATCTAAATCAACGGCTGCTACAGGTCAGAGAATAACAATGTCAGCTGCTCAACGTGCACATAGTGTCAAAGTACGCGAACAAGCATTAAATAAATTATGTGGGACATCACCCACGCCATCGCCATCCACTTCATCCCCTCGATCCCCATTTCAACAAAGATCTCCCATGCCACGACAATTCACACCACCCGGTTCACCTTCTTCATCACCCATAATAAGAAAACATGTTTCAGCGAATGATTTACGACAAGCGAATAAACATCACTATGATGCAATTTATAATAATAATCGGATACCCATACCAAGTAATAGTACAAGTCGAACAGGATCTCCACAACGAACTCATTCCCCAAGAATGATACCTACTACTACTACTACTACTACTACTAATAAAACCTATAAGAAATATCAACAACAAAAACCTTCTCTTCCCAGTGATGATGAAGATTCTGATGATGATATACCATTGGCTGTTACTATGGGAACAACACCAACAAGAAATAATAAAAATTTCTTTTTATTGGATGGTGCAGAAGATGATGATGATAAAGATTTAATACCTATTGCAACAGCTTTAAGTATGAAAGGAAATGGTATGCTATCAGCAGCAGATAAATATAAACAAAAAGTCAAAGAACAATTGGATATGAGTAGTGATGAAGAAGATAATATTCCTATTTCAACCATGGTGTCGTCACGACAGTCAATGCGTTCGGGTCGACAACAAAAAAAACCTGGTTTACATGATTACAACTTTTGTGCCGCAGGCGGTATAATAACATAAAAAAAAAAAAAAAGAGTTCTCTCTCGTCATTAATACGTACATAATTATACATCTATTGGTTCATAAATTCTAGCAAATATCCCATTATATCATCATTCATTCTTATTTTATTTTAAACTTTATATTCCACACATAACACAAACATACACACAGACCCGATCCATTTATTATTTTGATTGTATTTTCTGTTACAGTATATAAACACATAACAACAACATTGCATTGTTTATTTTTTGTCCTTTGTTTTTAATTCACTGTATTGAATATCCCTATTATTTGGCATATTTGACATTTGGAGCAAAAAAAAAACGTGTAAAAAAGGGAATAAAACAATTGTTCTCCTTGAATAAGATTTATTGTTACATAGGGTTAGGACAAGTAAGATGTTTCTTTTAGGTAAATATGGGTGTGTAATATAATATGACCAGCCATCAATTATTATTGTAAAAAAAAAAAAAAAAAAAAACAATAACAAAAAGGAGTTAAAAAATTATTATAGAATGAGGCTGATGTATGATATTATGCGCCATTTCCTTTTTAAAAGTTACAGATAAAATAAGCAAACTGGGGCTTAAGAAATAAATGTGCTGAAAATAATCTATATTTAATCATTAAAATTTTTTGAAAACGTTCTAGGGTAAAATAAGTTATTATAATTCCCCTTTCGCCGCTTGAATGAATAATAACAGATTTAAAAGATATGTAATATATATATTAAAATATAGGTTTTTTTTTGAACTGGAGAAAATATTTGCAATTAAGAAGTTTTCATCTTTTTGATAATATAATATGATAATTAGATTAATTTAATTAATAAAAAAAATTGATTGATATGTTATTATAATATTATATTAAAGATTCTTTTGCTCTCTCTCTCTCTTTCTATTTATATATTGATAATATAATAATAATAATAATAATAATAATTTATTTTACCGATCTCTTACATACATCTACCATACTATATAAATAATTGTTTGATGAATAATGATACGTAATACAAAAATATAACATACCCACGCGACGACAAAGATATGCTATGTTGTAATAAAAATTACCTGTATTTGAATTGATTATCATAAAATGATTTACAAGGTTATTGAAATGATCACGTTCCAACAACTATTTTATATTACTGAAAATTGATCAACATCTCAGAGTTCTCACCCATTTTTTTTTTTTTTGATATCCACCGTTATAGGTAGTATGTACCAAACATTTCTTCTATTATATCATAAAATTAATTTTCATTTTTATAGGTTAATATTTTTCAAGTACGTACCTTTTTCACTTTTATAACATGATTGTAACCCCCCCATGCTTTAATTTTCTAATATAGCATATAAAGTTTTTTTAATACAAAATGAGTTTTTGCTTTAATAATCATTTTCTCAACAATGTTTTATTGTCATTGCTTTTTATTGGTAATATTGCTAACAAGTTCTATATTATACAATTACATACTATAAAAACATTTTATTTAAAACGAGTAGTATTAAAATAGGTGGTGCTATTTTCAAATTTTAATTTTTCTGTTTATCTGAGAAACAGGTAAAGAAAAAAAAAATGAAAGGCATGGAAATCTTTTGGTTTAGACTTTTCCAAATCACTTGATATATAAACTTATTTTTTTTTTCAAAGAATTTAAAAGTTATAGTAATAGTATATATCAACATTTAAAATATTGATTAAAGTATGGTACAGTGTATATTAATGATGAATGATTGAGTTACTCATACGACAAAACTAACAATTTTTACATACTTGTATCAAAATTTTATGTGTATCAATTCATCTATTAGGCTGTGATATATATATATATAATACAATAAGTAATGAGAAAAATATTCCAAATAGTTATTCAAAATGTCAATAATTATTTTTATTAAGTATCATCATATTAGGGGAGGACGGAGAATGGTACTAATATTATAATATATTTACATGTTTTGTATTCGTTGCTATAGGCAACAATAACAAAAAAAAAATATGTAGGAGACTGACTAAATTCTTTTTGACATGTTATTTCATATATATAAAAAGTCATAAAGAAACTTTTTATGACTATACAATTTAATAGTAATAATTTCTCTGTAGGTATAGTTTATACTTCAAAAAGATGTCATAACTAACCTTATTTCTAAAGACAGCAAAAAATAAAATAAAATAAAATGGAGGAAAAAGCGCACCCGAAAAATTACACACGCATATAAAGCATTAATCAACATTTTCACATGGTATTCAAATCTTTTTCCACGCCTTCTTATGTCATGAACCTTTTTTTTCTCTTTTTCTTCTTTTCACTCTTTTACTTTTGTCTTTATTTATTCTAAATTCTCGAAATGGCACTTCGACAAGCTTTCATCGTTTCAGCCAAAAGGTAAAACCTTCCCCTCATTCTTTTATTTCTTTAGAAACCTTTTTGTTATTTTTTTTTTTAATTATATATTCTCGTTTTGCTCTCTTTTCTTACATACAATTTATTATTATTATTATTATTATTACAGAACACCTATTGGTAGCTTTGGTGGCAAGTTTAAGGATTTAACTGGTAAGAATAAATAGGAACTAATATATCTTAACTCTTTTTTTTTTAAAAAAAAAAAAAAACACACGAAACTAATAACAAGTATAAATAATATATAGCTTCTGAGTTGGGTGGTTTAGCATCCAAGGCAGCCATTGCTGATGTGAAAAAAGATATTGATATTGATTCAGTTATTTTTGGTAACGTCATGCAAACAGATTCAGCAGGTGCTTATGTTTCTCGTCATATTGGTCATCGTGCTGGTTTACCTGTTCATGTCCCTGCTTTGACTGTAAACCGATTATGTGGTTCAGGTCTTCAAAGTGTTGTGAATGCAACCCATGAAATTTTATTAGGAGATAGTGAAATTGTTTTAGCAGGTGGTGCTGAAAGCATGTCTTTATCTCCTTATACATTAAGTGGCAAGTCACGTTGGGGAACTAAATTAGGTGTTGATTTAAAACTTCAAGATTCCATGTGGGCTACTTTAACTGATCAATATCCTAATCCTACTCCTATGGGTATTACTGCTGAAAATTTGGCTGAAATGTATAAGATTTCTAAAGAAGAATGTGATCGATATGCTGCTACAAGTCAAAATCGTTATGAAGAAGGTATAAGAATTGAGGGGGATGATGATGATGATGAAATAATAAAAAAAAGAAAGTTAATTAATATAGGATGAATCATTTTTTATTTTATTATTATAAATAATGATAGCTGCCAAGAAGGGTGTTTTTGATGCAGAAATTACACCTGTTGATATCAAGGTGCGTAAGGGTATTGAAACTGTAACTCAAGATGAATATCCTCGTTCGGGTGTTACTTTTGAAGCCTTGCAAAAATTAAAGCCTGTTTTTAAAAAGGATGGTGTTACATCTGCTGCTAATGCTTCTGGTATCAATGATGGTGCTGCTGCTTTAATTGTTGCAAGTGAAGATGCTGTTAAAAAGTATGGATTGACTCCTCTTGCACGTGTTGTTAGTTGGCAAGCTTCCGCTGTTGAACCTACTTTAATGGGTTTGGGTCCTGTACCTGCTATTCAAGGAGCACTTAAGCGTGCTAACTTAACTTTGGATCAAATGGATTTAATTGAAGTGAATGAAGCTTTTGCTGCTCAATATTTAGCTGTTGAAAAAGAATTAGGATTGGATCGTGAAAAGACAAATGTCAATGGGGGTGCTATTGCTGTAGGTCATCCATTGGGTGCTTCAGGTGCTCGTATTTTGACTCATTTGACACATGCTTTACAACGTACTCAAACAAAATATGCTGTTGGTTCCGCCTGTATTGGTGGTGGTCAAGGTGTTGCTGTTATTCTTGAACGTGTTTAAAAAAAAGAAAATTTTCTAAATAAATATATAGACTAAAAAGCAATTGATTTTTGTTTGATTTAGTAATCCAACTCTTATTAATAATAATAAAATGTAACGTAATCTTTCACACACTCTTTTTTTTTAAACCCTTCCAGGATTCATCCCGATCCAATGGAAAAATAATTACCCAATAAAGTTCTTATTCAAATCCGGAAAGAATATTATTTTTTTTTGTGTGGGTTTTGCATACTTTAATAAACTTTTTAGAGTTAAAAATACATAAAAATGACAGAAGTTGCGAATGAAATTGAAAAAGGTTTAAAATTTTTAAAAAATGACATGGTTTCAAAAAGGAGATTTTGAATTTCATTCTTAAGCTTGTATTATAAAAAAAAAAAAATTAGTACTTGCTGATCGTGAACGTCTTGCCGATGAAATCTTTATGAATAAACAAGCGGTAAACTTGCTATTCTCTATTATTATTATTATTATTAATATAAATAAATAATGCTATTATATATATGTATGAATATCAATGACTTATATATTCATAAAAATAAAACGTAGGTCATTGATCATGATCGAAAAAGAAACGCTAATCGTGAAGGAATAAATCAACTTACAAGAGGCAAATTAAAAAATGGTAACCTTATTTGGATACAATTTTTTAAAAAAAAAATCTTATGGATAACGCTCTTTCCATTGACACTTTATGATTATTATTTTTTAATAATATATAGAAAAAAAAGTATGGATAATGACAGGTGGTGATATGTTTATTAAATTACCAGTAAAAGATGCAAAAGATTATATTGAAAAAGGTAAAAGAATTATTATTAAAAAAAAAAAAAAAAAAAAAAAGATGGTATGCATTTCCTCCCCACCCACCCTCCAATAAGGTTTTATTGAATTCATAAAATTATATAATAGATCAAAAAGTATTGACAGAAAAGATCGATTTATCAAGAAAGACTATGAAAGAAAATGTACAAAAATTGGAAGGATATGATATGAAAGGTTTTGATTTAAAAAGTATCACTTCAGAAGATCTTTATGATATAACAAAATAAAAGATAGTTTCTTTTTTTTACTTATAAAATACGGTAATTATAAAGTTTATGTATTGTACCCAATGTGAACTCTTTTTTTCTAAAAACAACAACTACAACGTTTGATAACTTATATGGAATTTCAAGGGAAATAAATTTTTTTTATGGATTCGAAAAAAAAAAAAACATGACAAGAGAAGTGTAATAGGTTAATACCAGATTGGATATATATAGAAAAAAGAATAATGGTTTATTATATATGGAAGAAGAATGATTTATACATACAGTATTTTGAAATCAAAATAATTATAGATCAATCTTTGTGTTCAGTGTGATATTCTATAACTATTAAAAATGAATTTCAATTGAGTTATTATCAATTAGTATCTAATAAGTGAGCACGTATTATATACCAGTAATGTTAGATAATTGATTACTTGGATGATTTTTTTTTATTGTCTTTATAAAGACGTTGTAACAAAGTGGATCAAAAATTCAATGAATACCAAACTACTTTTTCAAAAATCAATGATAACGATGATAGTTATCATCCAACGTTTGACGTAACTTATCTAGTATTTTTTTAATGTTCCAAAAGGCGAAAGCTATAGTATTAATATTCTATTAGACATACGCTCGTAATGAGACCAGGTACTTTAGATTCCTTTTCATTAATTTATTCTTGTTAAACTTTATGTAAGCTTGATATCGATAGAAAATCTGGCTTTTATTTCCATATAATAACATATTTATATTTCTTTGGATATCTGGTCGTCCATATAATATCCATAATATATTTTTGTCAATTGAAAAGACTCTATTTCAGTTGTTAATATTCTTATTTTTTTAACTTGAGGTCAATTCATAGAATTAGAGTGACTCAATCAGATTTGATTTCAAGTTAAAAAAAAAATAGTCGAGTGTGAGGTAAAACCTTAGTGTGGTCCGTGCCACTTTTTATAACTTTGAAGGTTTTATATGAGTTAAACAGTGCCATTATCGTTGAAATGAATAAAGAGAATTTATTGTTTTTTTTTAAAGAAAAAAGTTATGATAATAAACATAAACATATGTCATTATTATATAAAAAATGATTTTAAGCCTATAGTTCTATTATAAAAATATGAGTATAGTATGTGTATATGTGATTAATGTTAATGCAGCTATAAAATAAAAATTTAATTTCAATGGCTGCGCGCTTTTTGTTTCACCTTTTTTTTTTTCTTTACAAGTATGACTCGCTCTACTCTGACGGCAATGGTTCACCCATTCGCTTGACCCGTAATCTTTCCAATTCTCCACCTCGCATTCCTCCCATTCCTCCCACTCCGACTTGTTCACCTGCATTTGATTATAATCTGATGCAGGAAGGTTTGCAGTGAGTGATTCGTTGAATCAGAGACGAAGAAATCTCGAAAAGAGACATAGCGCCACTTCGCCTTCGTCGTGCTTGTCTTCCGATCAGAATCGTTCCTGAATCCCACTGCCACAATACCAATGGATGCTACTACTACTACTAGTACTACCGCTTCAGGTTTCCTTGGGTTCCTCTGCTTCTGGTTCCCCTACTTTCTCTCATTCCTCTGCTTCCGCTACATCTGTTCGTTCTGTTGGTGCTTCTGGTGTTGGTGTCAATAGTGATGTCGGCGTCAGTGGTGGTGATGATAGTGGTAGAGAAGAAACACAAGATACCCATAAAGACCCATTGGACATTGATTGGAGGTATGGTGTCGCAGAGGACATAGACGTGGATCGGTAGGAGAGGGGGACGTGGAGGTGGATATTCTTTCACCAAACGCAACCTCATTGTGGTTCTAAAGAAAGAGGTAAGTTCTGTTCTTTTGCTTACAAAAAAAAAAACATTTTATTGTGTAGATATTCTAATATTATAGATATTATATATTTTGTAGCTTTTTTTTATATATACCCTTCAAAAACTATAAAAGTAAGTTGAATAATATTTGTTTTTTTTACCTGTCAAAAACAAAAAAAAGAACTTTTTTTATCGACGCGTTTTTCTTCCTTTTTTTTTTTTCAATGATTCGCTCTACTATGTCAACTGCTTGTTTTCGAACTTCTCGCCTCAACGCTACTCCCAACACCAATGTACAACGCTTTCGGTTATATGGAAATCTTCCTTCTCTTCTTCCTGGCATTCCACATTTTCCTCCAGCACGAGTCGTACACCTACAACTGGTCCCAACCTGATGCAGGCTGGTTTAAAAAATACAATCCGCCGATTGAAAGACGAAGAAATCTCTAAAAGAGATATTGCGCCCTGTTCGACGTTCCCGTCGTTCAGGCATGTCCGAGATTGGAAGTTCTTCAGAAACTTCCAACTTCACTTTACAAGCTGCTTCTGCTCCTGCTCCTGGTAGTTCTGGTACCGAAACTTTTGCTGCTATTGGTGCTACTTCTGCCCCCCCCCGCAGATACCGTCGCTTCTGTTGGTGGTTCCGTTTGGTGCCGGTGGCAGTGGGGGTAAAGAAGAAGAAGGTGAAGAAAAAGGTGATAATATGATGGAAGTTGACTGGCGGTTTGGTGACGCCGAGTATATGGATGTGGATTGGTGGGAGGGGGACATGGAGGTGGATGTCCTCCCCCCCCCAATGCCACATCGTTGTGGTTCTAAGGAGAAGGTAAGTTCTGTCTTATTGCATACAAAAAAAACCATTTTATTGTGTATTTTAATTATAATTGCTCTATTTTGTAGTTCATTTTTTATACCTTTAAAAAAACCACAAAAGTAAGTTGCATAATACTTGTTTAAAACATGTTTTTAACTTGTCAAAAAAAAAAAAAGACCTTTTTTTTTTTTTTTTATTGACGCGTTTTTTTTCTAGAAAATATAAAAACCCAACAAAAAAAAACCCATAAAAAAAAATATATTTTCTTTCTCTTTTTCTTGGTAAGTAACTTTTTATAGTGTTATAATATGAATTGGAAATAAAACATGATTAGGATATTGGATATTAATATCAACAATCTACTTTATTTATAGGCCAGTTCCCCTTTGCGCTTTACTTTTTTTCGTTTTCTTTTTTTTAGAGGTAAATATAATTGCGTATATGGATTGAAAATGGAAAAGAGAAATGATGGTGTCAATAATTTACTAGTTCTAATATATATATATATATATACTTCCTTTTATTTAGGTTGTAGTCGAGCTTTGCTCACTCCCTCACAATTATTGTTTGTATATACTTTTTGAGGTACGTAATTATTTAGTAAGGTATAGGCAAGTTAATGACAGTGATTAAATTTGTTGTGTACTAATATCATAAGTTTATTGTTATCCCCATACGTCGGTATATTATAGGTCGAGCTGGATCCCTCTTTTTTATTTATTCGTGAATATACTCTATTTATTTCGATGTTTTTGCTGTCATTTTTGAGGTAAATATATTATAAATATATTATGAATATGAATTACGGATGGGGTGTGTGTGTTGAATGGAAATGATATTTAGGTTACTAATCATACTAATCATAATCCATATATACGTGGGTAGAGATGGTTCCCTTTTTTTTTTTTTTTTGTTAATATACCCTTAGAATATACGTATCCTACGTATTTAATTTAACGTTTTTGCTGTTAGGGGGGGGGTGTTGAGGTAAATACTCTTCAGATATATTATGTATATGCAAATGATACAGTACGTACTACAGCTACTAATGATACTTATTATAATACATGTTCATATATATATATATATAGGTCGATATGACTTTCTCTTTCTGTTCATATACCTTGTTTATAGAACATACGTAGATTGTTTATGCAAAAAAAAATCCAATTATCATAGAAATGATTACGTAATAGTCTTTTTTTTTTTTTGTTTTCTTTGTATTAAAAATGAGAATGATAAAGAAAAAAAAAAGTATTGTTACATTTACTAAAAAGTAGAAAGAAAGGAAAAAAAAAACAAAAACTGGTATAACTTTTTGTAGATATGAGTGTGTGTGTGTGTGTATGTTTGAAGATAAAAACAAAACCAAAGATGAATAAGAAGAGTCTTAGTTTGGGGGGGGGGAGGGAGGGAGGGAGGGAAATGAATGATAATAATTAAAATGATGAATATGAAAGGATTAAATTAATTAATTGACAGTAGTAGGACTATATTTTCTTCTACGAAGATAACTAGATAAATATTATTTTTATTAGTTTTTTATACAAAAAATTTATATCACACATTTGAAATGAAAATTTTACCTTTTAGGTCGTGGACGACATAAAACATAAGCCATATTAAGTGCTGGATTACCTTTATTATAAGGATTCACACTTAAATCTGATTGTTTTGTCATGACTGATGCACGTAACTAAAAAAAAAAAAATAAGCATTTAAAATGAGTTTTTTTTTATCAATATAAATCTCTTCCCCCCCCCATCCCATAGGTACAAAAGAAAAAAAAAAGAATTTACCTGTTCATGTGTAGTGATACCTCGTAAAATTAAAGAACAATGATATAAAGTAAGACCACCCACCATTAAAAGAAGAATTAAACATACAATGGCCAATACAAAACTCACTGGAGCTGAATTAAATACTGTATTAAATGTTGCTTCTAATTCATGTTCTTTCCATTTAAGTAATAAATGAACGATTGAAAAAACAATCACAAATAAACATAATAATGTAGCTGATGTAATAAATACGAAAAAAGGTCGATAATTACGTGATCCAATACAATTATTTAACCAAATACAATGATGATCTTCCACCTCTAGAATAAATTAAAATATATAATCACCTCTCAAATGGATTAGTTTTATCATGATTCTAATTTATGTATATATATATATATATATAAAATCATATTTACCAACACAATTATCGCATTGGCGACAATGAGATGCTCTAGGAGGTCGATAAATTCGACATGTTTCACAATAACGTAATGTCCAACTTTTATCTTTTATTTGTACTTCTTTTTGAGTGGGTATACCTTGATGCCATATGGAATCAGAATAAGGTGATCCAGGATCATCATATCTTTCTAATATAGGAAATGGATCCAAATCACGGGGTATAATCTAATAAAATACATTTTATTTATTAAACAACTTTTACATATATCTTTATAATTAAAAAAAAAAAAAAAACTTACACCAGGATCAGTCCAAGAAGTTTTTATCATGGATGTCAATGATAATACAAATAGATATGCAAATAGAATTGGAATAGCTGGATGAATATTAGTCCAAATAAATGGACATCTATTTTTCATTATATAATTCATATTTATTATTAATAACTTTTGAAAAAAAAAAAAAAAAGATTTTTCTCCAACGCTCTCTTCTCTTTCTTTAATACATAGAAAGAAAAAAAAAATTAGAATCCCTAAATAGTATGAATGACTTACGTGAAAATTCCAAATAGAATAGAAGGAACAATTAATAAAATTAATGCTAAAATAAATGCCCAATATTCTCTACTTGTCATAAATCGACCACCACAAAAAAACTTGTTTTGACCTGGAAAAAGTTTATAATTACGAACTAATTTTTTTTGTCGAGTACTATCCATTGTAAGTCGAGGATTATCCACAATAGGTGCATGTATATTATGTTGTTGTTGATGATGATGATGAGAAGAAGAATAATCAAGATTATTTGTAATAATAGGTGAGGGTGTTTTAATTGGATAATGATGATGATGATGATGTTCTTGAAATGATGTAAGCGATGTCGATGGATAGATAGGATGAGGTGATGTAGGAGGAGAAAGAGGAGTGGGTGATAAAGGTGATGAAGAACTAGTATATACTTGAGTTGTTTCCAAGTGATGTAATTGTTGCATAGAATGTTGTTGAATATTATTACTACGACCAATTAAAGTGGCACTATCATCACTTGTCATATTTGAAACAGTTGTCATCCCTGAAGAATGAGGAATAGGTTGTTCATGAGATATTATTATTCCATCAGTTATATTATTTGTTTGTAAACGTTCATGTTGTTGTTGTTGATTAGATGAACCACTCGTTGCTGTAGGTATGGAATTAAAATCAAAATTTTCAAATGAATCAGCTTGTCCTTGTTGTTGTTGTTGATGACGTTCTCTTTTTGATGCAAAACGAATCACATTAGAAGATGGGTATGCAAATGAAGTATTATTATTTAATGTTGTAGAAGGATATACTAAATGTTGAGATGGTTGTTGATGTGTTAAAGTAGGTTGTGTTATTTGTGGTTGTACTTGTTCTAAAGGAATACTACCCAAGGTACTAAAATAAGCTTCTTCCTGTTGTTGTTGTTGAAGTTGTAATATTTCTTCTTCAGTGGACATGCCAATAGGGCCATGCTGTTTGGGTAACTCATTAGGACCCATGTAATTATTATTAATATTATTTTACTTTTTTTTTTTTTTTTTTTTCCTTTTGAATCAAGTAATGTTTACCAAAGAACCGAGATTTTTTTTTTTAAACTTTTTTTTCGCAGTTCCTGATTAAACTCGAAACTCCACTCATTTTTTATTAAAATATCTTGAGTATATATATATATATAATAATTAGACTATTATTTATTATTATTATTATTATTCACTTGCAGTATTAAATTAACATTTATATATCTCAAAATTATATACAACCAATGTTGCTTTTTTTTTTTTATCTATAGTCATTTTATATTGTTAAAGTTTAATTACCCTGGTTTGCTACAAACGATTATTAATAAGTGGGGTTCTTTTTTTTTTTTTTTTTTTTTTTTTTTTTGCTCGGGTAGAATAACCCCGATCAAGTACTCTATTACCCAAAATGAGAATTGGGCGAAAACAAAACTATATTTTCAAGTATTCAATAACAACAACAACAACAACAACAAAAGAGTAGCTTTTTTTTTACAAGTTAAAATCTACTAGTTATATAATCAAGTTAAACATTATTTTGGATATCTTAATAAGAAAAATTCCTATCAAGTTTTTGGTTATATTGGTTTCACCAAGACCCTGAACTATTACCCATTATGGGATTATCCCCCCCCCACCTTTCTTTTTTTCCTGTCAAAACAATGTTCTTCTTGGGACCAATAAACAGTTTAAATCAACTAATTATTACATTTGCTTTTTTTTTTTATATTGCATGAAAAGTAACAGTTGAATCGCCTTTTTTTTTCTTCTCTCTCTCTCCCATAAAACCTACTATGAATCATCATACATACTTTTTTTTTCCCTAAAATATGATGCAGTACTAATAAAAAATGAGTATGCCAAGTTAAAAACTCCTTTTTTTTTTTTTTTGATAATGGAATATGTAGGTAAAACTAATTTATAATAAAACTTTTGTTCATTTTGTTTCGTATATTTGCTTATTATATATATATACGTATCTTCTTAATGTAAAATAACAATAGTGAAGGAATCAAGTATTTTGTTTCAATAGCTTTTAATTGTTGTGTGACAAAATATAACAAATTATAATTATTTATCCATTTTGCATAGTTATTATTTTTATTATTATCCATCCAAGTAAAAAAAACACACACACATGAGTTTTTTTTTTATATATTACTTTCATCTTAAAAAAGTAATCTTTTGATTCATATAAATAATGATACGTATTAAAAAAAAAAACGTGCAAATTAAGATATGTTCTTCTTCTTCGGAGAGATGAAAATGTTTATAAATATATAAAAACACACGTGTAATTTGTATATATTCAAATAATGAAAAAAAAAAAAAAAGAATTGTCTGTACTATGTGAACAAAATAGGATATACTTTAGTTATACACAAAAGAATGTATTAATATATATATATATTACAAGTTGCCAAAAACGAATGATTGTTTTATTTTTTTGTTAAATCAGTAGTAAGAAGTCGTGTGAGGGGGGGGGGCGGGAGAGAAGAGGAGAGGAATAATAAAAAATATCTACAAATTTTTCTTTTTATTGTGTAATATAGGGGGGAGTTTTTTTTTAAGAATAAATTCTACATAAAAGTCATTGCAAGACCTACTAACATTAAAGATAAAGCAGGTGTTGTAATAAATAAAGAAGTAGCTGCTGAATTTGTATTATCACCCGATGAATTAGGATTTACTTTATCACATTCTAATTGTTTTGAACTATCAAAAGTAACATTATTTAATTGGGCAGCAATTTCCAAAGTATTTCCACGATTATAAAAATCAACAATTAAAAAATTAGGTCTTGAACCAAAAGCTTGGTTACAGTCATTGGCTTGTTTCAGTAAAGAACCTTCTCCATTGGTAACATTAGCAGAACCACTTTGAGGAATTTGAATCGTATTACCTCCCCATGGTAATTGACCATAAAGGAAATGATTCATACCATACATCATTTGATCTACATTAGCAGGTGGAGTTTCAGGTCTATCAATAGTACATTGAAATGAAGTCTCATTTTGGTTATCATAAGGTGTCTCGAACACATAATCAAATTCTGAGTGTAACCTATAAAAATTATTCTTTTTTTTTTAGTTACACAACCTTACATTCGTACACACACACACACACACACATATATATATATATATACACATTCTCTCTCTCTCTAATATGAATAATATATATAAACTTTTACCATGGTACTGTATTTTGATCAGCATTAATATCAACAAAATTTACTAAACGTTTACCAGAAGAAATCATTTCTTGTAAAGTAGGCCATGTTAAATTTTGTGGTGATTGAACATGAGCATATTCAAGAATACCACTTGCTTCATAAGATGCTTGAAAATCTTTTGCATACATATCATTATTAGGAACATTCCACATGATAGTTAAAACTTCATTAGGATTTTCTTTAAGCCATCCAGCAATATTGGATAAAGTATCTTGTGCTTTACCAGCATCAAGAATGGAACAAGATGTATGACATAAATGTAAATCGGTATCATTTTCACTTTTTACTGCTGATAATCTTAAAGCACGAACACCATCCGTCATTTGAGCTTTAATATCACATTGTTGATTGGCAGCAGGACTCGCTGAATAAGCATATGAATTATGTGTAAGAACATAAGTCAAATCACTATATGATTTTGAACAGAATTCACTATATCCATTGCATGCTTGTTGGTCTTGTGCAGATACTACATTAAAAGCAAATAAACTTGCTACGGTTGCCGTTAAAACTCGTTTAAACATTTGAGAGAGGGTTGATTTATTATTATTATTATTATTGATTGGTTGGTTGTTGCTGTTGTTTTGAACTCTCGTCTATATAAATAACTGAAATAGATTGAAAAAGTAGAAAAAGAAAAAAAAAAAAATAAAAAAAGTAGGAGAAAGAGATAAAGAAGAAGAAGAAGAAAAAAAAAATAATTCTAGGCAAACTAAGTGGGGGACCTATTTATGGGTCTTTATAACCCGTTTGCTGACTTTTTTTGAAAAAAAAAAAAAGAGCGGAGGATGTTTTTGGTAATTGTTTCTGTCAAGCTATTTTTACTCCTAAAATTATTCATGAGACCATCCATCATCCTATCTAAATTAGTAAATAACCTCTCTCTCTTTTCATTTTTATTCGATCTATGATGAATAAATCTCTTTATGCCGATGCCATGGATATATACATATATATATATAAAAAGGAGTGGGGTAAGCAAGAAAAAAAGCGCTTGTTTTTTTTTTTTTAGTCCACACTAGATTATTTTTTAAAACAGCTTGTTATTGTTGTTATTTAAAACCAAAAAAAACTATTTAGGTAATAGTACGCATAATAAATAAATAATAATAATAATAATAATACGTAATACGCCATATACATAACAAACATAATTAAGTATGAATATGGAAAATCTGTTCCTTTTATTCTCAAAGTCCTACGTACTAAACATTTCTAATGATAAAAAATGTTTTTTTCAAAAGTTGTTCTTTGGAATAATAATAATAATAATAATAAAAAAATTGTTGCTAAGCATTTAGGCACGTAGCAACAAATAATCACATTTTATTTTTCAAAAAAACATGTGTATATTATTCATTCTTGATTCAAGTATTAAAAAAAGAAGGGATTCTATAAATCGGAACAACGTATTTACTTATTACTTGCCACATGCACTATTTCTTTACACGTTTTCAATTTTAGTTCATGTCATTTTTTTTTACTTTATTACTTTTTTTTTTATTGAAACTTTTTATTTCTACTTGACTTGTAATATAGAGTGCTTGTTTCTTTTTTTTTTCACTTTTATGAAAATAAATAATTGATGAGAAAAAAAAAAAAAGAAGTCTGTTATCTATATCGGCTTGACATGCAATCGTTAAGAAAGAAAGAAAGAAAGAAAAAAAAAATGATCGACTGGAAAAAATAAATAAAAACCTTATAATATCTCTTCACAAAGTAAGAATAACTTGTTGTTTACTTGTGAAATGACGATACATTATTGTTTTTAAAATGAAAAAAAAGAGAAAGTCGGATTATCAGGTTTAAATAGTAAATATCAATTTACTCCCCTCCCCCTCCTTTTCTTTTTCCAAAGGGGAAGTCGATCCTATTACTTTTTATTTGAACTAATTATACATTTTTATTTTTTACTGCCAAATAATAAAGTATTAGATTTTTTTTATTTTTAAGCTATAGTCACATATTTTTTTTTTTTTTTTAGCTCAATATTTAAAATAAATACTTTGTATGGATGGATAATGATGTTATTTGTTTATATGTACGTCGATGCAATAGTAGTAGTAGTAGTAGTAGTAGTAGTAGTAGTAGTAGTAGTAGTAGTAGTAGTGTAATCTTTATGCATGCTAAACTGCTTTTTTTTTTCATGAAAGCAAATAATTTATTCGGACCGGATTTCCCGATTACATTGAAACTAAACTGAATAAAGTAAAACTGATTTTTATCAAAACTGGACTTCAATAGTAAACAAAACCCTATTTCCAGTTTTTTTCTTTCTACAATTATCTCTTTTTTTTAATTATGAATAGAACCATGAGAAATTAGTTAAAAGGGTCAGTATTTTATGTAACTCAAAAAAAAAAAAAAAGATAATTGTAGAAAGAAAGAAAAAACGCATATTTATTATTATTTTCAGATTTTGTCATTGGTGAAACATAAAAAAAAAAAAAAATTAGTCTATTGCCAAGAAACTACTAACTTTACTATCAACTTTACCAAAACAAAAATATGGATTATCATGCTAAATAATAATAATAATAATAATACGTATTGTTCTATAAAATGGACCCATTTTATTTTTTTTCATAATCTGTTATTATAAAACAGGTACGTAGTACCCTGTCTTGACCCAGTTCCATGATCATTATATTATAACCTATACATACTCAGCGTTGGAAATTAAATTGGACCTTGGCAAATTATAAATAAGCTACGTATGATTTGAATTTTCACTTGTAATGCATCAATAATGTCAGAATAAAAACCAGGTTCTTTATTTAGTAATTTGTGTTACAATTATTACTTTTTACATATAATCATTTTTATGGACATAAAAAAAGTAAAGTGTTTTATAATACTATACTATTTTTTGATAAATTCTATGATACTTCTTCTTTTGTAGGCTTATGATATGATTATGTTCTGATAGAACACTAGTATATATTAATAAGATCAAGCAGACAGATACATTACATTGCTCAATAGTCTTCTATTATAACTTAAAACTGACTCCGTATTTTGTAGATTTTTTTTTTTCGTGCTGGTGGCATTGAATAAAACCAAAATCAAGAAACTTATCTACCTAGCATTACGTACATTGCCTTTAGTATTTAATTATTTGCAGAATTAATTCTACTATTGACATTAGCACTTACGTAGAACTTAGAACTCTTCATGATATTTTTATTTTTCTTTAATTGATAACTACAGCACAATATACTGTAATAAGCTTATATGTGTAGAGGAATATAGTACTCAGTTAATTTGTTTGATCATTAATATTAAATGTAGTAAAGCTTTATGATATATACGTATATTTTTAGTACGTAGACTAAAATCTCTTTCCCATAGTTTATATTGTATTATGGTATTAGATTCCGATATTGTGCTATTCTGTTATTATACGTAGCTCATTTTAAGATCTTCTTCACCTTTACATGATTTGCTTCACCTATGCTTGAGAACTCCGATATGTAGCTTTAATCTTTTTTTTTTTTTATTTGCCCAGCCAAAATGTGTCAGAAATGGGCCATGACAGGGCCCAACTTTGACAAGCTTCAACTTTTTTTTTTTTAAAAAACATTTTTACAACTTTCTAAACTTTTAATAGTTGTTCTGAATAGACTTGAAAAAATGATACTTAAAAGTTGTGGGGCTTATAAACTATTTATTGAGTGTGAAGCTGAAGCCTTTAGAAAAATCAGTGAGTTTTATTTAATATACTGAACGAAATTGAGTGTGATCAACGTCCTTTGAAATTGACCTCGCCTTTCCAAGCAAAACATAACTTATCTATAACCATGTATGTCGTTAATAATATAAAATATAGTATATCAGTTTATCAATCAAATAACTTGTTATCCTTATTATTGATATAATAATGTTTGAGGACACGTTTAAAAATTCGATTATTTTATTTAACGTCTCCAATTCAGCACCGCGCCCTACTTGACGGATAAATATTTTCTCGAGACAAGATAGTGGCAGTACAGAGGAGATGAAAATCTTATGCGAATAGATATTAAAAATGTTAAGAGAATGTTTGGGAATACAGTATTAATATGGGTATACAAATCTTTTAAAGAAGAATTTAAAACATGAATCTACTTAAAAATAGACAAAGTATCCCCTCATCACAAGGGTACTCCAACAGAGATTCATTTTTATTATAAATATGCGGATATGTTATAGGTATCAGAGTTTATAGCTAGACTATGTATTGGCACAAACCTGATCAGAAGGTATATATGTGCTTTTATTTAAAAAAGCATATATCACATAGAAGAATTAGCATATATGATTAGATTGTTTTTTTCTATATATCAGATAAAAAATAAATAAAGCGGGGTTTAAACTCCAAAAAAATTGAAACATCACATTTTTTTTTTGGCTACGTATCTAAGATGAAATGCACCATAGTACGTTTACAATAAGTAAGTACAATCATTAAATGTTGGAGAGATAAACCGGTGACTTTGACCCATCGTCCGCTACTTCAATCATATGTTTACTTTTATTAAACCGAACAATTGACGGATGTACATGCTCAAGTAAGGAAGTGTGTGTTCTATTTTGAGCAAATAATCGCAATTTTTGTTGTAATTCCTGATTGTGCACTTCCTCCAAACTATTGAAGATCATCCATTGTTTCCTTTAAAGAGACCTATATATTAAATATATTAATTTCTCATCTCAAAAAAAAAAGATTATAAACAATAAAAATAATAGATGTACAATACACCTAACGGTGTGATATTGAAGTTTATACATGGAATTAAATACTGCTCTCCTTCTTCTTGAAATCTTTAACAACATATCAATCTTCTGTTCTTTTGTTCATAACATTACAGACCAGGAATAGGTGTTGACATTGTCCAATGACGTATGGCACAGTCTATGAAATGGATGTGACAATGGAAAGGAGAAGCAGAAATGAGTCTTTTATACGTATATCCACTATAGTTTGATAACTACCAAGTGGAGTCATTTTCCTAAAATTTACTTACTGTGTGTATGTATAAAGTGTAGTTTTTTTTTAATTTTGAAAATGTTTGAAAGTTTGCATATTTATATGAATTTCTTAGCAACGGTTCTTAAACCAAACATTGCTTTGTAGTGGTCAAAGCTTAAATTTTTCCTTTTGTATTTTTCCTCAAATGAGAAAGACACTTCCGACAGCACAGTATATATTTCTGTACCAAAGCTCATCTACGTGGATCTTACCATCAGCATGATATATATTTCAATCAACCATCACTCATTCCTTGATTACGTAACTGAATGGACATCACATCCAGCTCAATTTCTCCTGGATAAAAAGTCACACCATGATCATGGTGTGTCAGGTATTTATTGCAGTTTTTTAAGAGCGGGTCAACACCATAAAACCACAAGCATCCTTCGGATGATGCCAGAGTTTTTCCTGTACTGTGATTTAATTCAGCCCTATATTAGTTTGTTTAGTTTACAACACGCCCTATTAGGCGTTCTATAGAACAAAGAATGAAAAGCCTTTGAAAACTGGTCCGTTCTTCTGTCTGTCTGTCACGCTTTAGCAGAGTTTCAAATACATATATTATGCAACTTGTACTTTTATGAGTTTTTTTTTAAGGGTATATAAAAAAAAAAGCTACAAAATACATAATATTTATAATTAGAATACACAATGAAATGTTTTTTTTTTTTTTACATGCAATAAGAGAGAACTTATTTTCTTCTTAGAACCACAACGATGTGGCATTGGCGGGGGGAGGAGGAGGATATCCACCTCCATGTTCCCCTCCCACCAATCCACCTCCATATCCTCACTATCATCATCATATCTCCACCTTCTTCTTCTTTACCACCACCATCACTACCACAGGCACCGGCACCAACGGAACCGCTAACACTTTAGAAGCAACGGTAGCTGCAGGAGCAGGAACAGAAATAGCGGGAGAAGCAGAAGCAGGAGCAGGAGCAGAAGCAGTTGGTAAAGTTCGTGACGAGTTTCCCAACTCAACGGATATGCCCGTACGACGGAAATGTCGTAGAGGGGGGGGGCAATGTCTCTTTTGGTGATTTCCTCATCTTTCAATCTGCGGATTGTTTTTTTTTTTAAAAAAAAAAACCAGCCTGCATGAGGTTGGGACCAGATGTAGGTGTACGACTCGTGCTAGAGGAAGATGTGGAATGGCAGGAAGAGGAGAAGAAGTATTTCCATATAAACGAATGTGCGATGTTGGGAGTAGCGTTAAGACGAGAAGTTCGAGAACAAGCAGTTTGACATGGAAAAAAAAACAAAAAGGAAGAAAAACGCATCAAGAAAAACAGTTTTTTTTTTTTTTTGACAGGCAAAAAAACAAATATTATGCAACTTACTTTTTTTGTGAGATTTTTTAAGGGTATATATAAAAAAAAAAGCTATAAAATATCTAATATTTATAATTAGAATATGTACACAATAAAATATTTATTTTTGTAAGCAAAAAGAACAGAACTTACCTCCTTCTTTAGAAACACAATGCGGTTGCGTTTGGTGGAAGAATATCCACCTCCATGTCTCCCTCCTACCGATCCACGTCTATGTCCTCTGCGACACCATATCTCCAATCAATGTCCAAATGGGTCTTCATGGGCATCTTGGGTTTCTTCTCTACCACCATCATCACCACCACGGACGCCGACATCACCATTGACACCAACACCATTGACACCAACAGAACGAACAGATGTAGCGAAAGCAGAGGAATGAGAGAAAGTAGGGGAACCAGGAGCAGAGGAACCCAAGGAAACCTGAAGCGGTAGTAGTAGTAGTAGTAGTAGCACCCATTGGTATTGTGGCAGTGGGATTCAGAAACGATTCTGGTGGGAAGACAAGCACGTGGCGCTATGTCTCTTTTTGAGATTTCTTCGTCTCTGATTCAACGAATCACTTAGTGCAAACCTTCCTGCATCAGATTATAATCAAATGCAGGTGAACAAGTCGGAGTGGGAGGAATGCGAGGTGGAGGATTGGAAAGATTACAGGTTAAGCGAATTGCCGGCAGAGTAGAGCGAGTCATACGTGTAAAGAAAAAAAAAAGGTGAAAAAAAAAAAGTGCGCAGCCATTGAAATTAAATTTTATTTTATAGCTGCATTAACGTTCCTTTGAATCCGCTATAGCCAACTATCTTCACATATACACATACTATACTCATATTTTTATACTAAAACTATAGGCCCGAAATTACTTTTTATATAATAATGACATATGTTTATGATTACGTACTATGAAATCGTATAATAATAAAAAAACAGTAAATTCTCTTTATTCATCATTTTAACAAATAATGGCACTATTAACTCATAGAGTTATAACGGACCACTAAGGTTTTTACCTGACAGTCACCTATTTTTTTTTTTTTTTTTTCATTGGTAACTTGAAATGAAGTCTGATTGAGTCACACTAATTCTATGAATTGACCTTAAGCTAAAAAGTAATAATAACATTAACAATTGAAATGCAATCTTTTCAAGGAAAAGTTAAATTGACAAACAATAATATAATATGAATATTATTATATTTAAATAGGAATAAAAGTCATAAAGCTTAATTTTCTATCAACCTTACATAAATTTTAACAAGAATAAAGTAATGAAAAGGAATCTAAAGTACCTGGTCATTATGAGACGATGTCCAATAGAATATTAGATCATTATACAAAATGTTATAGATAAGTAAAACTCTTCCGCATTTATTGAAAGTTGCTTGAAAGATTGAATTATCCTCATACAACTATTCATGTTATCCTAAATTTTGAAAAAGTAGTTTGGTATTCATCGAGTTTTTGATCCACTTTGTTACAACGTCTTCACAAAGACAGTATATAATACTTTTTCACTTCAATACTAATTGATAATAACTCAATTGAAATCCATTTTTAATAGTTATAGAATATCACACTGAACACAAAGATTGATCTAACACCATAAAAAAAAAAAAAGGGGGTAATTCAAATATCCAATTCTATATAATCAAATATTTCCAAGCAAACTACATTCATTTTTATATCGCTATACGTAGTTATTTATATATACGTACATGAAACTGTATATAAAAGATTCTAAATACAAAGTGCAAAATTATAAAGTATATATCCATTTTACCACGACCGTACTATTTTTATTCACTTTTTTTTCTTGGAAAAGAAAAGAAAAGATACTCCATTTCTAAACTTTGATTTTGTAGACGATCAGGCTTGGAAGTCATTTTCAAAAAATCAGATATACTCTTCTATTTTATTTTGAATTGGGATTCGGGTATTATCAAAAAAAAAAAAACACGGGCTAAAAATGCATTAATCCTTCCCCCCCCAACTCAACAAAAAAAAAAAAAAATTCCACTCCGCCTAAATATGAATTAACTTAATTAAGGAAAGTTCTTTACTCAACAAAAAAAAAAAGACGCGACTCCATTCTTTTTTTCCACTCTTTCCTTAAAAGATGCCAGTTGAAGAAAAGAATAAAGTAATTTATATTTCACATCCATCGGGATCAACTGCTGAAGTTGCACTTTATGGTATTATTATTATTAATAATTATTTTTATTATTATGAAAAAAAAAAAACCTTCAAAAAGTTAAAAAATATTATTATTTAACTACTAGGTGCGACTGTAACAAGTTGGAAAGTAGCTGGTATTGAACGTTTATTTGTTAGGTAAATTAATATATATATATAATAGAATGAATGAATGAATGAAAAAATTGTATTTATGGTAATCATGTATAAAATAAAAAAAAAGTAAGGAAGCTATTCGAGATGGTAGTAAAGCTATTCGTGGTGGTATTCCACTTGTCTTTCCTATTTTTGGAACTAAAGAAAATATTCAACTTCCTCAACATGGTAAATTATGCAAAATATATATATTATATATTATATTTATATAAAAATTACTTAAAAAAAAAAGAAATATATAGGATTTGCTCGTAATAGTTATTGGGAATTTGTTGGCGTTATTCATGATAATAATGAAGAAGTTTCAGTTCGATTCAGTAAAGTTCTTTTCAATTCAATTCAATTCAAAAAAAAAAAGATGTATATGATTTCGTTTTTACTAACTAAACAAAAAAAAAAAAAAAAAAAAAAAAAAACTTGGGAAATAGCATTAAAAGATACACAATTAGAGTCAAAATTAAGAAATGGTTGGCCTTATTCATTTCGTTTAACTTATACTGTTACTCTTGGTGAAAAATCAATTAATACAGTACTTGGATTAAAAAATGAAGATGAAGATACTTTTGAATTTAATACTTTATTACATACTTATTTTAATGCACCTGTAAGAAATATATTTATAGTTTGATGTTTAACTATATATACTCACATATTAAATATTATCTATAGAACATTGCTGATGTAACAGTGGATGGATTAAAATCTTTAAATTTTATTGATAAAGTTGCCAATGGAATAAAAGAATTAGAAACAAGAGATCAAGTAACCATCCATTCAGAAGTAGATCGTATTTATTGTAATGTGCCTAATCATCTTCAAGTTAACTTTGGAAAAGATTATTCTATTTCAATTGAAAAAACAGGTTTAAAAGATACAGGTAACGGTTAATAATAATCATCATCATCATCATTCATTTATCCATCCCATTCTTATTCTTATTATTGTATTTTTTTTTTTTATTAGTTGTATGGAATCCTTGGATTGAGAAATCAAAAGCAATGGGTGATTTTGATAATGAAGAATATCATAATATGATTTGTGTTGAAGTGGGATCCGTTGCTGATTGGGTTAAATTAGGTGGAGGTGAATCTTGGACAGGTGGTCAAACACTTTGTGTTCTTTAAAAAATGATAATAATAATAATAAAAAAAAAAGAAGTGAAATATCTCCCCATTTTAATGTTGTCATAATTTTATTGGCTCATTTCTTTTAAACGATTGGGTTAATCCTTTAAAGGAGGGAAGGGGGGGGGAGAAGGAGAAAGAGGGAAAGAGCTTTTTAAACTTTCAACTTCAACTTTTATATAAATGAATGAATGGGAAAACCCCATTTTCCTTATTAAAAGTACGAATATGCAGTTTTATTATCCCCATCAAACCCCCCACCCCCCCCCTAATATATTTCCTCTTTTTTTTTTTTTGATTATTATTAAACGCCTCCCCCTCCCTTTTCTTTTTCTTTATTCAAACTTTTCTCTTTTTCCTTTACAAAAAAAATAAAATAAATAATGGCCAATATTAAAGATCAAGTAGAAACATTTAGTTCAAAAGCTGAAGATATTGTGGACAAGATTGGTCAACCTTTAAAACCTTACATTCCTGTTATTGGACGATTTTTAATTGTAGCTACTTTTTTGGAAGATGCTTTGAGAATTACCACCCAATGGTCTGATCAAATTTCATATATGGAAGATTATCGTCATTTTCCAAAAGGTCTTAGTCACCTTTTCCTTGGTTTAAATGTTTTGGTATGTTTTGTTAAATAAACTTTTTTCTTAAAAAAAAAGTTGGTGTAATGGTTACACTGAAGAATTTCAAAAAAAAAAAAAAAGTATAAAATATGGCATGAATTTTTAATATAAAAAATAAAAAATAAAACATAGGTCATGTTGGTAGGATCAGGATGTGTGATTGGAAAAAGATATCAAGACTATGCAGTCTATGGATTATTAGGTGTTGTAGTAGCTCAAGCCTTGGGTTATGGATTAATTTTTGATCTCTCCTTTTTCTTACGTAACTTATCTGTTATTGGTGGTCTTGTCATGGTTTTATCTGATTCTGTAGCAAAACAACGTCGTATGTTTGCTGCTTTACCACAACTTTCAGAAAATAATCGTCGTACTTATTTACAATTAGCTGGACGGATTCTTTTAATCTTTTTATTCATTGGTTCTGCTTTTCATGGTGAATGGTCTCTTATTCGTATTGTAACTTCTTTATTGGGTTTATCTGCTTGTATTATGGTGGCAGTTGGATTCAAGGCAAAATGGTCGGCCATGTTTTTAGTATTATTTTTATCTGTATTTAATGTTATTATTAATAACTTTTGGTCCGTATCCCATAATCATTTCAAGCGTGATTTTCTCAAGTATGATTTCTTTCAAACATTATCCATTGTAGGTGGATTCTTATTATTGGTGAATATGGGTCCTGGTGGTTATTCAATTGATGAAAAGAAAAAAGAATTTTAAAGGAATGATCCAATTACTTTTCTATATATATATATATAAAACACCTTTTTGTTCTTCTTCTTTTAAAAGAAATATATATATTTACTCATTCATGTTGTTTTATATATATATAATGAGTGGGCGGGGGGGGGATTCATTTCAAGTTGTCAAAATGAAAAAAAATAATAGTTATAATATCTCAATAAATCTAATATATTAAATTGAACTAGTTATTTTCATAAATTCTGTATCATATGTAGATCTTTAATATACGTAATGTAAAAAATTTTGGGTTAAAGAATGCTGAAGGAGTCTATAATCTATCATAGTAGATCCTTCTTTCATTTTGTGTGTGGGGGTGGGAGAGTTTTTATCCGTCATCAAAAAAAAAAAAAACGTGATACTTGGAATTTCTCTTGATGATGTGTGTATTCTCTCTTTTCATTATAATATAATAAACTATACAGGTGGGATTATAAAATACCCACCTGTTCTTATCAAGTTTTCACAATAGAAAATCAAGACTTTTCTCACAATTTCAGAGCAATATAAGAAATCAGAATGGAATAAGGAATATATACCAAAGATCATTCAATAATCTCTCTTTTTTGTTATTATTATTATATATGTAAGAGAAAAAGAGAGAAAAATATATATATAAATTATGTTACAAGAACCAAAAAAAAAAAAAAAAAAAAGAGAGAAGGTTAAATAAAATTATCATATATACAAAAGGGGAAGAAAAAAAATGGATCTTCTTTTAAAATTCTTTAAAATAACGTCCATAAGGATCAGCATGAGGTAAACCATAAGGCATTTTTTCTTCAGGATACTGATCAAAATTACTTGCATCACCATCTCCTACAAGAGATGGAATATAAGGTGCAGGTATTTGTCTTTGTACTAATTTTTCAAAATCAATCTCTGCAAACCCTATTAAAATATATAAAATATACGTAGAATGATCTTAGATATATATTTAGACACATTAAAATAATAACTTACATGGATGATTCATAACATCTCTATAACCATTTTTAAGATTTCCATAACGTCGAGTAAGATCTGAAGTTAATAAATGTTTAAGTAAATCTTGTGCTTCTTTACTAAAATGAGATGGAAACTTAAGTTCTGAAGTAAGAATTTTTTCATATAATTTAAATTGACTTTCATCATAAAAGGGTGGATAACTAAATATAAAAATATTTTTTTTAATGAAATGTGTTTAGTCATGATCATCCTACATAATATGTTATAACGAGAGTTCATTATTATTTACCCTGCAAGCATTTCATAAATTAAAATACCCAATGACCAATAATCCACAGCTTTACCATATCCTTTAGATTGAATGACTTCTGGAGCTAATATATATACCAATTATTTAATAATGACACAACAACACACATATATTTAATTTTAAAAAAAAAAGATCTTTTTACCAAGATAATCAGGAGTACCACATAAAGTCCATGTTACATCGGGTACACGTTTAGCAAAACCAAAATCAGTGATACGAATATTTCCAGAAGCATCAATTAAAATATTTTCAGGTTTCAGATCGCGATAACAAATTTCGTGTCCATGAAGATATCTAAAAAAATTTCATGCGCATGAATTTTTACTTTGTTCTTAAAAACACATCATTTAACTTACATAATAGCTAATAATACTTCTGCTGCATAAAATTTAGCTGTTGATTCTGAAAAACGCTAATATATATATATAAAAATAAAAATAATAGAATAAGTTAAAATGAGAACTTTGCCAAAAAAAAAAAAATAATAAAAAATTACCTTTGATTTTCGAAGATATGAAAATAATTCACCCCCTGGTACATAATCCATGACCATATATAAATTAACATCATCTTGAAAAGTTCCCCATAAATTAACAATAAAAGGATGAGAAACATGGGATAAAACATCTCTTTCATTTTTTGTATGAGCTACTTGTTTTAATCGTACAATATCCATTTTTTTTAATACTTTCATTGCATAATAACGTCCATTATGTTTAGATTGAATTAAATGAACACGTCCAAATGATCCAGTACCCAATGTACGTAATAATCTAAAATCAGTTAATTGTAATTTATCATGCTCTCCTTCTTTTTCTTTTTCTTTTTCTTCTTCTTTGGATCGTTGTTGTTGTTGTTGATCTGTTATATTCGTCGTATGATAAAGAGGTGCTTCTTTTTTTAATTCTTCTGTTCGTTTATTATTTTCATTTATAAAATTTCCAGTAAATTCATTTGAAAAGACAGGCGCATGTGTTGATGGATCTTCTAAAGTATCTATAGAAATTTCTTCTTCTTTTTGTTGTTGTTGTTGTTGTTGTTTATTTTGTTGAATATTCGTATAAATAGATGAATAATGAGGTGAATCAGGTGGAGATGAAGGATATACTTCTTCAGGTGCTAATTGTTCCACTAATATATATAAATTTAGGTATTTGCAATTAAATTCTTTTCTCTCTCTCTTTTTAAAAACTCTTTTTAAAGTCTTTTTTGTTTCTTGTTTTTGGAATATTTACAAAATGCAGGTGGGGCTGGTACAACACTATCGTTACGAAGTGAAGATGATGATGGTGAAGAAGGTTGTGCTAACAAAAATAGATATATACTATTTTCAGTTTAAAAAACTCTTTTTTTTTTTTGACCTGATTTTTATATATATATATATATATATATATAACAAAATAATATTTACGATGATGATCCTCTATAGGTTTTTCGGCTGATGCACGAGGTGTAGGTGGCATATCGGGTGAATGATTATTATTATCATCATCTTGTTGTTGTTGTTGATGATGACTCGTTGTCTCTTTATTATTATTAAGACGAGGAGATAATGGCTTTTTTGCCTTATCAATGATTTTGCTGATCATCTAATATTAAAAAAAAAAAATTATTGTATGGGAAAAAGAAAAGAAAATAAAAAAAAATCCCGTTTTTGGTTTCATAAATCTTTTTTTTTTTTTGTCGTTCCATTTTTTTCAATTAATGCAAAAGATATTTCTTGCCTTGTTTCACTCAATTTTGAGTTTTAAAATGTTTCATTGTTTTACAAAAGTTTTTGATCATGCAAGTATTTTTTTTTTTCAAGTTCAGAAAATTTTTATTTTGTTTGCTTATTTATAAAGTCTCTTTCTCTCTTTTTTTTTTTTTTTCAAATTCTGGGCTTGAAATTTAAATAAATTATCGAGTATTCATGGACGATGACAATGTGCTATTATTTACTGAAAACAAAGGAGGAACACTAGGAAAAAAGGTCATATCATGTCAAAAAAAAAAAAGTGTAACCCATATGAATTCTAAACCATGATGTAAGTTTTTTTTTTTTTTGATAATATATCATAATCTTGATACTGTTCTTATTACAATGTCAATAACTGTTACTTATGCAACAAATTGCAGCCCTAAAATATTTTAACACTAATTGATACAGGGAATAAATTGCCTAGGCCCTGAGATCTCGGAAAAGATTGACACAATAGGGATGATTGCCTTGTGTTTCTTTTATTCGGATATTCGGATTTCTGATAATGTAACATAGGAACCACAATTTGCAGATACGTACGCAGCTATGAAAGGAAAACATTGTTCATGTCACGGATACATATGTTAGTTCGTGATATAAGCAACAACAATCGAAGGATCCATGTCGATCAATAGTAATTTTTTTTTTGTTGGATACTACGTGAGAGCTTTTATACTATAGCTTTATTTTATTTTTTTTTCGTATCTGATTTACCATTAATCTTTTAAATCAACAAACTGCGCATCGATGGAAACTGTCTGAATTCAATTTGTAGCTGTGTAGAGTTCAGGGCTGTATTTCACATACGTTATCTGGTACGTATCTTACATAAATAAAGCACGGTAAACTCGTGTACAGTAAAAAAAGACACATGATCAAAATAACGGGAAGTGAATGATCTTGGCTTTCGTCACTGCGCATTTTTTCTATTTTTTTTTTCTTTCTCTCTTTTTTTTTTCATAGACACTGCTCACTCAATTTATTTATCGCCCAGACAACAAAGATTCAGCGACTTGAACAATGTCACGCAGTCCATGAATTCGCTTTTTAGATTTCAGTTATGTGCAATGCTACTTGCATCTATCTTTTCCGTTTGTCAAATAACAGATTCAATCATTCCTAGGTGACACGGACTACTGGAGCTAGCTATTTTTACGTATGCGAAAGGTAGCTTTCAAGAGCTTCTGGTTTGTTTCATTTTTCATCAATAATGAAGAACTGTCAATTGTTTTTGCAATGTATTTGTTATTCTGTTATATTTCAACTTTTATTTTAAATTTTTATTTATTTCTAATTTTATGTTCTAAATTTTTTTTTTTTTATCTGATAAGAAGCTTTATCTAAAAGAGATGACATTTGTGGCGACTTCAATGAGGATTATCTTTTTCGGCGACTTAACAGGTTGCCGGTGGTTCCCAGGTAGGCTAGTGTCGTGGAAGTGATGCTTAACATGACACGGAAGATAATCCTCCCAGATTCGGTGGTGTAAGAGGTGCATCTTGTGGTGGTTCCTTTCATTGTTGTTATTAATAATTCCAACAGTGAATGGCAGCCCGGCCTGGATGGTTGGCCGGCCTTGACCGATTGGAGCAGCTGGTAGGCTGCCATCATGAGAATGCCTATAGTCAGATGTAAATCATTTCAAAGGTATTTGCCGTATTCTTTTGTGTGCTTTTCATATTTCTTTATTTTCACCAATTTTTTAAATTGTCTCGATTAACTTTATATTTTTTTATTATTATTTGGAACAACTATTGCTTGATCGAGGTGATGTCAGTAATGACTTCAATGAGGATTATCTTTTTCGGCGACTTAACAGGTTGCCGGTGGTTCCCGGGTAGGCTAGTGTCGTGGAAGTGATGCTTAACATGACACGGAAGATAATCCTCCCAGATTCGGTGGTGTAAGAGGTGCATCTTGTGGTGGTTCCTTTCATTGTTGTTATTAGTAATTCCAACAGTGAATGGCAGCCCGGCCTGGATGGTTGGCCGGCCTTGACCGATTGGAGCAGCTGGTAGGCTGCCATCATGAGAATGCCTATAGTCAGATGTAAATCATTTCGAAGGTATCTGCCGTATTCTTTTGTGTGCTTTTCATATTTCTTTATTTTCACCAATTTTTTAAATTGTCTCGATTAACTTTATATTTTTTTTATTATTATTTGGAACAACTATTGCTTGATCGAGGTGATGTCAGTAATGACTTCAATGAGGATTATCTTTTTCGGCGACTTAACAGGTTGCCGGTGGTTCCCAGGTAGGCTAGTGTCGTGGAAGTGATGCTTAACATGACACGGAAGATAATCCTCCCAGATTCGGTGGTGTAAGAGGTGCATCTTGTGGTGGTTCCTTTCATTGTTGTTATTAGTAATTCCAGCAGTGAATGGCAGCCCGGCCTGGATGGTTGGCCGGCCTTGACCGATTGGAGCAGCTGGTAGGCTGCCATCATGAGAATGCCTATAGTCAGATGTAAATCACTTCAAAGGTATCTGCCGG
>JAEPRB010000043.1:63596-219406 GCA_016758965.1 Circinella minor
TATTTTCCCAACATTGCTTTCATTTATTATCCGTTCATTATAATAAATAAACACCCAAACGGAACAGCTTTTACCGTACCAATCTTAGTTAAATATGTTTTTTTACAATAGCTATGTGGCACCTAACAGATTCTTTTCTTTAAAAAAAATGCCAGTATGTAATGTCTTCAAACAATATAAAAGGAAAATAAATTTATGCTGTCTGAGAGTTTTTATATTCAGGTATGCTATATCTGAATCCACAAAAGAGTTATTTCGCTCAATATAAACTTTTGTTGGCAAACTAGTTATTTAATTGTTTAAAGGTTATATACGTAAGAATTAGAGTAAAATAAAAGTATAGATCGAAAAAAGGACATTTAGATTTGCTTAGAAACAAATAACTTGGGTGTTAATGTATGAACTATGTACTTTTATCATACTACACATTTGCCTGGACTAATTTATGTAACTAAAAAAAGTTAAAACACATGAATATACAGTACAACATCATAATGTCAATAATGATAATGATAACAATACAGTAATTAGGATAGTTACAAAAATGATAATGTTGATAATGCCTAACAGAAATCTTTGTGAAACCAAACATAAAGTTGAAGATGAACCTTAAATTTACAATTCAATTTCGCGTATTTCTTTTCACGTGGGTGTTTTGATGTTGAAACCTGTTACGCTTGATTTCTTTTTCTGTCCCCGAGAAAAACATCCTGTGCGAATACCTAATAGTGTGAATGATCGCGTAAAAAGTCAATGCAGTTCGAAGTATATAAAGTATACAATTAAATCTAATTAAAGATAATATTTCAAAATAATAAATTCATATGTTTTTATAACTTGGCAGAAGTATTGGAGGTAAAAGGATACATGAAATAAAGGTCTTATAAAAAGAAAATTTTTGCTTTAGTTCCCTTGCCAGCGTGGTAGAAAGATGCTATGAGGGCTTTTTACAATATGCAATATGCACAAAAAAAAAGCATACATATACACGCACACAAACACCTTCATCTAATAAAAAACGAGCACATGAAGGCGAAAACGCACATGACCAATAAATCTTTTGTTTGTTTTTGTCTGTTCCCCTCCCCAAATACATCATCAGCATAATAATTTTTACGTAGGGGTGTAAAGTAAAATAACTTGTTCTAGCCCAGCAAATGAAAAAGAAGGCACATTAGCTTTGTACTTTACTACTTTATGCTGGTGTGTATAATAAACTATAGATAATAGACAATAGATGCCAACTGAAAATGTGTAGAAATATACATCCTTTAATAAAAGGAAAGCTTTGATATCACTACTGCGTATTGTTATTAATATTATCGTGAAGCTGTTATTATGTGACCGATCGCTGGCGAAATTAACTCTAAAATATCTTAACAATAAAAAAAAATGCTGTTAATTAATATAAGCTACTTAATAGGGAATATGTTGCCTAGGCTCAAAAATCTCAGAAGATATTGATACAATAGCGATCATCCGCACATGAGTGCTTTTTTTTTAATTGGGACCCTTGGTAATCTAACTTGGAAACCAAATTTGGAAAATGCGCAGTCGTGAAAGGACAGAATTGTTCATCTCATGGAACATATATTAGATTATGATCCCAACAGCAATCGTGAAAATAGTTACGTATTCATGGATCCACGTACATACCTGGAATATCAACTGTCATTGAGTCGATGTGTTTCCTACCATTTGTATCTAGGTTAAAAAAAAAGAGAAGACAAGTGTATTGCAACAAAAAGAATTAAGAAAACGGTGAAAACACATTTGTTTTGGGGGGATGAGGATTGAGAGAAGCAGGCGAGAAGCACAGTAAAAAAACGAGAAGACCGCCTTCATAGTAGTAAAGATAAATGATTCCGAGAATGCATTCTGGGCAATGGGTACAACAAAATAATATAAAATGCTTTAATCATTCACCTTTTTTCATTTTCATTACTGCTCACATTTTTTTTTTTTTTTTTTGCTTTACGTACCACATTTTGCTTATATTCTCATCGCTATTGAACTACTTAAATAAAATACGCCGTATGTATCTAATACTAGTGATATGAATGGAGTGTTGTTGTTATTGGGTATCTGGCATATACTGATGTTACAATTTTTACAAATGCTTAGTAAAAATGACTAGTGGAGAACTATCATCATCCAAAGGAAAACACGATGATAACACGCAAAAAAACAAGAACCCAGCTACGGGCGAAAAAGCCAAAGCTGCACTGGACAGCGTTGTTACAACGTTTTTGGAAACTGGTGCAACTATGGCCAATGAATTGATACGTAAAGAAGCTTTATCATCATCCAAGCGAGATCACGAAGGCGATCATCATGAAGCCAAGGTTGGTTAGAAAGCATTTCCATGCACCAGAACTGCATTTTATTTTATTGACATTGAATAATAGTCTAACAAATTAAATTGGAATACAGGTTGTTGAAGTTGATGATGTATTTGTTGGTAATTCAAGCGAGTCTGTAGGTACCTGTATAAAAAACGAAGCTCTAAAACTTTATCCATCCTACAACAATTTGGACCACTCAAAGAAAGCAGTTGTTGAGTACGTTTTGTGAAAGATTAGCCCACATCATTTGATTGTTTTATTAACCTTTATGGTTTTATTTTATTTCTTTATTTTTTGTCTTAGACTCGGTCTTAACTCAATATTAGACATATTTATTGGCCATGCAACCAAAACGAATTCCATCCACCCACCACAATCGTATCTGTTTTCAGATGCTGAATGGAAGGAGTTGAGTCTCAAGTTCAATCACATGTCAAGCGAGTATGATGTTGTTGCCAAGTACAAAGATAAAATTAAGAAGATTGAAGAAGTAAGTATCGTAATTAGTTGAATATTGAAGTATCAACAAAATTGCTCCACTGACATTTTGTCCATGCGCCACATGTGTATAAATATTAATTCATAATCCGGATACTTACGTATTAAAAAAATTCTCTAATACGTATAGTGCGCAAAAGGTGATTTAAAAGATGCACGACAACACACATACATGGCAGAAATGAAAAGCACACGAGACGATGAATCAATTCTATACGCCATTTATACCCATTAGTAAGTTGTAAAATGTTTTGAGCATTATCTGTATCGACCGATTATTACATGCTGACTAACTAATTATTATTATAATCAGCCTCGAAGTGCTCGAATATCATCAATATATCTTTCAAGATGATATTGATATTACAGAATTAGATTTTGGGGTTAAATTGTGGGGGCCAATGTTAGAAAAGTTGTTCAGAAATACAAGTTTGCGCTGTAAATGGTAAGACATGGTTTATTAAATTGTATGAGCAGATAATTGGTAAAAAGAATGCTAATAAAACTTTGTAGGGGAGAGTCAGTAGGGGATTCGTCGGGTGTTGCTGAAAGTAGGGGATTCAAAGTTGATGTGAGAATCGTACGAGACACATTATCTCGAAGAAGAAAAGAAGCTGATCAAGCAAATGTTGAAATGGCAAGAAAAAATCCAACTATATCAAAAACATCTAGTGACAGAATCAAACTTCTCATTGAATCAAAGTGCGTCCTAGATCGCCTTGCTAAAGAGGTCAAGCATTTTAAACATCACGAAATTGTAATCCCGGCATTACAATTAGCAGGTAAACCTTTGATGTTTGTAACATTATTTTAATCGCAACTCCATAACTACTTCTAATACATTTCTTTTGTTCTCTACGCATTTCTACTAGGCCCTCGAGCTAGTTTTTATTCACTCCAACTTGGTAGTAATGGATTATATATCGGAATGAAAGACGTCAGCGGAACTGTACCAAACAAAAAAAAGGATTTATACTTATTCCGTCGAGTAGTTGATTTGTTGTTTAGGTTTAAGGTAAAAAGAGATATATATATATATATATATATATGTGTGTGTGTGTGGGTGGGTGGGTGGGTAATGGATAATCAAAATTAAGGTAGTAGAATAAAAATTAACTGGTTAGTTTTCTACATCCACAATAGCAAGCGGCTTTAAACGTTTCAGAATACACACTTACAACTGCTGACGATGATGATGATGATGATTATGATGATGATGACAAGAATAGTGATTCTAACAAAGAAAGTATTGATTACTTACTTTGGCTTCGTGGAACTTGGATTCCACCTAGAAGCAATATCAAAAAGAAACTCCCTTCAATACCAAGTATCCTCACTGCCTCTGATTTGTAACTTTTACCTCAATATCATTTTCCTCATAATATTTTCTCAGCATTTATATCATCTTATTTTTTTCACGTCTTTTTCTTTCGTAATATTTTTTCCTTTCATCATTTTTTTTTTTTTTTTTGCTATCTTTTCCCTTATGTAATTTTTTTCTTCTCACTATACGCATCTTTCTTTATATATATATTATATATAGAGAGAGGGAATATGTAATATAAAAATATTTTTTTTTTTCGGAGTGACACATTGTTGACATTTTCTATCCCTTAAAATGGAATATTATTCAATTTTTATTAACTGTAAAGCTACCTATATTATTGTTACGTATCATTATCATTATCATTGTTGACATTATGATGTTGTACTGTATATTCATGTGTTTTAACTTTTTTTAGTTACATAAATTAGTCCAGGCAAATGTGTAGTATGATAAAAGTACATAGTTCATACATTAACACCCAAGTTATTTGTTTCTAAGCAAATCTAAATGTCCTTTTTTCGATCTATACTTTTATTTTACTCTAATTCTTACGTATATAACCTTTAAACAATTAAATAACTAGTTTGCCAACAAAAGTTTATATTGAGCGAAATAACTCTTTTGTGGATTCAGATATAGCATACCTGAATATAAAAACTCTCAGACAGCATAAATTTATTTTCCTTTTATATTGTTTGAAGACATTACATACTGGCATTTTTTTTAAAGAAAAGAATCTGTTAGGTGCCACATAGCTATTGTAAAAAAACATATTTAACTAAGATTGGTACGGTAAAAGCTGTTCCGTTTGGGTGTTTATTTATTATAATGAACGGATAATAAATGAAAGCAATGTTGGGAAAATATGGCGCCAACAACAAAAGCATATATAAATCTATACAACAAGGAAATGAACTTGGTCTGTAGTGTTTCGATTCGATGCTTTATATATTCTACGTTGCCAAGATTGATGAATGATTGGTATGCATACATTTGATAAACTACGTATTTTGATACTTGAGTTCGGTTACAAAATAAATAAACCTTTGTACCCGAGTTATTAATGATACTTTATTTTTTTTTTCTGTGAAAGTAAATAGCTACGATTAATTAATAATAATGGATATATACCTACACGTTTGATGGAAGAAGAAAAGAGACATGATGATATATATATATATATTGGCATTCACCTTTAATGAGTTAATTCCAACTAACTCAATTTATTCTAACATAATATTTTATTATACGTACGTATTAATTCTCTTATTTAAAAAGAGTCCACTATAGTTTTACGTATATTGTTATAACACATATTATAGCTTAATAAAAATTCAATGAAGTTAGACAAGAATATATAAGATGTTGTAGTTGAAAAGTATATGCACATATAGATTACTTGGACTTTATGTTCCGACATACCTCCGCCATTAGCAATATGCCGCCCAGAATCTTCATTTTCATCTTTTTCTTCCCGCCCTAAAATACTCTTACCACGTCGCACAAAACTCATTTTACGTCCAACAGTAGTTTTTCTTTCTATACTACCACTTGCTTGTGGTGGTTGTGGTTGACTTCCTGTTATACTTGGCACAACACTTTCTTTTCTTCTTTCACTTGCATGACGTCGATAATGATATTGTCTATGATTTTCATCTACACGTTCACGTTCAGGTCGAACAAGTGATTTTTGACGTCTTGGACGTTGAGTGGATGATTGTGATTGTAATAAATAAATATTCTCTGTGGCTGAACTACTACTCACAATAACAGCGCCACTTTGGTTTATTCCTGTATTATAAAATGGACCCGGTTGACGATATTGTTGTTGTTAGTGATAATTTACATGTATATGTTGTTATTGTTGTTGTGGTGGTGGATGATGATCCATATTATTATTATTTTTGCAAGGTATTAAATGTACTGCTATGTAATAATAATAATAATAATAATAATAGAAAATGAATATATATATATATATATATGTGCACATGTAATATTATTTTTTCATAATTGTTATAATAAAAAAGAGTTGATTAATTTTCTGTGTTCAACTAAGTAGTAAAATAGCTTGAATTATAAAGTTTGAATTGCTGCATTAAGTGATTCACTCACGACATTTTTTTTTGGAGTCCCTTGGCATTTATAAAACTAACTTATGGAACACAACAGATTTGTTATTTTTTTTTCTGTGTACTAAAAATATCCTTTTACGTACTGAGCTCTTTCCATTTTACAACACTTTTTATTGAAAATTACCATATAAAGCAAGTCGATCTCCTCCATAACCAGATATACATATCCAATACCACAAAACAATATTCAAATACAAAAACAAATAAGCAAAAACGCTATAAAAAAAAAAAAAAAAAAGCAACAAAACAATATCACTTCCAAATTACAACAACCGCAATTTAATATGGGAAAGCAATCCCAGTCTCTTCTGACTGCAGAGGAAGTTATCAAACTCAACAATGATTTCAAAAAATATCGCTTGTCTATTCCGTGCCCTACAGGAACATGCAAAGCTATTAGCATGGCCCCTAATGGGTTCGCACCGCACCAGCAACCGAAGCAACCACGTTTTAAATGTCGTACATGCTCCAAAGGAAATGTTACTGCCGCAACAATGCAAAAAATGATCAATAAAATCGCATTAGAAGGTCAACAACAACATCCACCACCTGCAGATCTCGAAATGGAACACGAAACTACTAACCATGACCCCACTTCCTCACAATTTAGCACCGAAACACTTCACTATATTATCAACGAACTAAACTCACAAAAAGAACAGATCGAACGCCATGAAACAGTTTTTGAAGAGCTATGTAAAACCAAAGAAAAACTCGAAGAGGCGACCAGAAGAATCAATGAACTAGAACAAATTGAGCAAAATTTACGCCAACAACTAGAGGAAAAAGAACAACAAAAAGAGCAACAAGACACAAACTTCCCGCCACTGCGACCAACATTACAAGGAGACAACATACAAAATAGTATGGCTAGCAATTGGGCACACCATATCCGTAGTAAGCACCCCCAAACCTTCACCAGAAACACAACAAAGAAGATTAGAAGCAGCAGCAAGAGTCTTCCAATATCCCACCAACACACATGGGTTTCAATATGTTTATCTACCATCTCGGGCACGTATCCCGGTAGGTAAAATGAGAGGCACCCTTCGAAGATTTGGAATCGATAACAGCCAAATCCTCGACATCCAATACCCAGCTCGCCAAACTATAGGCCTTCTGGTTCACAATGATTTTACCTCAATCCTACTAGAACAACTAGCAGAACGCAACATTCATCCAGTTCCATTTGACCCATTGGATTCAAAAAATATACATGACCAAAAATATGAAAATGAGCCTTTATCGAAAAGACAAGAAATCGCACACGAACTACGAAGTACGCGAGCCAAAAGAGCGATCACATTTATTCGACCTCCAATAAAGTTTGCAGTTGCACGCGACTTCCATACCAAAGGCTGGATCAGTGTAGATGACCTCAAAGCCATCTTAGCAACCAACTGGGTACATAGGGATGAGCCCGAAGAATTAGCAAAGAACTTCCAATCTGATGATGAACTTGATGACTTTATGGAAACTGATCACCAAACCAATCAAAAGGGACAGAACAAAAGAACCTACTCGGAAAGGGGCACTTCCCCTACCAACTGATATAACCCCCGCCTATTTTTATATATTTTAATCAACTACAAAGAACAAAGAAAACTCAAATAAAAAAAAAAAAAAAAAAAAAAAAAAAAAAAAAAAAAAAAAACAAACAAACAAATAATAATAAGTAAACAATATGGATCAAACTGAAATAACACTAACACTTTTCAATACGACAGGTATCAAAAAACAAGCCATTAATTCAATTCTTTCATATACCCCCACTACCTCACTCGTGTTCCTAGTAGAAATATAGCTACTTTCCCCAAATCGCTTTTACACTCATTGGGAGCAACATCATGTTTATGGTGAACGAGCCTCAAACCCTCAATAACATCTTATGGTGCATACTGCTTATAACCATTTTGTTCGAAATTTTGTAAATTTTTAAACTCCTCGGTAAATTATATATCCAGGCTTAAGTATAGATATAAAAATATTTTTTATAGATTGAAGAAAATTATAAATGCTAGGTGAAGGGTATGATAGGAACTAACAATATGTAGTAAACATGATAAATAGCTTACAAGTTTCTTTCCTACCCTTTATTTTACTATATGCCTCTACATATTATAAGCATTAATTGCAAAATAGAGAGACTTGAAATAGTGTAGACTATAAAACAGTGCTATCCGTTAATTCAATAGGTACATCAGAAATTCTATTCAAACAAAAATTAGACAAGTTGTTCTTTAAAGGTTCAAGTAAATAATAATGCTTTTGAAGAACAATTGTAGTTACTTTAATTAATAGTATATATAAACATTCAATCCATTTTAATATTTTGTTTTATATTTTTATTCATAATTAGAATGATTGTTCATTGATGATGTTTTGAAAAATAAAACTGAATTAAAAAATAAAGACTATATATTTATGCTTTTTTTTCTTTAATAATATGGATGATGTTTCTCATTGGTAACAGATTATCTTTGCTCTGTACAAAAATACTCAATTCAATTAGTCCCACAATGGTATTTAATATAAAACATACAAATGCCACCTCAACAGCTGTTGTATAACATATTGTATAATATGCAATACACTATCACTCTTTTAAAAACGTTTATCCGGATTTTTATGTTACACGAAACTGCCTTATATGGTAATACACCGCTATTCACTGTTCGAAATATGGGAGCCCCCAGCCAAATGACTAAAATTTTAAATGCTTATAACTTTTTTCACAATTAATATTTTTTAAATCTGTCGCATCAAATTTGTTTCTAATACTCTTCTTCATGCATTTAATGCGAATTTTCTATAAAAAATAATGTTTGGCAGATGTAGATACATTTTGAAAAAATATGGTCGGAGCCGAATTTTTTTAACGGTTATAAGCAGTATGCACCATACCGTGGGCATTTGGGCATCTCTCTCTTAATTAATCCTTCATTCCCTTACCATGTACACGTTCTCCCCCACGATCTCTCCTCTCCTTGCCACTTATATTTCTTATCATGCATTGTAGCAAATACTCTTATTCATTGTGTATATCTTTCTCCCGACACAATATCAGATGATTTTGCAATCGAAATTTTAGACTCACTTCCCCTCTATCATCCCCAAGCACAGAATACCATCCTATGCGGCGATCTCAATGCCCGTATACCAAGTCTTACAGGTAATCATGCTTCAAATACAAGAGGCTCTAAATTACAAAAATGGATTGAAAGCAACTCCTTGTTCTTTTGGAACAAAGAATGTGCATATGGCAAGCCAACGTTTATACGACATAATGGATCAAGTATAATCGATTTTTTCTTAAGCACCTCATATTGCACTAACCCAAAACTACAAATTAGAGATGATCTATCATTAGGGTCAGATCATAAAATCCTAAATTTCAGCTACTCACTTCAACCATCTTCAGCAACCACAACAGCGAACCTCACACCAAGAAGACATTTATGGCGTCTGAGTAAACTAAAAAATACTTTATTTTACAACAAATACAAAGAAAGCATGTCCAACAACCTCCAACCAATTAAAGACGATTTACAAAATTACCTTACCAACCTGCAGGAGACCAAAACAACATCTGATCCTCAACACCAGACTTACATTGAACACATAACGACCACTCTCACTGATACGTTATACTCAACAATGGATTCTACTATTGGAGCAACCCCAGGAGGCCAAAAAAGAAGAGATGAATTCTGGAATGCAGAACTACAACGACTCGTTGATCTCCGAGAAAGAGCTTATAAAAAATGGAAAAAAGCGATAGGAATAGATAAGCTCCCACAATGGCTTAGGCATCAAGAAGCAGCAGCACGAGTTAGACGGGCATTAAACAAATGCAGAAAAGAAATGTGGCGTATCTTCTGTGATAAGCTTGAAAAAGATGACTATAGTAAAACAACAGCCACAATAAAACGTATACGACAACGTCGCACCATACAGCCCACATATAGCCACATTGATGGTCCTGTAGCAGCAGCAAATACTATGGCACAACACCTTGAAAAAGTATATAATGGCCATCTCTTAAACCACCAACATTCGCACCCATCACACCGCCTCGCAGTCAACAAGGACTATGAATTTCCAATTACTGAAGAGTGCATCACTACAACAATCCAAAATTTACCAAGAAAAAAGGCACCAGGCAACGACCATATTAGGAGCGAAATGTTGAAACCTATCATAGAAATTATCGCACCTATACTACACTATTTATTTCACATATGTTGGCTGACTACATACACCCCAAGTTCATGGCGTGTTGCCCAAGTAACCCCAATATATAAAAAAGGAGCACCTGATAATCCTGCAAATTTTCGTCCTATCAGTTTGACATCCATTTTTCGTAAAATACTGGAGTACTGTATCAAACCCGAAGTTGAAACTCACAGCCCAAAACTTGACATAGCTCAAGGGGGTTTTCGACCAGCGCGTAGTACTTTACAACAGGCACTATGTCTACAAGAACTTAGCCGAATTCATAAAGATCAACATGGAAATTTTGCGACACTTGCATTTTTGGATGTGACCCCTGCTTATTATGAAACTGTAAACAGAGAAGTTATATGGGAAATGATAAAAAGCACCATGCCCCCTATTCTTTCTTCCTTTTTAAAGCACTTATTTAACGATGTATCTATTGAAGTTATCATCTCTAATGCCACATCTCATCGATTTTCTCTAACTACAGGGGTATTACAAGGTTCAATTCTCTCCCCATTTCTATACTCTCTTTACATCAATAGTTTGCCAAGTATACTTAGAAATAAAGAATCACTACAACACAATAACACCCAATTATCAACAGCACCACGATCAATAGTAACGCCGTTACTCAATATAGATAACACACAAACAGCTCTGTTGCCATCAATTAATTGTCTATTATATGCAGATGATGTAGTTCTTATTGGTACACCAGAGAAAATTAAAGATCTATTGTTACAATGTGAAGAACACAGCTACCAATTGGGCTATAGATGGAATCCAGCCAAAAGTGTGATAGTCGAACATCCTCAATCCCTGTCAACAACATACCAATTATACAACTCTACGATACCGAAAGCTACCTTCTTTATATATTTAGGTATTCCAGTAAACTATAAAGGCCAACTAGATGGAAAGCAACTGATTGCTCGAAATGCTACTTCAGCAGAAAAAGCCATGCGCATACTATCATCAATAGGAATCAGTCCCACTGGGGTGTCAAAAATCTTATCAGTACGTCTATATACACAATTTATACGACCAAAGCTCGAATATGGCTTAGCAATCACTACCCCAAATAAACAACAGCAATAAACTCTCGAAATAGCGCAGAATAATTGCATCCGTCAGATTTATGGAGCCTACTCTTATTCTTCCACACAGGTGATGCGTCATCTACATAAATTACCATCCATGAAAGAAAGAACCACCATCTTACAAGCTAAATTTCTTCTCAGTACCTATTACTTACCTGACGATGCCCTTTTATCACTACTAATACCCTATCTGAACCAACATACCAAATCAAAATGGCACCTTTTAAATAATTCTACACTATGGCAACAGCTACCTGAACCCAAGAACAATACGATGACAGCTACGTTCAAAGCAACCAAACGTTCATATTTAATGAACGAACTATCTCAAAAAATAAATGCCCCCATAGGAGCTATTAACTTGGCAGCATGCAGACCAAAATTAGTTATCGACCCAATTCTTTGGCTTCCAATGTCCCGGAAAGAGAGGAGCCGATGCATTCGATGGAGACTTGGCTGGCTTCCTGGTGGCAAGATCAAAGCTTGTCAAACCTGCGGATTTGAAAATTTTCATAAAAACCATGCAATATCTTGCTTAAACATCCATAAACGTCTGGAAATACCTTACCATATCACTAGCGATCCGATCTCTCACCTTCTCAACCAACTACCGCAATCGAAACCTACATCACACAAGAAAATCAATTTTTGGAAAAACATATGGCCAACAATTTGCACAATACTAGTCGAGATCGACGCCCATCAACATCCAACTAGCAATCAGCACCAATACTTTGACGAGCATCCTGGTAAAGCTTTCACCACATGGATTGATAACCCCTCCCCTCACCAAAATGAATAATTAAGAAATCACTTCTATTAACTTTACTTACCTTTTCCTCCCTAACCAATTTTCCTCTTTCTTTCTTGTATTTTCACTTAATATTAGAATAACTCCCCTATTAGATACCCTCTCTTTTTCTTTATTTTCAAAATGTTTTCTTCTCTACTTTATTTTTAAAGTTTCTTTTGTAGTACCCCCTTCCACGCCCTTTTCCCTATCTCCCAATAGGGTTTTTTATTTTCTAATTTCTTTTATGAGCCGTCTCAATCAATATGTCTTTCGAGACGCTGGATTTTAGGAGACAATTATAATAAACAAAAACATTTTCAACGTATGCACCGTACTACGTAAAATCTAAAAAGTTATATAAAATATAATAAGAACCCCATAATAAGTGTTACAGTTAACATCTTTCTTTTCTCCACCCCCCCAGAAATAAAATAAATTTATTTTTCCTCTTTGTTATATAATTTTTAAAACTTATATAACAATTTACGTATTCAAAGTAAATAATATTAAATATCTCCTTAATACGTATATACGGTATACATATAACCTTTTATTATTTGATTGTTTCAACCTATAATTAAATCGGAACGTTCAACTCTTTAGTAATTTATTTGGAATAAGTATCAACAAACGTACTAATGTACCACGTAAAAGTTCTTTTTTTTTTTTAGTTTGATTTGGAAATAATGATTACAATAACGATAATTTTTTTTTTTAACAATGATAAATATAAATTTTTAAGTCGATCTTCATTTTCCTTTATTTGTTTTCACATAATTAAATAAACTATACATTTACATATTATAAAAGATAGCAATACGTAATAGAATACTATGTACTGTATATATTAAATGTTCCATGGCAGCAATTAATCATGTATCTAAATGAGATTATAAGGGATTCCATTTTCGTTAAATAATACATATACTGATTAAAAAAAAATGTTATCAACTCGGCTTTGGAAGATGATCTGTAAGAAAATAAATTGTTAGAATTATTCAATTTATCATGATACATATATTAAAAGAGCTTTCTTTTATTTTTGAAAAAGTGTGATATACACTTTTTTTTTGTATACATGTGTTAAATCATGCATCTTGGATAAAGGATATTATTATTATTATTATTATTATTATTGACCTGTGGCAATGTTAGTAGGTATAATTATAGAAATATATTTTTTGTTTTGTCTTTCCGTTCTACATTCAGTTTATACGTACGATATATTTTATTTGATGGATGTCTCATTTTTTTTTTTTACCATTATTTGTTTACGTATCTGTTTTAAAGAGATATATTACTGTACAATGAAAAAAGAAAAGAAAAAAAAAGAAGATATTGATTTTCTATAGCAGTTACAGTTTTGATAAATCAACATTGTTTCCATTTGGAAGGAATAGCACATACCTGAATTATATGCGTCCAATGGAAAGCGTAGGACATCAGGTGATGTTGATTGTTTCAAGGTTGGTTTTTTTTTGTACATTGTAGAAAAGATAACAGGGAAGTTCGTTTGTATCCCTGCACTTTTTCCTATTCTTTTTTTTTTTTACTGCATTCTTAATTAATTTACTATAATGTAAAGGAAAATCTATGCATAGAGTTACTATTTATTTGAACGAGTTCTTCTTCATACGGGAGTGTAAGATAAAAAAAACAACCTATATTAACTCACTACATTAGTATAGTAAAAATGATCAGTGAAGAATTATCTCCAAACAAAACAAGCGATCTTAATGATAACGAAAGCGATGAACAATCAACTGTAAATGTAAACGTACAACAAGCATTAAACAGTGTTATAATAACGTATCTAGAAACCGGTGCTGCTATTGCAAATGACTTGATGCGTAACAAAGCAGCATTAAAGCGAATTCGTCAAGATGAGTGTGATAGAACGGAGGTTTGGTCGGATAACAATTTTTTTTTTTTTTAAAAAATAATAACGCTTCATTTTTAGCACACATATTTTAATCAGCTAACTCGGGAATACAGGTTGTTGAAGTTGATGATGTATTTGTTGGTAATTCAAGCGAGTCTGTAGGGACCCGTATAAAAAACGAAGCTCTAAAACTTTATCCATCCTACAACAATTTGGACCACACAAAGAAAGCAGTTGTTGAGTATGTTTTGTGAAAGATTAGCTCATATCATTTGATTGTTTTATTAATCTTTATGGTTTTATTTTATTTCTTTATTTTTTGTCTTAGACTCGGTCTTAACTCAATATTGGACGTATTTATTGGCCATACAACTAAAAAGAATTTCATCCACCCACCACAATCGTATCTGTTTTCAGATTATGAATGGAAGGAGTTGAGTCTCAAGTTCAATCACATGTCAAGCGAGTATAATGTCATTGTCAAGTATGAAGATAAAATTAAGAAGATTGAAAAAGTAAGTATATTATCAATCAGGTTTATCCACTGACATTTCATGAATGCACGGCATTTGTATAAATATTACATCATACATAATCCGGATACGCACTTATTAAAACATCTTTCTAATATAGTATGCCAAAGGTGATTTAAGAGATGCACGACAACACACATACATGGCAGAAATGAAAAGCACACGAGACGATGAGTCAATTCTATACGCCATTTATACCCATTTGTAAGTTGTGAAGTGTTTTGAGCAACAAATCTTTCTGTGGTTACTAACTATTATGAACTAACTTGATCAATTACTATCAGTCTTGGAGTACTTGAATATCATCAATATATGTTTCTAGATTATACCGATATCACAGATTTAGATTTTGGAGTTAAACTATGGGGCCCAATGTTGGAAAAACTATTTAGAAATACAAATTTGCGCTGTAAATGGTAAGACATGGTTTATTAAATTGTATGAGCATATAATTGGTAAAAAGAATGCTAATAAAGCTTTGTAGGGGAGAGTCAGTAGCTGATTCCACGGGTGTTACTGAAAGTAGGGGATTTACAGTTGATATAAGGGACGTACGAGACACATTATCTCGAAGAAGAAAAGAAGCCGATCAAGCAAATGTTGAATTGGGAAGAAAAAATCTTACTATATCAAAGGCATCTAGTGACAGAATCAAACTTCTTATTGAATCAAAGTGCGTCATGGATCGCCTCGCGAAAAAGATTAAGCATTTCAAACATCACGACATTGCAATTCCGGCGTTACAATTTGCAGGTAAACCTTTGATGCTTGTAATATTGTTTTAATCGCAACTCCGTAACTACTTCTAATTTGCTTGGGGTTTTTTTTTTGTCTACGCATTCGTAATAGGCCCTCAAGTGATACTTTATTCTTTACAACTCGGTAGTAAAGGCTTGTATGTTGGGATACGAGAAGCAAGTGGAACAGTGCCACGTAAAGCGAAAGAATTGGACTCGTTTCGTGAAGTAGTTAAAATACTCTTCAAGTTCAAGGTAAAATGTAGTAAATATATTGTTTGTGTTTGTATAGATGATAAGTACGTACGTAATTAAAGTTTCATTGATAGAGTATCAACTAACTTGTTGGCTATTTTCATGTGCACAATAGAGAACTGTTTTAGATGTCTATGAACACATCCTCACTTCATCAGGTGATGATGACAAGGATGATATTAATGAGGAAGGTAGAAACGAAGATTATAAGTCTTGGGTACGCGGGACATGGGTACCACCCAGAGGCAACATCAAGACAAGGTTGCTTCCTATCCCGGATATCTTGGTTGGATCCGATTTATAACTTTTTCTTTTATTAATATCCAATTTGTCATCATGTTTGTTCTCATTCCGTATCTTTTCTTTTCATCATATTTTGTACTCTTTTTACTTCATTTTCTATATCATAAAATTTTAATTCTTTTTTTATTCATGTAATAATATAAACTTATATGCTATTTCTTAAAGATCGACAACGCTTTGCATTTTCTATTTCCCAAAGGAAAAAAAAAAGTACAGTACTGACAAGAGACGAGACGCATAATGTTGCAGTGATAATCCATACAGAGATTTAAATTTTCCACATGAGTGATTGGTGCCAGTGATACAATGTTGTCCGAGATCTTAGATCCCTATACATAGCTCTTGGCGTCTAAAATGATATTACGTATCTAGTTTAATGATGTCAAAATGCATTGGATATGCGTTGGTTTCCAGCTTATTTCTCTTTCCAGCTTATTTGGCGATGACAAATTTAGTGGCAGCAAAAAAATATAAAGAAAAGGAAAGGATCAAAGTAAAAAGAGACGATATCATATAAAAGCTAATACTATGTAGGGGAGCTATCACTACTGTAGATCATTGATAATGTTAGATCAGATACGTAAACTACGTACAACACATAATAATGTTTGAAGAAAAAATAAGAAAGCAAAACACTTTGTTCTTTTTTAATTCATAAAAATTATAAGTTTGAGCAGTGAGGGTTGTGAGGTTGTTGTTTCTATCCATTAAATGGCTGATCAATGGTTCTGTGATAATAATTATAATAACTAGTGTTTTCCATTGAATGACCCGAAGCGAAGCGAGGCAGGCAAACGCTAGTCTATGTTATTAAAAAGTTTAGATTAGATCTTCTCAAGTTCGCAAATACGTACAGTATGTAATAAAAATATTTACTCAGTGATCATTATAGTTTGTATGTAGAAAACAAAAGGTACATAGAATACTTTCAAGTGGTGTCTATCTTGAAAATAGTTTCTTTCTTTCAACACTTAAAGAATACGTACAAAAGATTAATCTTTTGTCTTATTTTACTCTTTTATTTCCTTGACTGTATACTTCGTCTTCTTTCTTTTTTTTTTTTTATTTATTTGAATCATTTGAATCCTTTTTGAATAAAGGAAATCAATGTGTTTATTCGTTTGACACTGTACAACAGAACAATTTACTCTGTATTATTTGTATTGATATATACCAACCATGATTGTATCTTTGAGATATACAAAAAAAAAATCAATGATGGTATGATTATTCAAAAGGATCTATAATACTGTATAGTCTTAAATATACCCCGTGCACATTCTTTAGTCTTTCAGCAAACTGATTCATACATATTAGATGTATAATTATTAATTCAAAAAACGAGAAATTTGTGTAAGTTATAAAATAAACAAGAAGATAGAGAGACTTTAAGTCTTTCTATATGTTTTTTAATAGAGATTTAAACGGAATAAAACAAATTGTCCACAATTACATAATATAACATTGTTACGTCCCCATTTTTACCCAACCAGTAAATTATTATTGTTACTTTCTTATATTTTACGTACGTACGTACGTACTGCTATTTATACTACACGTAAAGATTACAAGTGAAGAGAATTCACACAATGGTGAAATTGTTCCTAAATAAAAAGAAGAAAAAAAATTGGGAAACAAATATTTTTATTGTTAATAATAATACATAAAATCTCTTCAGAACATAGCAGCTCAAACAAGAAGTTCATAACTCCATTTCTGACACTTTTTTAATCATTCTTATTTCTAACTTATATTTTACGACTTAAGTAAAAAGTATGTACCTTATATCTTATTTTTGGTTATTAATAAATCACACCGAGAATATCATCAACAACATAAGTTAGATACTACAATTGTTGAGAAATATTTCTTTTTGTAAAGAAATAAAATGGACGGTGATGATGTCAACCGGGACCTACCAAATTAATAAAAGTTGGATAGAAAAAAAAACTGTACGTAAAGAAGAGTACGTATGAATTTTTTAAGCTCGTCAATGTGTTAAAAGGTTTTACTTGACAGCAAGAAAAGCAATATGTAAATCTGGCTTGGTTTACCTTACTTTTTACTTTTCATATATAGCTCACTGTAAGTTACAACTTTCTTGTAATACGGCATTATAGATACACAATAACATGAACATGAGTACTGTATCAAAAAAATTAAAATTAATAAGTCGTATATAACTAGCTCATAAACAATATAATATATTACCTATCATCGTCTTGTAATATGGTGCAACAGTTAGAGTGTTTGTGAAACTTTTTTTTTTTTTGTTACCATTGAAGTACGACATGCTCGGTCGCCCACGGGAACCCAAAGTTGGGATATATGTATCATACACGTGTACAAAGAGAGAAAGAGAGAGATATATATGGTGTGGGTATCTACTACGTATTATCCTTCTATTATTGCTAAATTGGCATCATGTTCTATTTAAATTTATTACTGTTATAATCATTCATCCTGAAGTCCAACCAATAACATTGAAAAAGAAAACCACTAAACAGCTGATACCGAAAAATAAAAAATCAACGGATTGGAAAAGTCAATCCCGACATTTTTTATTTTAGTTTGCTTTAAATTTATCAGGTACAAAATCGCCTTCTTGTTTATATTTGTAGTCATGACCAACGTTATTTTCATTATCTTCTTCTTCCTCGTTCACTTCATTCCATTGAGGTCGTTCTCTCTGCTCAAATGATCTGGGTGTATTCGTTTGAGATGAATGATGATCCATCCATACTTTTTCTTCTTTTACTTCTTCTGGTGTCCAATCTGGTAATTTGCTTTTCATATATTCAGCTAAAGAAATCATTCCATCTTTGTCTATATCCAAGTCTTGTAAAGCTCTATCTACAATAGTTCGTACATGACGTGCATTGGGATCAATGTCTCGTTCTAATCCATACATTGCACGAAGATCTGATTCATCCCAAAAACCATCACCATTAGTGTCATGGATTTTAAAAAAGGCAACTTCATCTGATACTTGAATGCCATGGGTATCTTGCATGTGCCTTTATTATTATTTTAATTATTAATCTACTTGAATGCTTTCTTTTTTTTTATTACTCATTTCCTACTACAACTTTTCTTTGTCCCCATTTATTTATAAAAAATAAAATAAAATAAGAATGTTGATAGTTTACTTGTCTTCAAAGTTGGCAAAAGAAAGTTGTTGCTGACCAGCAGCAACAGTAATAGTAGTAGCCATAAGTGTAGCGAATGCACCAAGAATCGTAAGTTTATTCATTATTTATTGTTATTAAAAGCAGAGAAAGAGAGAGAAAAGGAAAACAAAGCAATTAATTAAACTGAGATATAATTTTTTTTTTTTTTAACGCATGTCAGCATAAAGTTTACGCAGTTTAGGATCAACCCATTTTCTTTTTTTTCTTCCTTTTCCATGATGTTTTCTTCGTACACTTTTCCTTGCAAATCGTGTTGCTAATACAGAATCCATTTCTTCATCACACATAACACATCCAATAACAGGTTCTTTGTTTTGATTTTCTCTAAAATCTGCTTTAAGAATGACTGTACCACAATCTTCACATATTTCATCTTTTACTATATTGACATCTATGGTTTATAATTAAATTTAGTAAACTCTATTATCACTTGGATATAAATAACTAAAAATGGTACATACGTTTAATGGTATCTAAAAAGGTAGAAACAATGTTACATTCATTACAACTGAGTTTCCATCGAGGTGCAGACGTTGCATCTAAAATAAGTCGACCTTGACATGGATCCACTGGTTGTTCAGATTCAGGACAAGGGCAAATAGCGTTTCGTACCATTGAATGAGGACAAGTTGGATGAAGACAATGATTACATCCCATTCCTACCATTTTTTTTTAGTAAAGAGTTATCCTCCTCCTTTTTTTTTTGTTTTTTTTTACAATATATTTAAAGACATTACCTTTTTTAATATTTTCAAAGGGTGGATGATTATAACAATAAGGACATATAGGAAATCCAGTACCTTTAGATCCAGTTGAATAAAGTACTAACTCAAAATCATCCAATGGCTATATAATAAATCCATTATTTTCAATTTTAATATATGACAAATTTCCCCCCCCCCTTTTTTTTTTTGCTCCTGTTTACTGATAATGGTAATACTTACACAACGAAGTTCACGATATAATTTAATATTTCCATTCATTGGAAGTGAATATGTTTCATCACAAGTAGGACAATGTAATCGATTTGGTTTCAATGCAATATATTTCATGTATCTAATAATAATAAAGAATGTGTTAGATAATTGTTTTCTATATAGTGTGATCATAAAAATTAGAAAAAGACATATGTATCACCTTTTACATTTACCACATTTAGAAAGTGGTTTGCCTGAGGCTGCTAATGTTGAAAACGTGGCTTCAAATAATTCATCCATTGATTCAACCTAATTTAAATTTAATTAAAATAATTTATTTTATTTTTCATCAAAAACAATTAACTTACATGTTTAACAAAATATGCAAATTTACTTTCAAACATATTTACAAAGTATTGTAATACTTCTTTTTGTGGTGCTTTTCCTGAAGCAATTAAATTAAGTTGTTGTTCCATATCTGATCGCATTGTTGGAAGAGATAATTCAGGATCAATTTTTTCTAAAAAAATAAAATAAAAATATTTCAGTCAATGAATATCCTATTCTCTTATTTAACCTTACTTTTATATAAACATTTTTTTTTTTTTACTTACGATATCCATGAATAAGAACAATACCAAGATTGGTTGGTATCAATCGTCTTGCTCCTCCATTCACATTTACATAATTACGTTGACATATATTATTAATATGAGTAGGAATACTTGCATCTGTACCAATACCATTTTGTTCCATTAATCCAATCAATTCAGCTTCTGTTAAATAATCGGGTGGACTTGTTTTACCCTCACGTAAAGTAAGAGAAGTAATAGGAAGACTTTCACCTTTCTGAAAATCAGGTATAGGTTCATCAGGTGTTCTTAACCAATGCATTACTGCTGAAAATCCTGCTGATATTGTTTGTGATCCTTTATTGTTTTAAAAGATACGAAATGATTAGTTTGACTCTTCATTGATTGTTATCATAAGTTATTAATATGAAGAAAAACCTAGTACCTTTACACTCAAAACGTTCGTTCCCAATGGCAAATTTTGCAGTGGTAGTCGAATATTGAAGGTTGGGACTAATGGAACCAATGAACGTTCTTGTAATAAAATCATAAATGCGCCAAGTATCACCATATAATTCACCTTCATCTGCTATACGCATAGGTGTACTAAAGAATAAGTATATATATATATATTAGTTTTTTTTTTTTTTTTTTGGCCCTCGTTCATATGTTATTCATTATAACACTATATATATGTAGATATATAAAGAACAATTAATTACATGGGAGGATGATCACCAACATCTACACCACCTGTAGGTCTTTGAAATCCATTATCAAGTAACTCTTTACAATATGGACCCCTATATTAAATAGAATTTCATAGGATTAATCACTTTGATCGTACTTTTTTTTTTAAAAAAAAAAAAAAAATAGTAAATATTTCTTTACCAATTAGCATGATTTACTTGTTCTTTTAAAACAGTTTTTAAATCAAAACTTTCAGGATATTTTGATGTTTCTGTACGTGGATATGAAATATAGCCTTGTGTATAAAGTCTTTCAGCAATGCTCATCTATAGAAATGATCCATGGTATATAAAAAAAAAATTATAAGTTTTTTTTTTTTTTTAACTGGGTTACCCATCCCATTTTTTTTTTTTTTTTTTTTTTTTTGGCTCTTCATTATATCATTGAAAAAATTACTTTACACTTTCACTTGGACTAATACCTAAACCAGATGAACAAAATTTTAATAATTCAACCTAATATTAACATAAAGAATCATGTTAACATCACTCCTATCTTTTTTTTTCTTCTTCATTTATTCGGATGAAAACAAACAAATAATCATGATTGATAATAAAATATATCTTATCAACAAAAAAAAAAAAAAAAAAAAAAAAAAAACTTTACCGTATTTAAAGCATGGGGTCGTTGTTTTGCTTTCTTCTTGATATCCACACTTAACACAATAGCATTTTTCGATTCAATTGAATTTAAAAACAATAGAGCAATATTTCGATCAAATAAACGTTCTCTATCCCAAGTTAATTGTATAGGTTGATTATCTTTTTGAATGGTGGGTACAATGGCCCAAAAAGGTTCAGGTTGGAAACTTTGAATTCGATCATGACGTTCTACACAAAAAGATAACGTGGGTGTTTGACAAGGTCCATAACTGATAACGGTCGAATCCAAATTCCCATATTTTCCTTGAAAAAAACGAGTTTGAAATCGAGTAAAAGCAACGCCTACTTTGAGATCTAGTTCTTGACGTGCATCCACAGCTTATTAATTTTTTGTTTTTATGTTAGTTTATTAGATATATATATATAACTTTAAATCATGTATATATATACATATACACACCCTTGGCTTCATTTTCATTAGGTACACCCAAATTTTGCATAGCGCGTCTTACTTCTTCTGCTGTAATTGCTAATATATTCCATTTATAGTAACCTAGCAATATTAAATAACTTGTTCTTCATGCAATCCTTTTGAAATTTTTAACTTTACCAGAAAACTTTGCACGTAAAATTTGAGCAGGTTTATTCATATAAGGTTTACAATTACCTATTATATCATACATTAAATCAGTAACTATGCCAATTCATTTTGCAAAGTCTTTAATAAAACACATGTATAATGTGTTTTATATAATAAATCTTAATAAATCTTAATAACCCTCCCCCCCACCTGCCGGTCACTATTATTCTATATCACGTTTCCTCATAACCGTGTAGGAAAAAAAAAAGGACTATTACCAATCACTTCAAAGCAAATGTTTTCACCTTCACGATCACAATCAAGCCATAGAATTAATATGTCAACGTTTTTCGCCTCATTCGCTAAATGCTGTGTTAGTTTCATTTTAGGATTCGATTCTTGTTTACGAACAACACCATTAAATAAGAGTTGAGGATCAATAGCCCATGAATTATATTCAGAAGTAAAATCCATGGAATAAACATGACCTGTCACTGAAGTAAATCGAAACTTGGTTGCAGGATCATTACGAAAAGGTCCAGTCCATTCATGAACAGGTGTTGCACGTCGATGGGTTTCATACTATCAATGTCCATTTATTTCAAAATAAAAAAATAAAAAATAAAAATTCCCTTTCTTTTTTTTTTCTAGATTCCCTAGAATAAAGTTGTGGATATGGATATATATATATATATATATATATATGTGTGTGTGTGTGTGTGTTTTTCTTTAAAAAAAATAAATAGAAACAAATGACTCACACGTCCTCCAGGTGCTAGTAATTTACTTAGAGCTTCAGCTAATGATGGCTTTTCAGCCACCTAATATATATATATATATATTTATATTCAATTGAGTAACTTTAAAATGAATATAATACGTGTTTCATTTACAAAGTATTTACCATGAGCACTCTTGTTTTAGTTGGTTCTGGCATAAAAAAAGCTCAAAAATGAAAAAAAAAGTGTAACACAGACCAGGTATATTTTTAAATAGTTAAATTTTTGTTTAATAACAAAAGTTCTAAAGTATTTTATTATTGAATAATATCACAAAAGAGAGAGACAAAAGAATAAAAAAAAATAGAGAGAGAGAGAGAGAGAGAGAGAGAGAGAGAGAGAGAGAGAGAGAGAGAGAGAAAGAAAGAAAGAAAAAAAAAAGAGAGAATAAGAATAAGAGATAAAAAAAAAAAAAAACGATGGTTTCTTTTATTAAAAAGTACCATTTTTTTTTCTTGCAAATGCTAAATGAAACAAAGAGTATAAAAAGTAAGTTGTTTTTGTTTTTGTTGATTGCTTGTGTGTGTGTGTGTGTGTGTGACTGAGGGGAAAAAAGAGAAGAAAAAATATCGAAAGAAAGAGAGGGAGAGAATGGCTATGTAACTTTGGAGTAGAAATAAGAAGATAAATAGGAATGATAATGATGATGATGTCGTTTTTTTGTATGGAGGGGAAATATTATTATTATTATTAATTGGGGGTTTTTTTTTTGTTTAATGTGGGTATTGACCGCCCCATTGGGGATTGGATGGTGGCATAAAGCTACCTCTTGGATCCATAGGAGGCATAAAACTTCCTCGTTGATCCATCATGGGTGCTCCTTGTCCCATTGGTGGCATGAAACTACCACGTTGATCCATAGGAGGCATAAAGCTTCCTCGTGGATCCATACCAGCAGCAGCCATTTGTTGCTGTTGTTGTTGTTGTTGTTGATGCATCATCATATCCGGAGCACCAAAGCTATTTACAGACATTGTTCGAGAACCACGATTCATTTGAGGTGTCATTAAATAATTATCACCTGGAGGAACACCACCATATTCAGATCCTACTACTGAACCAGCATAACCACTACCCATCATAGGACTCTTGGATCTTGGTTTCTTGTTTGGATCAGAAGCTACTTGAGTATCACGATAGTAATCGTAATCACCAGCTTGAGAACCACCACCATACATTGTACGATTATCATAAATGACAGAACCACCAGAACCAGGCATACCACCACCTCCACCTTGTGAATAATAACCACTTCGATAACTGTGACCAGTGACACCCGTTTCATGGGATCCGGTTGAACCCATTTCCCATAACTCTTGTTCATAAACACTCCATTTCTTGAGAGGAATCATCTTTTCATCAAACTTCTCATCATCATTGACAATAATTTTCTTTTGTTTCTTGCCACCACCAGCAACAACACGCGTATTACCCCACGAGAAATCATCGAAATGCCAGAATGAATAAACAGGCAAAAAGAACGAAAACACGGGAATAGCAAGAATATAAAAGATCATCCAACCAATATGTTGCCATTCACGTTTCAAAATAAATAAGAGTGCTTGTAAACCATAAACACCTGCCAACATAGCCAAGGCCAAAATAGGAATGGGACCGGTTTGAGAAGCAATGATATAAATTAAATAAACCAAGTAAACGACGGAGACAGGTAAAGTCAAAGTACCAATCAAATCAATCAAGACAACGAAACGCATAGAGAAACAACAGAAACCACAAAGATCAGGTAACAAGATCAATTCAAATAAGTTGTGAATGGTTGAGTTAATCCATCGACGACGTTGAGAAAGTAAAATACCCCATTGTTCAGGAGCAACCGTTTTACATTGAGCATAAGGTGTGAATTTCATCTTGTATTGAGGGAAGTGCTTCATCATTAAAGTTGTCAAATAACGATCTTCACCCAAATGTAACAAGTTCTTCTTGTGTAAGGTATCAACATTGTTATCAGAGTAATCGGCAATCACCTTGGGAGACGCAATCAAAGGTTCATTTTTGACAGGCGTACGGACACGATACATACAGAAACAACCAGGTAAACAGGTAACAGAACCAAACAAAGATTCGAAAGCCTTGACTAAATGATGGGAAATATAATATTCGTAGACTTGAATCATGGTTGTCAACGATTGATCTTCATTTACCAATTGAGTTTCACCACAAAGACCAATGATACGACCATCGTGAAGCATAGTTGAAATCATATGATTCAATGCATTCATTTGTACTTCTGTATCAGAATCCACCATAAGCACATATTCATAAAATGATGGATTGACACCAATCACATTCTTGATTTGATGATACATTTCCAGTTCCAAGGGCGTCATTTCACCATCAAAATGAACTTTGTTCAAGAAGTTCATGCAAATCAATTGAGAGTCACGTTTACCACGATTACCAGGTTTGGCACGTTCGGATGCTTTACCGACCTTAACAACGACAATATAAGGAACAACATGACCTTCACATTCATATAAACCGGAATAAACCTTGCCATAATTAAGTTGCTTACTACCTTCACCAATGGACTTGAACATGAGCGGCTCAGGATCATTCTTAGTATCATAACCAAGTACATCCAATACAATACGAGGAGTAGGACGATCGTTACCACCACCCATAATCATACCGTCAGCAATAATAAAGATCAACTTGCGCTTATCGTCATAATTCATGACGGTCAATGAATCAATAGTCTTTTTCAATGATTCTTCACCTTCCGTATAACAAGGTACTTGACAAATAACAAATTTGTCATGATCTTCAGGGGTAGGAGCACTACCAAATTGGAGAGCAGCCAAAAATTTGACCAAAATAACAAAACACATAAGACAGGCAAATGCCAACAATAGATAATTGGTGAACATACAACGTGCTGTATCACGAGGATCTACATCACCGATATAGAAAAAGTTATTTAAACAATTCAAGTTCATATTGCGAACCTCGGCCGTCATACCACCAGTATATGTATCCCATTGATCAGTGCCATCGCCACCAGAGAATTTCTTGAACATGGCTTCAATGTTTTCATCAAGAAAAGCGTAATCATTGGCATTGGAGCCACTACCATAATACTTCGATGTGGTGAAATAATCCGTCAAATCGTATACTTTTCCATTCAATGCCATAGCATATCGAGTCCAGCCGTTGAAATCATCATTGATTGTGGACATGGGAACCACAAGGGTACCCTTCTTGTACATTTTCATTTGATTGGTAAAAGTGGTTCTATACCAATTATCATCGGCCATTTTTGCAAGTGAAGTAATAGTCAATTGATCACCAGAATAATGTTGGAAAGGTCCCAATTCAAGAGTTTGGTTAGGTTGAATTTTGATGGTAGGAGATGTGACAAGACCAGCACAAGCTTGAGTTAAAGGGGGCGGAATGGTATAGGATACATCTAAACCAGCCAATGCTTCCAATTCGTCGGGTCCAGCAGGCAAAGCGGTTGTACCATGCTCACTTCGAGCAAATCCAGTGATATCGTAAACATTACCACGATGACTAACATACATATCCTCCTTAACGTTATGCGCATTGACGTTACCAGTTGAATACATTGTTCGCGTACCAGGACAGATGACTTCACCAAGACCAACAATAACGAAAATAACGATACAGGAAAAGATGAAAATAAGCATACAAAGTGTGACCTTTTCACGCCATGCGATTTGAACATCTTGACGTTTCATTTTACCAAACCATCGAAGGAAGGGTGATGGGATCCACCAGGTCATGAACCATACAAACCGAACCCACCAAATACGAAGTGTGGTGATAGGCATTTCTTCGACTTGTTCATTTTCTGGAGCATTGTAATCTTCCACCATCTTGCTCATATCCATATTAGGGCCGAATCTAACAGTATATCAATTACATAGTTTAGTTAGTTTTTTTTTTTAAGTCTTAAAAGTATTATATTGTTTTTGTTTATTGGTAACCATAAAAAATAAATAGATAAGAAAAAAAAAATAAGCTTACCCTTCTGCGAGTCCTTTCATACCCCATTCAGATTCTTCACCCCATTGACTGCCTTCTGCTTCTCGTTTCATACCTCCGTAATCACTTTCGATATAACTAGCACCATCTTCAAACACAGATGAACGTGGCATACCACCTGCTGCGAACCCAGCACCAAGGCCAGCACCGAGACCAGCTTCATAACCAGCTGCACCAGGAGGAAGTAATCGATCATTACCATCTTGATAATCATATAATTGTTGATTTTGATGTTCGTCACCCATACCATCATTCATCATACCAGTATTACCATCGCCACCTGCAGCCATAGATTTCATACGTGCACGTTCCTCCTTTTCTGCTGCACGAAGATTATCTTCCATTTCTTTCCATGTATCAAATGATAACCAAATCATATCGTTACCAACATAGGCTTGTACTTGTGTCCAATTCATTATGGCACAAACGGCTTCGGCCATACTACGTTCTGATTTGGATTCATCAATTTGTAGTGACATCACCAATCGCTCATATCGCATCAAGAATTCACCAAATGTATAATAATTAGCATATTCTTGACCACAGCGCAACGTCATATCGGGTAATAAAAAGGCCCGAACTTGAGATTTGACCCGTTTTAAATCAAACATATCCGCTGTTTGCATGTCATTGGGTCGGATATGAATGATATTATAAACACGTGTATCGGACATAGTTGTAAATAGGTCTTGTACCGTCATGTAGAGTTGATCCAGAACAGTGGTGACTTCTACATTCTTATAATCTTGATCGTCCTTTTTATCATTGCCACTTTCTGGACTATTTGTCAAGGTAGCATCTCCACCTGCAGCGGCTGCGGCAGCAGCAGCGGCAGCAGCAGCACGTCGTCTTGTACCCGTTCGTTTCATAGAAGGTGCACGTGTTGGTTTACTTGTTAATTGAGCCTTCACAATAGTACGTTGATCCTTTGGATGAGATTCCGTAGCCATAGCAGAACTTTGGAAGAGATTAGCAACAAATGCATTGGAACTGTTGTCACGTAATAACGTAACAAAATCGGGTGATAAAGTATTCAAATTTTTTTCTACAAATCCATCGACTGTATAATGGACTGTACCAGAGAAATGGTTGACACCGAATGAATACGTTTGTGTTGTCTTTGCAAAGGAAGAATGAGAACCATATTGACGTTGTAAATTGGCTAATAAATTGGCATCCGTCGCATCCGTAGCACCACTTTGATATTTAGCACAGTCACGGTCAATTAACCCGACCATACCACCAAAGACAGCTGATTTTGATGATTTTTGTTGCTCACTGCCCACCAATAAATCTAAACATCCAGAATTATCCATGGTCATGACACGAGGTAAAGGAACACCATCACGAAGCATGAGTTGATTCAGTCCTTCTTCATCGTTGAATCGATGATTAATCAAGTATTGGTGTACACGTTCATTGGCGAAATTGGCCGAAAATTCTTCAAATCCATTATCCTTGAAGTTCTGGAAACCAAATTGATCCAAAATACCCACAAAATTAGCAGGTTCTCGATCACTATAACAAATTTTGGTATTGATTGATTCAACCATCCATAAAAATAAAACATGATACAGAGCTTGAGCCAATTGATCACGTTGTTCTGCTGCACCTTGAGCATTCATAAAAGCAGTACATAATTCCTTGCGAATTAAACGAAGCTTGTAAGTTAAAGCAGTTTCCAATTTTGAAGGTGAAACACCCAACATAGCCGAAACGACTTCTAACACCTTGTAGTTCTTGACACTACATGTTTCTTGTGCCATCATATCACCTTCACGACTATCGACAAATTCCAAATTACCCAAATGTAAAATGGCGGCCAAGAGTTGGAAAATTTGAGTTACCGTTTTGGCCTTGAATCCACATATTTTGAGAGCACTTTTCAAATCATTGAAACTGATTTCATCATTGCGATCACTGACAGTGATACATTTGGATTGATTCAAATAATGGAAATAATCAAAAGAAAAGTTGATGTGTAAAGCATTCTTTTCGTCAATGGTCGTACCAGCTAATAAGCTGTAAAATACATGATACGTTCGTTCGTTTAAGGGTACATTGGAAACACGTGCCTTGTCAAATGCAAAAGTCAATGTTTTGGCACCAAGAATACGTCCACGTTCACTAAATTGAAGTTCTTGAAACATGCCAAATTTCGATGCAGAGCTGTTTTGTGTTGTTCGTGCATGACCAAAAGCTTCAAGAATTACTGCTGCATTATGAATTTGTTGTTGTAACTTGTTTTCTTTTTTGCTGTGTGTGGATAAAAGTGTCAATTGAGATACCAAATGAGATCGTGTTGTACTTTTACCAGATCCTGTAATACCACTAAAAAAGAAAATTATATAAAAAAGGTTAAAGTTAATATTTTTATAATTTTGATGCCTCAATTTGGTTATATCTTCTGTTTTTTTGTTTTTTTTTTGACCTTCTCTTTCCCCCCCCCTCTCTCTCCCTCCCCGATTGGATGTTATTTGTCTTAATTCCATCATAAAATATTTCCCCAAAAGAAAAAGACCCCGCAAAATTCTTTTTCCTCTCCTCTCTCTCACTCTTAATCAAAACCCCTTCCACCCCCTTTCTCCTTATTTCAATCTATCTTTATTTTTATTTTTCTCTCTCATCATTTTGTCGGATGATCGATTCTTCCTTTCTTTTCTCTCTCTCTCTCTCTCTTTTTTTTTTTTTTGCTCTAAACCCTCTTTCTAAGAAAAATACTTCTAATATTTCTTTCTTTGATCTATATATATATTATAAAAATAATAATAAAAACAGATAGTTTATTTACCTCAAGATAATACTTTGATCTTCACCTGTTCTTCGCATATGAAAGTAGACTCGGGCAGCCAGATCATAGACATGTGGCTGGAGGAACGGCTTGTTCTCCGACACGTCCCTATATCCTGCATCGGCGTATGCTTGTAATGTAGCATCATTCAATGCCTCTAACGGTTGGTAGGGGTTGAGGACAATCAAGTTTGAATGGCCTGCACGGGTATAGACTTGGTTGCGTTTAAATCGACTTTGTAAAAAGTTGACAATACTATCTTCAGAAGGTGGTTGATTGGGTGATGTAAGCAAACATGCTAGATCAGTGCGTGAGTCTTCTTGCATTGTTATTTATATAGTGTTGTTGTGATTAAATTGAGATGGATTATAAGCGAAAATATGTTTTCTTTTTTTTGTAATAATAGAAAAAAAAAAGACAAACGGGATATATATATATATATATATATATATGTGTGTGTGTGTGTGTGTGTGTGTTGATGACTTTTGTTGAAGGCGCGTATAATAATAATAATAATAATAATAAAAAACTCTTTATTCTTTATAAATTTTTTCGCTTTCGTATTATCCTCCTTTTTCTAAAATTAATATAGAGAAAAAGTGAAGAGGATTTTTTTTTTAATTGTGTTGTTGCTTCGAGATGAAACCGGTCGTGATCTCGACAGATTGTTGGTTTTTTTTTTTTATACTGCAAACAGTTGTTTCTAGATTTACAAGAATGGAGGAGAGGGATAAAAAAAAAAAAAAAAAAAAAAGAGTAGCACCGAGCGACAACAATGGTTTGCGTTTTAAAGATTGAGGTACGCTCGGTGTTGAAAGTTTATGAAAAAGTGTAAAAAGAAAAAAGAAAAAAAAAAAGAGAAAGAGAGAGAGAGAGAGAGAGAGAGAGAGAAAAAAGGGATGTGGAAAAAAAATAGGAAGAAAGAGAGAAAGAAACGGGGGAAAAGAGAGCAAGAAAGGAGTGAGAAGGATATTGGTGAAAGGCAAAGGAAAAAAAAAAAAAAAAAAAAAAAAAGAAGAGCTGGGTCTACCGTACCTTGGTGCAACCATGGTCTATTTTCGACCACAGCAGCCCTTACCAAGTTCACAAAGATGATAAATTTAGACCTTTTAAGGTCAAATCTCAACTCTTTAAATAATTTCTTTTTCATAAAAATAAATGCTCCAATGGTCGTTGTTACTGTGGGTATTTTCTAGTATAAATATCCCTTATCACAACCTCCTTAATTTTTGACTCTTTATTATAATTTATTTTATTTTTATTTTTTTTTCAATAGAAATTAAAATGACTCTTTTCTTCATTATTTTTTTTTATAAGCCCAGCCGTGTTTGTGATCGCAAAATAAAGGTTAAACATACAAAAACAAAATACTACTACTACAAAAAAAAAAAAGGTACACAAATGAGACGATAATTGGCATTCTGTACAACCAGAAACGGAGTGCAGCAATCCCGGCCCCGCTCTTCTTTTTGAATCGTCCATCCGTCCTCGTTGATTGACTTGTCTTCTCTTTACATATTCCTGTCTTTCTTTTTAGTTAAATATGTGCTCTGTGCGCTTTTTTTTTTTTTTTCATCGTTGTCATGGCAAAGTCTCTTTGTTTTTTGTTTTTTTTTTGTTATTATCGAAACAGAATCATAGAAACAAAGAATATTAAATAAATAACTTATTTCTTTTAGTCTCAAATATCTAAAAAAGATGGGTCGCGTGGCAAAAAAACCAAAAGCAGAGAAGTATGTTGTAAAAAATAGGTTTTAGTTGTTTGCACATTGCGCACACACACACACACTATATAATAGCTTTTACCATATCACGAGCTGCTAAATGGTTGGTTAGGTAACCTTGTGTTACCTAAAAATACATCAATCATTTACAAAAAAAGAGGAGAAAAATATATATATATATATTTTTGTTTGTGTCGAGACCCTCATTCTTATTATTATTAAAAAAAAGAACATGTTTGCATTTTCTTTTAATAATAGATAACTCTTTTTTTTTTTTATTCTTTCTTTTGATATTATAGGTGTGAAAAGTATATATTGGTTTAAACTTTTTTTTTTTTATCAAATATTATGAGTTGTGTCTGAGTATCATCATAGTAAATATATTAAGCTACGTATTTAGTTTGATCTATCAAATTTACTTTATTTAAAACCATGCATGTCGGGGGGTAATATATTTTAGCAGTGAGTTTACCTTTCTTAGCTTGGTTAATAAACTTTCTTTTTTTTTTTTTTTTGTAGCTTATTTATACTTGAAGTATAGTATATGTATGTAAATATTCTTTTATATCAAACTAAAAAAGAGTTTTATAATAGTATAAGTGCTAAAAAAAATATCAGTGTGCTTCTTTAGCATCTATGATAAATGAGTTTTTTTTTTTTTTCTGGAGAATGACGTGGTTTCTATATAGATAATAATAAAAATAATAATTACTCTTTTCGTTCACTTTTTATTATTCAAGGGAAAAAAAGCTGCTATAATTAGAAACAGAAAAAAAAAAGCACTCACCTGAAGAAATAATATACTAATCTATAACAATATGTTACGTCGATCTTTTTTTTTTATTATATATATGATTACGGTATCACTCTCTCTCTCTCTTTTTTTTTTTCTTTCTTCGTAATTTATTTGTGATTTACAATCACAACGAATAATAATATTTTTTTTTACCGTTTTGTACAACCTGACTATTGTTAAAAAGACATATTTGTTTCTATAATTATAATTCAATTTTTCAAAAATTGAACAACAGCGATAAAAACAAATACAAAGATGCATATAGGTACATGACTATTTATTACTACTGTTTGTTGATGCCATAATGATGACATCAAAAATGAAGGCTTAAATGATATTACTCTTTGTTTGTAAATAATATGTCTTTCCCAGAAATAATTACTATACTCACATTCTTGTGATTTGATATCTATAACAATTCGTGTATTTATTGTTTTTGCTCTGCTACGTAAAACTTTTGAGAAAGTTAAACCCTTGTTTTGCATAGCTAAAGATATATAAATTGTGATTTTTGTTTTCCTGGTAAAAATGTGACATGATACAAAAATGGCGCGTTGTTAAAGACATTTGCAGAAAGCGTGATCTACGTAGCACATTTATTGTTTCTAAAAAAAAAAAAAAAAAAAAAAAAAAAAAGTACCACAATGTTTCAAATGGTACCCAGTTTTCAGTGTATAAGCGCTCATATTAAAAAATGAATTTCATAATTCCACATGTACACCATACGTATAAATCCTGTGCCAGGAAAAATAAAGAACATATCTGCTAATTTTTATTACAAGTACTGTTGCGTTTATACCTATTTATGTGATAGTAGCAAGTACGTAATTGTTTCATATTATAGTACTAATAACAATGAAATGGTTTTATTATTAACTACATGAATTTTTATTCCTAGACCCAAACAATTCTGCAATATCATTATTATTTTTAAAACTGTTCGCTGGAATAAAACTGTCTTTGTATTTTTCGATGATTATCGAACTCTATGTATCAGAATAGAAACAAGACCGATAAATAATGTAAAAAAAAAAATTAAACAATGCGTTTTTTATTTTTCCTTTAATGAGGTACAACCTATTTCGTTTTTCTTCTGAAACATTAGTTGAAATTTCTTTGTTCTTTAAACATGATATATTTCATTATCCCTGTCTACCAAAGTGAATCATATTGTTTAACATTTGGTGGTGTTACAAAATCTTAGATATTGTTAGACACGTTCTAAAAATTGCTTCAAATAGACACACTGAAAATCTATGATTCGAAAGAGAATTTCATTTTTCGACTATCCATACAGTGATAGAAGCAACCACGGTTTATGTAGCTGTAAATGATGCTTAAAAGAAAATTGTCGCAACATGAATACGTATCCAGTTAATCGTTAAGAAAAAAGTAAAAATAATAACATGCTAAATATAAAACATGGCTTCGTTAATATAGGTACAAAAATATTAAATGTAATTTTTGATAATAAATGTATATACATGAATTCACGGTAGCCTACGTATAATATATAAGAGCACCATTGATTTGAGTATGAGTGAATCGGCACAAAAGCACAATGTAGAGATTCCTTAATATATGTCATAATAATAGCTACGTACTGATGTGAAAAAGATAATGTTCTTATTGAATAATAATGATGGACGTAATAAATTGATAGCATCGACCAACTCCACGTAAAACTACTCATTACGGAGTACCACCTTTCAATCCAAGGCTTGGATTTCCAAGAGAAAAATACCAATGGAGGAAGTCAAACCTACTTGTATAATACCGGAATACAGACGATTTCTGATGATGAGAACGACGTACCTCCTATTTTTATAGATAATGAAGCTGATGACATGACTAAAATCCTGCTACCAAACATTAGCTTGCCATCTCCCAATTTTTTTTTCCGATTATCTGGTGATTATAATATGATGATCATCATGGTGCAGTTGTCCTGGTGATAATGGTGGCGTCTCGGATACTATTATCTGTCGTCCACAGCCATTTTTAGAAAACAATATAAAAAAAAAAAAGGAGAGCGAAGAAAAAGGGGTAGAACAAAATAACAAAAAGCTACATTGAAAGGTATGCAGGTTTCCCCACCCTGTCACGACATCAGGTAATTTTATGTGTATATCCAGGGACTTCATACATGATAATTCTGTACGTATTCATCACATAACTTATACACTCTGTCATCCTTCTACTTTTAACTTTATTTGTCTAAACGAGTTTTTTTTTTTTATACAAGAACTCTTTGGGTGGTCATTATATATTGATGCTATTAATCACATTAGTTTTCTAACGGTAGCCTTAGTAAAGAAAACCATATTTTACTTAAATGATATATTTACAAGATATACCTAAAATTATAATAATAAAAAGCAGTTGTATGTTCTTTGTTGTAAAACTTTATATATTATAATTGAATTTACATATATTAGTTCAGTATGATGATTTTTCTGTGAAAAAGTAATAAAGATAGTTTGGGTATGAATATGATAAAGTTAAAAAAGAATCTGGCTTTCTATGGATGAAAGAATTAGCTAATTGTTGCTATGTAAAATGTCCTGTAACAGCCATGCGTCCTTATTCTATGTTTTTTTTTTTTATGATTGTTGTTGTAAATAAACGAAAAGAAAAGGTCGTGTTAAGATTTGTAGCATTTATGTTGATATCCTTTGTATAAATAAAGTCTTTTTTTTTATAAAAAAAAAAAAAAAAAAAAAGTTTAACTAGGAGCTGCTGCTGTTTTCCAAGGTTGTCGATCCATGGGACAATGTTCACCGTTGGACGAACTATCAAGCCATTTAACCAAGCAATGCATGTGAAAAACATGGGTACATTCTCCCCAAATGAGTGGACAATCATCACCAGGTGTTATACATTCAGGGCAACATCCATCATATGCGACATGACAAATGCCACAGACATCGGCTTCCTTGACATCCCAAGACCAGTAAGCTGCCATGGTCCATGATTTTACTTTTAACTTCATATTTTTGTATTTTGATCAGAAGGAGAATGAAGCAGAGCAAAAAAAAAAAAAAAAGAATGTTTCATTTGAAGAAAAAACACAGATAACTCTTATAAAAAAAAATTCCGCTTCACTCTGTTGGCTATATAAAAAATGGAGAAGATATGATACGAATACTATATCTTACTATATATTGACTTTTTTTTTTTTATTATGTGACAAACTAATAATAATAATAATAATAATAATAATGAAATTAATAATAAACATGCTTTGATATGTACAATAAAGAAAAAAAAAAGGAAGTGGACTATTTTTATATGTGTCTGAAAGGATTGGGTGATGTGTTTCTTATAATTAAAACATCTTGTAGCATTAGTATAATAGTGGAAGTTGATAAAAAAAAAAACAATGGAATAAGGGTATACAAATGACAATTTTCTTGTGTAATGTGCGATCGTGGGGGGTTTTTTTTTTCTTGATCAAGGTAACCGTTGGCTTACATCCATAAACAAACGTTGATGCATATCCATTAATATATTTTTTGGTATAAAACTAAAATAAAGTCCCATGAGTAAATCTCCATATTTATCTCGTTGATAAATACATTGGAATCCTCGTCCAGCTGATGAATCTAGTTGAACAGTATGATGTATTCTATTATGAGATGGATCATTATTCCGTACCATTTGTTCGCACTACATATACAAATTTTAAATCATTATTAATTTAGTATATATAAAATACATATTAAAGAATAAAAAAAAAATACTACTTACCAAATCATGCAACTTTGTTATGGATGGCCATCCCCAAGTAGGCAGTGAGGAAGATTCATCCCTATCATCATCAGATGAAGAAGAAGCCCATTGATGATATTTCTCACCAATTTCCAACAAAAGCCCCTGGTTATTATTAAATTCATTTAAATCTACAATACGTGGAGCAAGCATGACACCATCTTTTAAATGAATAAAATGTAATAAACCAGGATAAGCCGTCATAAAAGACAAGATAGTGAAATGAGTAGCTTCTTTGGTCAACAAAAAAGTTGTAAAATCTTGTAATTGTTCTTGTAAGCTTGAACGTAATGCCCGTGCGACACTATAATATGTTGTTTTATCATGTATCGTTTCAGTTGTATGAGAATCCTAAAATAAAATTTGAATTCATGAATATGTGAGTTTTCTATTTACTTTTTTTGTAATAAGTATCCCTTATATATATATATCCTATTATCATAAGTTACATAAAAGGAAAAAAAAATATATACAGAAAAAAAAATCTATAATTACAACAATATCACGACGACAAATAATAGTGGCACAAAGCCCATCACCAAGATGAATCAGTAGAATAAAACATAATACAAGCCGATGACCAATTTTAATCCAACGTGGCATGACTTTGATTTCGTTATCTGGTAATGTTGTAGTGGCTGAGTCATCATCACTATTATCATTATTATTGTTATTTTGTAAAAAGGAACTGAACATATGTCTTAATGATTGTTTAGCGGACAAACGATCTGCATTACTTTGACTACGTGATCGAACAGCGGGTGAAGAAGGTGCGGATGATTGAAACAAGATAGGTTGTTTTGTAATTGTTACTGTTGTATTATTACTAGTATTACTACTACGCCGCCTTGTTGGACTTCCTTGAAATGGAACTGTATCCAAAGGTAAACTACTTGATAAACAATTAGCAGCCTCATCTTCAGCATGCTCACTTGATGAATGATATAGTTTTGCATTACGTGGCAATCCTTCTTTAATAATTTCTACTTCTGCTACTCGATCATGATCATATTCATATTCTTCTTCAATATCTGCATCTGTTGCTTCTTCTTGTTCATCAGGACCATCAATTTCAACTTGCAAATGAGGTCTTGGTTTTTGTTTTCGTCGTTTAATTTCTTCTTGTCCCTTGTCATCTTCTTTATTATGATAATGGTTTTCTTTTTCTTTTTGTTGCTCTTGATGCTTTTGTGATATAAATGGCCATTGATTATGATGATGATGCAATTTGGATGATGATGTTGATGGTGTATGATGGTGGTTGTAATGGTATTCGCCACTACGACGCGATAAACGAGATAATAATTGATTATGAACTAAAGGAGGTGGACTACTCCATGATAAAGCAGGTGTAGAGCAATTAGAAGATGCAACTGTTACAGAGGATGCGGATTTTTCTTTCACTTTAAAAGGTGCTGAGATTGACGAGGAGTCATAAATATAAGTAACGGAAGATTTTTGACTACTTGTAGCTTCGGAGGAAGAAGCTTGCGGAGTTGGTGTAGAATCGGATGAGGTTGCATAAACTGGTTTGTGAACACTGTCCGTAGAATAGCTTAAAATCGTCATTTGTGAGACCATTGTACAAGCAAAAAAATAACCTTAATTTTTTTTTTTTTCTTGGGCACTCTAATTCTCTTTTTTTTTTTATAAATATATATTGCTTACCTTGGTTCTAATATATTTTGTGATCGAGTAGTAGAAGTAGTAGGTGTATGTAAAACATGACGTTTTCCTGTGAGATCTACCATAAGTTATTTTTTTTTTTCAAAAAAAAAAAAAAAAAAATATCAGTTATCCCTGCATAATATAATAAATTTTAAGATTCAAAAAGGTTTTGACATAATAAAGTCATGAGTTTTACCCTCTTTAACATCAGATTGATCCGCATACTCAGCTGCCATATGACACAAGTAAAATAATACTTCATGTGGTAAATCTTCTTCCACCAGTTCATCCATTTCAGAGTTAGAGCAACGTACTACTATTTTATTTTTTACAAATAAAAATACGTCTGACCACACTAAAGAACTATATCCATCTGTTGTTGTTGTTGAAGAAGAAGTTACTCCTTCATGAAAACTATTTGTTTTACGTCGATGATGATGATCCCATGTAATATTTCTTGGAGGTGTTGCGAAAAAAGATGAAAATCGAGTTGTTGTAGGAGCATTGTTATTTGATGAAAATGTAGTTGAAAATGCCATATCACAACATTGTCTCAAAGTTTGTGATAACCGAGTACGTAAATCATCATGTAATTCTACTTGTTCAACAGAACAAAGCATATCGGGACAATATAAAGGCTTTTGAGTGCTTATCAAAATGATTTTTGAAATACATGTTGATACTTGTTCAAGTGATATAATGGTTTGTTGTCGTTGCTGTTGCTGTTGATGACGTCTATGACGATGTTGATATATATTTCCTCTTGTAGCAGAAATATTTTCAACACGAGTATGCCATTGGGGTCCAAAATGAAACCTCAAGAGTCGATCAATAATAAAAAGATGCTGGTGAACCAAATTAACCGGAATTGTTCCTCGTTGAGTCCATGCAATGTATAATAAACCATGTTTCTAAATTATTAAATAAAAATAAAAAAAAAAAAGTATAAGTTTTATTATAAATATAAAAGGTAAAAAAGTACCACGAGTTATTTATTACCTCTAAGAAAGTTATTGTTTTATTTCGTGTATGAAGATATTGTATACGGTCGTGAAAGCTTGCTTTTAACAAGTCTTTGGTCAATAATAGAGGCAAATAACGGATTTTGCTTAGTTCACTTATTGCGTGTTGATTCTTAGGTTCGGTTGAATGATAAATGACGTCTCCAGAATTATTTAAAATTAAAAACTTAATCATTGAATGCCCATTGCTTTTTTATTTTGTATATAGTGAAAAGAAAACCAAAAAAAAAAAAAAAAAAAAAAAAAAAAGGAAGAAAAATGAGAGAATAAAAATAAAGGAGGTTACATTAGATTCCAGCCAAACTGGTGTGTCTGTAAGAAATAGTTTAGTGAACCGCAAACTTTTCCAAAAACGTAATAAATCCCTCTAACTTTGGTGATACAGAGCACACAATTTGAGTTACACAACAACATCATCATCATCGACATAAGTAATAATCATTGAATATATCACCATTTAAAGTATATAAGATAAAAGCTAAAATTTTCATCTCTCTTTGCCTATTTATTAATTTAATGAAAAAAAAATGCAGAGTCTTATTTATTATATTTGAACAATAAAAAAAGAAGTTATTGGGGGGGGGAATAGAATAAAAGAGGAAGGGGGGGAGGAGAAAAAGAGATAAAGGCTAAAAAAAGATCAATGTAAGATAATAAAAGAAAAGTTATATACAAAAATAAAATGGAATGGGTAGTGTTTTTTGCAGGAAATAAGTAAAGAGAGGGAATACGTACATAAATAATATAAAATATGTGTGTGTAATTTAAATTCAAAACAAACATTCATTTGTCACACATATGTCAAGTCGTACAATCAAAACAAGTCAATAACAAAACATTATAATATCTTTGTTTATAACAGTTCTTGTATTATCCGACCTTCAAGACGTAACTCCTGATCCGCTTCATCACCATCGCACCACCATAAAAGGGTCCAATACTTTTCATTGTGCGTTTGAGCTTTCCATTGTCCTCCTGAAACTTGTATTTTACTACTTGTTGAATCCTCTTCTTTTGATAGTGTATCAACTTCTGCTGGTAATGGAAAATGAACTGTTGGAACATAAATTTCAGTAGCTCCTTCAGCTTGTAAACTACTCTTGAAAGAAAATATAAACGTAGCTTGTTGTTTATGTGTTGGTGATATGTATTCAACAGAAAGAGGTGTACCAGCAACTGTATGCGCATGTGGACGATGTAAAGATATAATATCGCGTACGTTTACATTATAGTTGTTATCTGACCTGGCTTTTGTTATTGTTTCAGGGAGCAATGTTTCACTGCTTGTATCAGACTGCTCCATTAATTCTTCCCTAATTAAGGCACTAATACTAGTATCTCCTTGCCAAATACTAAGATCTTCACCATTCCATAGATCACCCCATTTTGGATGATTATCTGGAACATAGTTCCATAAAGTATAGCTGACTAAATTTTGTTCTGCAGCATTGATACTGGCATCCATTGCTTTGTTTTGTGGTGCCTCGGAACTATTCATTGGATAATATTTATTTTTACTCTTCTTATTTGTTGTAGCATGTTTTGATCTAGTAGTGACACGTTTATCCTTCTTGTTCTTCCAGAACTGATCAAATAACTGAACAAACAACCATGAAAACCATCCCATTGTCATTGTTACCAAAGACTTTTGTTTCACCGGCTCCATATCATAAGGGATACCAATTTCACCAATAATAAAAGGATAATTTCCCAACGTTTCCAAACCTTCCAATTTGAGTGTTTCAATTTGATCCACAAAACTCTGTCGAATGGCTTTTTCACCAACTCGTAAAGCACGTAAAAACCGTAATGGACCATTCCCGTATTTCCCACGTTTCAAATTAATGTAATCAACATTATAACTACACCATTTCTTTTTCACCAATGTTAAGCCATCATACCAATGAGGGCATAGAGCCAAGTTGGTTAATGTTGAAGGCATACTAGGGGCTCGTTCCATAATAGGAGGCTGGATAAATAAGATGGCATCTGGGTGAATTTCTAATAATTGAGCCGAGTAAAGTTTGATAAATTCTAACCAATAATAACCATAATTTTTGTTTTGCTGTTGTTCAATGTTGAAATAATCAGGTCTCGTGATAGTTTTTGTGAATGGATCCCATACACCATGGTTGGCCCAAATACACCCAGCTTTCCATTCTGGACTTCGTTTCCATTCAAACAACTGATCAACAACGTATTGTTCTTCTGTTGAAAGCCATGCTTGAATTCCCTTTGGATCCACAAGAACGCGCCCATTCTTTTTGGGTCCTCTCCAAGTAAATACCCAATCATCGACTTCGGTTGCTACACCATTACCTAGCAACATACTTTCAAAGGGTGTAGGTGTTAGACCTTTTTTGAAATCAACATCTTCTGATGGTCTTCCAGTAAGATCTGGCCAACCAATGTAACCTTGACCAGGTTCATTCATGGTATCGTAACCAATGACGACATCACCTTGAAGATTATGTTTTTTTACTCGTTGTGCAAGTTGGATATATGCATCAATATAATGAGATTGTAAATAATCTTGTACATGAACACCATTGACAACACATTTTGGAGCAAATGTTTTTCCTGCAAAAAATAGTGTAAAGAGTGTTGCAGCGGCTAGTTTTTGATAATTGGTATTCCATATCATCTTAGGAAATTTTTCTGGGTTCTGGTGGAGGTTATGAACAATGGCGGCATTTGTTTCTGGGAAATTAAGAGGATTTAAACCTACGAGTGTATGAGTCCATCCTGGGTGACCTGATCCACCACAATGACGAGACCACTATAAATATAATTATTAGCAATTCTAACTTATAATTATACATTATAACTATTTTTCCATACCGTGTCTTGATGTGGATTCAAATAAACTTTTAATCCATACTCCTTGCATTTTATGAGTAGTTCAATAACATAATTGAGATAATCTTCATCATAGATTCCACTAATAATAATTAAGCACGAAAATAAGTAAACTACTTATTATTTTTTTAATTGGATTTCTAACTAGTAATGATACTGGAACAGTCTAGATAATACATACGGTCCTTCATGCTCTATTGCTTCCCAGGTCACCATCAAACGTAATAAATTAAAACCATGGTCCACAAGTCGTTGTAAATGGATATCAGCTTCTTCAATAGGGAACGGTCGACCGACAAAAGATACCTTCCGATCGTAATCAACCCAATACCCATTACGTTCATGAGAAGGCACACCACCTGGTATTTTTGTACCACCACTAAGGTTCACACCACGGAATATAACTTTCCGATTTGTTTTTGGTTCAATGAACCATGGACCATTGACTTGCATGACCAATGAGTTAAAAGAAAAGTGAAAGTATAAGATTAAGCTGGGTAAGTGAGAGAACTATAAGTTAATAAAGAAAGGGGTAAAAAAGAGATTATATAAATGATGCCGAAAGTCAAAAAAAAAAAAAAAATACGAGAGAGTAATTCGCTTTTCCAGCGGAGTACCATGCCGCTTTTCTTTGTATTACCCATGGATCCCTTAACTAGATACAAGTGCACTTATCCGTTGATTTATCTTTAAACAGATGGGATCACAAAATACAAGTGACAACATTATGCTAGTCAGGCTTTTTGTTGGAATGAGAGTTAAAAAAAATGATCTGCTAACATTTTGATCATATGACGAATTTCTGGAGATTCCGAATATTCTTCTTCAAACTTATGGTTGCAGCTATATCGATAGTTTTGATTGTCCCAATCGGTCTCGTATATAGATTAAAATTTATATTTATTAAATGGAAGACTAAGATGACCTTCGCCAATGGACATGTGGTCGCTTCCTTGCAGTACAAAATGGGTTGACAGTTATATACAAAAGAGCGAAGAGGTATCAACTGAAAAACCTTTCATTGAGGGGAAAAGTTATAGTGGGGGAGGGAGGAGGATAATAGCTAAATATAAAGTAGAAACGTGGGAGAAATAAGACTAAGTTTATTGAAGGTAAAATACGTAAGAAAATAAGAAAAGACACTATATGTTCGGGGAAGATTGTGTGTGTAGTGGGGGTATAATGTTCAGAGTATCTTCAAGATCTGGTTCGGCTTCATTGAGTGCTTCATCAGGATGGCTCAAACGATCGATTTCACGAAGCACTCGTATAAAAGCATTCCAGGATTTTGACCACTTGCCCAATGTCAAGCCAAGTTCAGACCGTCGTAGATAATTCATGATAAAGTCGAGAGACTGCAATTCATCGGGTGTTGATGGAATAGTACCAAATACGGTGAGAAGTTCATTAAGCAGTGGCTAGAGCATTGGACAAATAGTATAATGTTCTTCTTTAGCGGCAGGAAGGCTACAACGGCAATTCTTGAGGGTATATGAAGGCAGCCAGTGCATACGCCATTTAATTAACCGGTGTTGATCACGTGAGGCCTCATATATATCTAGTTCGTTCGATACAATGAATACCGGCATATCCATTAGTTGTCACCAAGCTGCTTGGTTTATTTTCCGTCTTTCCACATTTTGCTTTTGTTTATAATGCCGAAAACATGGGTAATAAAACAACATATCTTTCCCGAGCACATTAACAAATTAGTTGAAGTAGATAAATAGGATACTTTATTTTACTTTTTTTTTTTTATTTTGGAATAGTATACATTTCTGTTAACTTATCAAAGATAATATAGGAGCTGCTGGCATAAAAATAAGTTTCATACCGACAAAACCGTATTAGGTGTTATATTCAAACGCTTTGATGTCAAGACCTTGCTACTTTTCGGCCATTTCATACAAACAATAAACACTTTCTTTTATATATGTTTTTAAAACAAATTTTTCTCCACAGTTATGGCCTGATTGGAAACTGACATATTTGTCATTCAAAGAAACATCTATTCCAAAATACCTAGTGGTATATATGTCAAGAAGAAAGAAATGTCATCTATATTAATTTCTTACGTACTCTGCCATTTCATGCAACAGATCACATGTGATAATTTTTGGACTTTGGGTGGTCTAGGACTTGTTTTATTTAACAATGCCCATATTTGAAAATCAGCATTGCTTGTTGCTGTGGAATAGCCATCGTATAAGTTCCAGTGTGCTTTACAGTCGAGGAATTTTGAATTTTTATGTCGTCTTTTTGAAAAGAAGCATAAATGGTTAAAAAAAATATTGTGTTAATATTTTATTATGGTACATGTTTGATTATTAATGTAATATGAAATAATAATGCCTTCTTCCGAAATGTAAATATGATAGTTAATGCTATCCAGCTTGGATTTGTCACTGTCCTTCTATATATTTTTTCTTGATGTTCTACGTATTTCCCTCAATTTTGACCAATAAATTCCAACAACTAAATCGAAATCCACGTTGCACGATGTTAATCAAGTGCTAGTTTAAGTTCATCAGGGACTTCCCTCTCTATGTTTTAATATTTCACCATCATACAACTACAGTGCTTATTGATGAATCATTAGCAAGCTATTTCTCTTACTGTAGTCAGTAATTGCTAGATAAAAAAAAATATTGAGTTTGTTTTAGCAAAAGAAATGTTCGCACTACTTTCTAACCTGTAGCAACCGCATGATTATGATTGTATACGTTTTATTGATGAGGTTTGTTTTTTAGGAAACCTGAAATCCTGTTACATTCGACCATGTCACTTCATTCAAATTGCAGTTCTTAGTAAAAATGTCCCATAAGATGTGAATAATAGGTAGTTCAAACTGTTCATCGTCACGAGAAAAATGATCATTCACGTATTATTGTTGTTGACAGAGTATTCAAATTGTTCTTATTGTAATTTATGCAGTTCACCAGCGGATAGAATTGTTATCATTGTTTTTTATATAATCATAAACGTGTTGAATCTCTTATCTAGCAATAATACTATATGCTACTATTATGAATGTATTCATCAATTACATATAGTATTACCAATACGGATAAATACATAATAAGTAAAACTTCTTTCTTGGTACCCGTAAGAAAATGATGAGTAGACGCAAAAGGATATGTTATATTTAGGGAGTAATTAAAAGCTCGTTTGTTTTTTTCAATAGTTGTATGTATAATACATATCACGCACCAATTAAAGTCAATGGTTATCAGATTTGCGTATTGTTGATGAAGAAAAAAGGGGGACTCATTGGTGGGCAAACGAGAAACTTCTTCCTGAAATTTCCTTTTGTAAAAATTAACTTTTATTTTTGAAACGTGTGAGAAGAAGGAGACATACCTGTCCCATTATATCTAAAATATATATAAGTGGATACTATACGTGAGTTGATATCATAAGAGCAGTAACTATACAGTATATACGTATAATAAATTATTTTGGGTACTCGTTCAATATAGACCAGTAGTATTATATAATGCATGAACTTGGAAGATCCAGTTAATAATAGAGCAAAATAATAAATAAATTGAAAACAATGGAAAATGCTCAAACCTTATAAGGATCTTTTGATGCTGGTATGCACAGATACTATTTACTTTTAGTATTTTTCTATTTCAAAATTATTATATTATGCCAATCTGTGCCAATAATATTCACTCTATCTGATTTTTTTTATTCCCACATCAATAAACACTGATTAACTAGACCATGGTATTGACGCAAAAACGTTTTACAGCCTAATTATGGTGATACTTCCTGACAAAATACTGGTTGATATTAAACAAATGAAACAGTTCGACAAGCACTCCTGAAAATAAAAAGCTTTGGAAAGTTACCTTTAGTAAAAAAAAAAAAAAAAAAAAAAGATTATCCATGGTAATACATTCAACCTGTTGTTGTTTTGCTTAAGATTTACAAGAATGGGGTTTTTTTATTTGGATATTCATATATCATGCACTGTTGTATATTACTGGTTCGTTACTGTGATTATGATTTTTATATATAAAAGCAATATTCTGTTTTTATTTGAAAGCTATTATCATTCTTTTCTTTTGGCATTTGATATTATCATTATCATAATTATCATTAGTATGGCGGGAGATACAACAAAAAACAACAATAATAACAAAACGGATTCAACGCAAGCGGGAGTACATCCATTTGTTATACTCTGTTCAATTGTAGCAAGTATGGGTACATTCAACGCTGGTATTAATACGAGTGCTTTGAATATTCCTGGTTATTTTGTGCGCAATTGTCCAAACGCTGATCCGGGTGAAGTTACCTATTTTCCAGAAACTGTTTTACCAGAGTGTATTCCTATGAATGATTTTGTTTGGTAGCTTTTTTCAACTGCTTATTATTATTACGTAGTATGATGATACTATTATTTTCATACAGCTGTATATAAAGAATAGTCATCTGAAAAAAGTATTCTGATTCATTGTTTAAATTTTTTTTATCACTCTTTATTTTTTTTTTCTATTTTACCTACGAAGGGGAATTGCAACGGGTATGTTTGCATTAGGTGGTCTAGTAGGTGGTATCATTGCAGGTCATTTGGCGGAATATACGGGTCGTCGTGACACTATGTTCATTATCAACAGCACATTTTTTATCGGGGCTATTCTGATGGGTCCCGCTACAACAAGTGTCATGTTTATTATTGGAAGAATATTTGTTGGTATAGGGTCCGGTTCTATGGTATTTTGTCCTTATTTCACAACATATATTATATCTAAAATTGCAGCTCAAAAAGAAAACTAAAAGTTTCCCCATATAAATTTTTTAACTTTTTATTCTTATATATATGTAATACTAGTCCGTACTGGTATCAATGTACATTGCCGAAATAGCACCTCCCAAACAGCGTGGAATGCTTGTAGGGCTTCTACAATTATTTGCCACATGTGGATTTTTGGTTATCGAACTTTGTGGACTTGGCTTACAGTCTGCTATTGGTTGGCATATATCATCGGTGATTACTGTGATTCCAGCTCTTTTACAGATCATTCTTTTACCATTTTGCGTACGGTCTCCGCGATGGCTCGTTAATCAAAACCGAGTTGATGAAGCGTACAAAGCTCTCTCAAAATTACGTCAAGGTGATATTGATGTTGAATTCAATGACATGACCCATTTTTCTTCTAGTTCAAGTAGAAATACGGGTAAGAATGTCGATTATAATACCTCTTTTACCTTATCACCACCATCTCTATCATCCTCTATCAACAACGGAAGTACGATAATTACATATCAACAACAATCAAATTATCAGCAACAATCGTACAATTCTATTTACAAGAACAAGCAATCTTTGACTTTAACATTGTCACCACCACTACCAGCCGAAGAAGAAACAAAAGAAGGAGAATCGCTATCATTAATACAATTAATGAGGATTCCAGTTCTTGCTAAATTCACTCTCAAAATGATTAGTCTGCATACTGGATTTCAACTTTGTGGAATTTTAGCCATTATGTATTACTCTACAAGTATTTTTCAGACCACATTCGATAGGAATTACGCAGCCTACGTCACTGTAGGCGTTTCAGGTGTCTTTGTTATCTTTACCATGATTGGGCTCATCTTGGTCGATCGATTAGGTCGTAAAGCTCTCATTTTATTTTCTTCGGTCACCATGTGCATTTCATGTATCTTGATGACAGTAGCTTTAATTTTTGATAAGTCTATATTCCAAGTCGTTTGTATCATGTTATTTGTTGCCACATTTGCAGTCGGCCTTGGAATTTGTCCATTCTTGTTTGCTTCTGAAAGTTTCCCAACCTATGCCATTGGTGCTGGTTGTTCAGCTGCTCTTATGAGTAATTGGTTTTTTAACTTTGCTATTGGTCTTTTGTTTCCAACCTTAATGAAGGCTCTTGATGTCTATGTTTTTGTACCATTTGCTGTTGTTACATTGTTACTTGCTATATTTACTTATTTTTTTACTGTGGAAACAGCTTGCAAGTCAATTGATGAAATAGGTCGTGAACTGGGATGGTACGATTTGGAACCAAAGAAGTTTTTACAAAAAACATAACATTGTTTTTGTTAAACAGTATTTATTATGTGTATTAATTTAACAGAATTATTCATAAAAAAAAGTACATAGCAAGGCCTATTACTATTGGATCAAATACCTATAGCTTTTTTCCTCAAATTTTGCTTTGTTGAGATAATAAATATCATATCGCACCTCTGTGATTTTTCTTCTCGATATCTTTGCTTTTTTTTTCTCAAAACATGGTGCATTAAAATTTATTTACGGAATACAACTTTTATTATATATATATATATATATCATACGTAGCTTAAAATTAGTTTTAAAATGTATTACCAGTGCGTAGTAAATACAATAAGGCTTTGATAACGCCAGTAAAAAGTATTATATGCAAAAAATTGATACGTAAAAAAAGAATAAATTTTATAGACTGATATCAGGTGTTTAGAGTTTAACTAATAATGTGCTTACGTAGTTAACAATGCACAGTTTGCTGGATACGTACACTAGTGCTTAAAAAATAATAATAAGAAAAACTATCATAATACTTTAAAAATGTATACAGTAATTTCTCGTCAAACTGGTATTCGTTTAATCAGTAATTCGCTAAACCAGTGCTGGTGATTCGACAAACCGGTGTTCGATGAATATTTCAAAATATTTACGCCGGATGTATAATAGTATTATTTTATTTTATCATCTATGTTGAATATCGATCAAAGAATTAAGGATATTTGACATTATGATCAAAAATTGGATAATCACAGTGTATTAGCTGAAAACACTATAGTCCGTGTATGTTATGAATACTGGAATATATAAAACGTGAAAAGAGATACATATTACCTAGTATATAACAGGACACAAAGTGTATAATGTATGCGTAATGGTGTTTGAAAAGGGAATGACTACGGGCGCGCCAAAAATTCATAATCAGACGAGGGGCGCGCCAATTCTGAGCCGGCACTTTAGTAACATGGCGCGCCCTTCGTCTGTTTTATTTATGCTTGCTCTTGTTCAAGTCTGCTATAATATATGAAACATGTCTTATTTAAACTGGGTTTTCCTCTACTTTAAATAAAAGAACTATGAATAAAAATATGAAAGACCAGTTGAATCGTAATACTTTGAAATTTCAACCCATTTGAAGACCTATTAAAGTATATTGTATATATATCAAATTAAATTAAGAATTAATTCTTAAAGTTAAAAAATTATATACTGTTTTTATTTTTATTTTTGAAGGCTTCAGTAATGACATTTTGAAATATTTATGTAATGGAAATACTGTACTTATACTAATATTTGATGTTATACGTATATATTAATATAAGCTTGCTATTACGTACGGGATCCATGAGCCAGCAGGATTTTCCAACATAAGTTCATTCTAACAAAGATAATAACATTTCTTGAAGACTATGCTGCTATCTTTCATACAAAGTGTTCTTGTGCTTAAGGCTCCTGCTTGACTCATTCAACAAGATTACAACAATATTTCATATGAGGATGCAATAAGAAGTCTTGTTTAAGAATCAAAACCTTGGCTCTGGAGTCTACCATGAGCTACGTACAAGACGAAGCTATGACTTTTAAAAGTGATTTCTACCTATAAGCTATTTTTATTCATATTTATATTGATTTGATTTTTTTTGTCGTTTTGTACTATTATATTAGTGTCATCTTTTTTTTTTTCGTTCTATTTTGTATGACCCATATTCTTTTTTCTTCCCTATTTATATGGTGTTTTCTTACTTCGTAATCTGTATTATATGAGTTATTTCTTTATTATTCTATGGATAATAATCCTTTTTTCAGCAGCTCTTATGACCCCACCCGTTCAATATCATAATTCATATGTTATTTTCTTGTAATTTCGTTTATTTATGACACAACAGAATATATTTACGTACGTATTACTGATATATCCTCATATTTAGTACCACTTTTTAATCTATTTGCCATATTGCTTCGCTCCTTTAATTTCTTGTTATTGGCTTCTTTGTATGTATAGTTACAATATATTGCATTCTTTTATTATTTTTTGCTTACAGTGATTTTTAAATATATTTTATGGGTAGAAATGGAAAGAAACTCTATGTTCAATTGACACACTATATTAGATATATTGTTAATAAGTATTTTTGAGATTGTGAATATCTTGAAGGGTAGACGAAGGGCGCGCCATGTTACTAAAGTGCCGGCTCAGAATTGGCGCGCCCCTCGTTTGATTATGGATTTTTGGCGCGCCCGTAGTCATTCCCTTTGAAAAAAGAGTTACCGATTAGTTCAAAATTCTGTACAAGAACCGTATTGTGTGTTCCTATTTAACGGCTCGCTCTTTTCTTTCCAAAATACCTAACACACGTAATAAACCAGTATATTAGATATGATATGGTAAGCACTAAGCTTATTTATCTTTCTCTTAATAGTAAAAGGTCAAAGCCAAAATTTCTTTTAGAACTTGAAACTCTTTATTTGTACTCACACATGATTAGAAGTCATATTTGTGCAACAAAAACTCTTACATATTTTATGTTTAAGTTGAAAACAAAAAACGCCATCTGAACGTTAAAACCTTGTCATATGTTGCGATACTCGCGATTATTTTTTTCAAAGAAAAAATGAAAACTTTTTACATCTTTTTTGATCTATTTTTGTTTTCTATTGTTTACCAAACTATTAGCACAATTATATTTGAAGAGTCGATCTTTTTCATTACTGTATGTATATTCTCTTTCTCGATAGTACTATCTGTAACTAGTAATTTTTAACACTTGGTTTATATAATATATATATTCAATCTTGCATATATTACTACAATGAAAGATATATATTAAAACAATACGTATAAAGCGAAATAAACCTAAATCTAATTAAAGACGCTTAGTGACCAATAATACTATCACTCCGGTAGAACAGTTTAAAAATGTATATTACATACTGTCGCAATCAAAAAACCGTAGACCTCGAAGACGAAACCAGTTATCGACTCAGTGTGACTGGAGGAGATTATCGACCAACTTGGCTTATTCGTGTTTCTGATTGGAAAAAAGTTCCAGGCGAAAGAGCAGTCGATGGTTACCATACACTTTCTTACTGTTGGGAACAATCAGGAGAGGTTGTTAAAAGAGAGGGGGATGGGGATGAATATGATATTATTGACAATGGTAAACACTGTATTGTCGAAGAATATGACGTCGATCGTGATTATATTATGGGAACGTGTCTTCCCAAGTCCTATCAAGAACATGTAAAGAAAGCGAAAACCCCAGAAAATATTAAAAAAAATAACAAATATGTTGTGTGGTGCAAACCAATGTCCAAAGCAACAACCTTGAAGCACGTGACATATCAAGAGCTACTACAACAACTATGTAAGGATTTCCAAGTCGAGTACTTGTGGTATGACAAAGTATGCATTGATCAATCGGACAAGAAACACAAGTTAGAAGAAATCAACCAAATGCATAAAATCTATCGCAATGCTCGATATACTATTGGTTTAATACCCGAATTAGTTATATTTGAGCCATTGCTTTTTAAATATAAGCATGAGATATACGGAACCTGTGCTCGGGGTGCCTTCATGAACAGCTTTAATCTTAGGACGTGTTGGAGGACAAGAAGTTGGACACTTGAGGAAGTAATGATGTCCAGACGGATATTGGTAGTAGGCACTAATACGAATATGTTTCAACATAGTCTGCATACACCTGGTGCTCCTCCAACCACAGTAGATCTTTTTTCTGATGTAATGCTCGACTTTGAAGGACAAATCGAAAATAATAGCGGCAGCGTTAATCAAGCACTAGCTGAAGCTCATTTTCGGACAAGTACAAAGCCACATGATATGATATTTGCACTGAAGAACATTTTCGCTCACATGTTTAACGACATCAAAATTAGCTACTCAACAGATATACACACGTCATTTAACGCGTTTTATCGACATATTGCATTGAAAGATCTTTCTATATTGTGTTTTGGAAGCAACTTGAAACCCAGCGGTATAAGGAGACGCGTGAATACCATGAATAATTACAATTTACCTTCCTGGACAGGTGTAGCTGGGCGACATACGCGTGATTACGTTAATATTACAACTCATCCACAATTATCATACACTATTGACAATACCATGAAAATGAATATCAAAACAAATCATTATTGGAAAATATCTATTACACGATACAAATATGGGCCTTATGATTCTCCAACAGAAAAAGATACCCGTCAGAGTAAAGAGCGTATTACTTTGAAGCGTATCGGAAAAATCAGTTCTGCTAGATGCGAGGGGCAATGGACAGACATGGATCAGGCTGACAAGGATATCATATTAACAGAATGGTGTGCAAACATGTATATTTCTACAATGATCTACATGACGCACTATCATTACCGGCTTTTCGAGAATTCACTCACACAGCTCAGACCACTTTCTTTGACAAAAGATTGTGAAGGAGGAGAATGTATAGTATTACCAATTTTACTTGAAGCACAAAGCCTACTTTACAATCAAGTTAGTGAATACAAATCTGTCGTTGGTGGACATATGTCTAATTTTTTGCTTCCTGTATTTTGCAAAATTCCCAATAGTGCTTGTGAACAATATGAGGCTGTTGGTGTCTATTTCGTTGGAAACCATCACTATAATAAAGTCTCCCCAACATGTAATTGGAACCACTGTATTGGAAGAGATGATGTCGACCCCGTACAGAATCCCAAAGATATACTAGACATTTTATTTGAAAATGATTATCATGATGTACCCAAAGAGTTTATTATCAAATAAATATGTCTTTATTTAGTTACGTATTTACAATATTTAAATAAGGCTTCAAGTTATCTCTTTCTATTATCGTATCTTTTTTTTAAAAAAAAAAATCATATTAGTTTATAGAAATTACTTTCATTATAGTACGTATTTTTGGATTTTACTTTATATCACATTACGAGGTTATATATATCTATGTTATCCGTCTTGATGTATATTTTTTAGTCGAATAGAATAAAATCAAGTGTTACAAATGCAATAATATTAAGTGATCTAATGACATTATCATTTTATAGTAAAATAACATTTTATCTATCTATACGTATGGCAAGTAAATTGTTGTTGATCACAGAATCCACTGGACTTAATAGTATACAACCAAGAAGCTTATATTAATACATAGTGACTTACTTTTACCGAAAGTATAATATATAATATAATGCGGCTCAAGGTAATAGGAGCTGCTATCAATCGAAATTTGAATATAATACGTATAATGAACTTATATTATCTATTGAGTTTTATAAATGCAACGCGATGTATATTATATGTATGAAAGTTTAAAAAGTGAATCACTTGCTTGTTTCTACATGTCATCATGTTAGTATCAATACCTCTGATATTTTCTCATGTTCAAAAGTCGTCACATCAATCCAAAATGAAAAATATAACCCTTCTGTCTATTATCCTTGGTGATATTATTGAGTGTCATTTTATCCAAGTGTAATATTTGAAAGGGGTAATGATCCTTATATATTTTGTAAAAATGTATGTAGTTTATTGAAAGTATTCTGAAAATAATAAACGAAAGTTGTAGTAAAATGTATATCCTATATATCTTATAATGAAACGTTGTACGGTATCAAAGTTCCATAAATACAGTAGGAATTTCTTTAAAAAAGTTGGGGACCCCCGGGGTTTTCAATTTGGGGAGATTGCAAAAACTGGGGGTCTATTGTACTTCAATAATCATAATCGAAAGCGAAAGTAAATGAAAACAGGGCAAAGCAATCAAAAGCAAACATTGTACTAGAAAACAAGCACATATATTAAGATATATAAGCACGCGTGCGGTTTTTATTTTATTTCTCGAGATAATATGTATGCATGCAACAATCTCACTACCTAAACAGTAATAATAAAGAAAAATATTATTACGTATTGGATGATAAAGACTGTTAGGTGTAAATATAGAAAAAGATGTGATTAATATATATGTTTATTTATTTGCTGGTAAAAAATTAAATAATTTTTTTTAGAAGATTTTATAAAATTAGCTTTTTATCTTATTTTACATCATCCTTGATCTAATACATATATATATATATGGTTTGTGCTCAATATACCAATATGAATTTTACTTGTATATTATCAATTGAAAAATTATATTGCTTATCCTGCAGTGGGAGAATTCTTATTTACTTCTGGAGAATGTATATTTTTATCTTCTAAAGGTGTTTGAAGATAATGAAGAAGTTCTTCTGGGCAGGGCATACCACTATAATTTAACAATTTATTATTAATAAAGCTATATACTTGTGCTTTGATTTTTTCATTATAAAAAAAATAATATCCATCAAAGATACCTAGCGATGACGATTCCTTTCTTTTGATTAGCAGTCAATCCAGGACAAACCAAGGCAGGCCGAATCATTCGCATCATCAATGTACTGTCAAATTGATGATATGGCTTACTCAAGTGATAACGTAAAGTGCCTATTATTATATATATAAACAACAACAACAAAATACACCAAGTATATATTAGAATACTGATATATGCATTTTTCTTAATAACAGTAATTTATAATGCTTATTTTTACCGGTTGCCAGCTTATAATACTCGTATAAATGATCCCGTTGCATAGTTGTAATGATATCTGGAGTATCCCAAGGAAATTTAACCATCATTGAAATGAAGTTTTCGAATGGTCGTTCAGGACACTTTCGGGAATAACGCAACTAAAAAATTATTACGTACGTAGCAGCATTATTAGTATTCATTTCATCCCAAGAGATTTAACTTATTATTATTATCTGTGTAAAAAATTACAGTTCATACATACCTTATAATTTCGACAGATATTTAAAAGAGAATCGTACTCAAATCCTTTTACAAGTAAAGGTGGTACAATACTAGCAATTGCTCGTTGACCTTGACATTGATTTGATTCTTCTAAATTATTATTACTGATATCGTAACGGTCATCACCATCACCCATCTTAATGCTAGTAATGGATGGTATCCCATTAATGAACACACCTTTCCAACTGGGAAAAACTTTTCGGAATAGCTCCTCAGGTGAACTTCGAGCAACAATTACTTTTCTTCCTGTTAGTGTTGGATTACGTTTTAGGTTTTTCAATCTTGTGTTAAGTTCTTCTTTAGAATCGAACTCCACAAATGCTTCTTTTTGTGTTTTACCACTGATTTTATCAATTACAATCTAAAGTTATAACAACATGTATGGATAAATATTTTGTAAGTCACCATTCTCGTGCGTTCATGTCAAACAATCCATATGTAGTAAAAATAAATAAATAAAGATGAGTATACTAACGTGAACATATTGACGGTTTGTGTCTTGTGATGGAAGCGAAAAAAAATGTTCAATATCATTAATTGAAATGTTCCATGGAATCTGTAAGATAATATTTGTAAATTGTTTAGAATTGCTTGATATGCATTAATTACGTACGTATCTTACAAATACATTATGATAAAAATTAGTATCGCATAAAAAGAGCTATTTCTTACATTATTAATCATAGCAACAGCATATTTCTTTGACGGTATATTATGAGCCACGGAGTCGGCATTGAAGGCCATAGAATCTGAAAGACGTTTTGTTGCATTAGTATTATTAAAGCTGATGTTGATGTTGATTTTATCATCATTGCCACCTTTCTTGTCCTGATTATAGTTTATGGGTGATGGTAAGCTCCGCTCGATTGAAGGACTAGAATACTCATCTTTTTCTTTTTTAATGACATCGGTGTTACATTGGTTGAATAATGACAATGATGATGCCATGGTATTTTTAGTTGGTTGATTTGCTCCATTTATATCCCACCAGATAGAGTTTGAAGATTTATTTGTGTTACGATCGAACTGACTGAAAAGGGAAAGCGGATCTTGTTCATATTCTTTGCTGATTAAAGTATATGTATCAGTAGTTTGTTGCTGATGTTGCTGTTGTTGTTTATTTTCATCTATTCTCGTTTGTCCTGTTGTACATAAATTTATCCACCAGTCTCGTACATTAATCAATGAGTGGGCTCTACCGATGATAGTAGATAAGTCCCTGTTACTGCTACTGTTATAACCAACTATACTTCTTAGACCACTTGGCCACATATCACTCCAACGTTGGTATACATCATTGGTCATTGTGTTCATATTTATTGTTGCAGTCATAGTACGTTTGATATGATTGCTATTGATATCGGAGCTGCTATCGAGTTGGTTTTGATAATAAGTAGCGTCATGATTTACAAATGCAGAATCATGAAGAATTTCTGTATTGATTTGAGGTCGATTATAATACAGTTTTTCATATTCTTCATTAGAACCAACAAAAGCAAATAGATCGTTGTTCTTATTATGTTTAAGTTCACAACTCAATGATATGTTGGGCTGCATTAAGTCTTCTGTGGAACGAAGACTTGCAGATGTCACTGTGATATATATGAATGAAAAAGACATCATGTTTTGATTAGCTGTATTTTCTTTTATTTTACGCCTAACTTTTTGTACCTTTTTCTTTATCATTTTTATTTTAAAGCTTACATTTCTCTTCTTGTTCCATTGGATCGTTGTTATTTTGATTAATGTTGATACGTGTTATAGAAAAACAACTATTACTGGGGTAGATTTGACGTTGAGTTACTACAGTATGTTTAAAAAATGGAGTTTTTCTATTGAGCAAAAAAAACAAAAATGAAAACGAGAAAAGGAGACCTATGTTTCATGGCAACAATTAAACGTAAAAAAAATAATTATACTACTTCTATTTACCTCCAAGCAACCCTGAATAATCAGTTTCGTTGTTGTTCATAATTATTTTTCTTATTTGTTAAAAGCAACGAGTTAACGTACAGTAAAAACAAAAAAAAAAAAAAATTGAGAGAAAAAAAAGAATGAAAAAAAAATTGGAGGTCTGAATTTTTTTTTTATTTATAAACCGAAAGAAAAGCAAGATAGCTTTTTCATGCCGCACTCGTAGTATTGTTTATACGAGAAAAAAGATGGATAAAGAACAATAGATTCGCAGCACAGTTGATGGAAACAGTCCCGGGTTAGTTACACGAATTTGGACTTTGATCTGCATAACTGTTATTTACCTGAGACTGGGTTTCTAAAAAAAAAAAGAGTGGTGATGAAATATAATGAAGGTTCATTAATCTCTATTTTTTATTTATTTAAAGATCTCGAAATGGAATGGTAGAAAATGTAACTCTTATTATGCAATGATCTTTTTTTTATAAAGTGAAAGTGAATTGTAGCAATGAGGGAACGTTCAAAACATACGCGTTCGTCATTCACCCAGGGCAACGAAAGCGACCCACTTCTCCCCGCTATCTTTTATAATTAAATAATAATTAATAACAATAACAATAGTAACAGTAATATAAATATTAATAATGGAGGTCGATGGAAAAAGTCTATTTTCGTTCGCAAGTACACCGAGTATAGCATGAATTACGAGAGAGTGAGCCACAGTGAAAGAAAATTTTAATGTGACATTTTCCATGAACAAATATATATATGTGCTGTGTGCAAATTTTTATGTAGAAGCACCAAGGAAAAGTATTCTAGTATAAACAATCACTGATTGACATTCGGTTATAGTAGACATATAGCACAACATTGTATAATGGACTTAGAAAGACGGTTCATAAAAGTTCAAGTACGAAAAAGAAGGTATAAAATAAAACTTGTGTATGTAAAGGAACTAAATTATGGTATTTTATCCATCAACACATGTGTATCAATGAAATAGTGTTCATTCATTAAACTGCTCAATAATATATCCTTTCTGTACCCATAAAAGCAGAGATTTAATCAATGTATGAAGATTCTGTATGTTACTTTTTTTTCATAATTGATCAACTACTATGTAGTACATTGTAATTTAAGCCAAGACAACAATAACACATCATAAAAATACGCGGTATATATATCGAGGAAAGAAAAAATGTTTATACATTTACAACAAACATACCTACTACATCTAAAAGACATTAAGAAAATAAACGACCCTTTCTTGCTTGTTTTACGTGATTATATATATATAATAGCTGCAAAATATATTTATTTTTCTTTATTTCTATTTTCTTGCTTTTTTTCAGTGGTCTATAATATGCATACTGTAGCATCTTTTTTATTTTATTTCAAAAAAAAAAAAAAAAAGATGGGGTCTCGAAAACATTGTTGACAATGACGACTTTTTTTTTGCATATTATTATTCTTTTCTATATTCTTGAGATGATTTCACTGATAATATTGTAAATGATGTAAAATAAATGCTACACTCTTCTTTATTCACAGTGCTTGTGATGCAGATAGTATTGAAACCAAAACACAGATTTATTATAATCAGCATGTGTACAGGGTACCTGAAACTCTGGCCCGTGCCCAAAAAAAACGCAAGTTTGGAAATCGGTTAAGCGGACCTGTCGCCCTGAAGTAAAATGATATACCTCCCCCATGTTGACCTTTAGTAATAAATTTTGTATATACATCTTATAATAGTTAGTCACTTGATTATATGATCTATCTCTATAGAATAAAGTTAAGATTCGTTATACTACTGAATCAAGCGATTGAACCTGTCTAAAAAAAATCGAATCATATATATTATTATCGAATTTACTGCTTTTAAAAGATATAATCTCAATTTTTAAGACGAGGTTATTATATTACTAATCGGATAGTCTCGGTCGGCACTGCTGAATTCGAAACAAATATAATGTAATTAAGTCTTATAAAATATCTTGAACAACCTTTATTATCCAGAAAAAAGTTTGATAAAAAAAAAATTAGTTTATAGTTTATAAAACTTGAACCAAAAAGCTATAAAAAAGTGTAAAACGTGTCATCTATAAAATAAAAATCTGATCTGTTTATCTGGCTCCAATATTATTTTTTCATTGGAGCCCCAGGAGAAAGAAACTTTTTGATCTTTTCACCATACATAGTAAGCTTACTTTTTTTTTTTTTGTGTGTTGGCTCAAAAAAAATAAAAAATAAAAAGATTCCCGTCCCCCGAAAAAAAGAGTGTGTGGTGTGAGTGCTTTTTGCCTTCTGTGTATGTTGTTCGTGCCTCTCAAACCTACTCCTTGTCTCCTCTCACTTTTTTTCTTTTCTTCTCTCTCACACCACCTTTTTATTATCATTTTCAAATAACCTACTATGACATCTCAACAGCCACTCCATTTATTTCATAGTAATTCACCAACTACACCGACTCATTTCGATAGTGCACGAAAACCACATAATCTTGAAGAAGTTCACTCTTGGCAGGAAAACAAAGTCGCAGAATGGTTGTCACATCATAACTATAGCCGTTATAGGAGCAAGTTTATTGGTAAAAAAAAAAAGAGAATATATAGATATAAACTTAGCGACAAGTCTGTCATAAATATATACTTTACCTAGGCAACTGATACAGCAAAACAATATATATATATATATATATATACAATAGAGCATAATATCACGGGAGGAATTTTATTGGATCTCGATAATGAAGCACTCAAAGCAATGGGTATTAAAACAGTTGGTGAACGAGTTAAATTATTAGTTGCTGTCAAATCATTACGACAAGAATGTTATGCTTCTGCGGCAACAGCAGCAAGAGCACGGGTCAACGTAAATATATATATATATAAAACCAAACACTTTTTTTTTAATATACAAAGAGAGAACAAGGAGATCTAAATCGTGTTTTTTTTTTTTTGGTTGAAATAGAATTCTCATACAGCCACAACTAATGGTGGTGGAGGTGATCAACGATCCGATTATCATTTACACAATCAATCAGCCACTTCACTTGCTAGTTCACATACGTTAGCCAACTCTTCTTGGGGATTTCATTTAGATAGTCATGGAAAACACGAAGGATTCAACGTTACAACACCTCACCCAGAAAAAACATCCAAATCAGCCGAATCTAGAAGTATATTGAATCGATCGAATTCATTTTCACGTTTTTTGGGACGCTCGGATTCGAAAAAATCATTAAGGTCAGCAGCCAATGCTCAAGATGCTCCACCTATGCCTCCAAGTCCAAGAGCCGTACAAAAGGTAGGTGTGTTTTAGACGTGCTGAAGTGTTGGAAGAAAAAAAAAAGAGACAGAAAGAAAGAGGGGGGGTGAGAAAGGGGTGAGAACAGTAAATAAAGGAATTGATGTGTATATATGAGGAAAAAAACGTATTCAAATAAAATAACTGGGTACTTGGTTAATTCACATCTTAGCGAAAATCACTGGAAAAGGGAATAATGTCAATGGAACGGGTCAAACAGGTAAAAATTTATTTGTATGAATAAGAGGTAAAAAGGGGGGGAAAAAAGGACTATTAACTAAATACTTGGTTTTATTGGGTTTTAGACGTGTGTCAAAGTATTTGGGGAAGAAGGTCAAACACGCATAGTAAATGTACATAATACTTTAGACGCAAAAGCAATTATGGCCAAAGTCTTGCATAAATTTGGAATTGATGAATGTAATGCTGATCGATATTGTATATTTGTTGGTTCAAGTACTAATGGCGAAGGTAATAACTATTCACTTTTTTAATTTTAATTTTTGATCCAAATATACGAAAGTTTATTAATTAGTACAAATGATTAATATAGCTCGTGCTTTATTGGATACGGAGCTGACCGAAATTTGCAGATCTGCGGATCGACCTGAAAAAGAACGATTAATATTGCGAAAACGACATCAATATCCAACCCACGAAGAATTTAAACGAAAAGGAACTCCAACTTATAAACAACATCCTGCATATACCACTTCTCCGATAACTGCAACTCCTCTATCTACAACAACAGCAAATGGTTTTCCCGATAAACAAATGACATTAGATATTATTACTGGATCACCTGTTGCCAGTGATAGTAATTTTAGCATGGATAACAATAATAACACCAATAGCAATAATGATGACAATGATAATTATAAGCGTTTATCAGTAATAGATGATTCACGGTTATCGTTACGACCCCAGCAAAAACAAGAGCAACAGCAACAAGCACGTGTACGACGATTCTTTGGTGAACGTCCACCTTCTGAAGTCATTTCTTCTAATTTACCTTCTTTCTTTCCCAATCATAAAAGAGAAGTACTTGAAACAGCAGGTGTCAATGCAAAACGACTCTCTATGGCACGAAGTTCATCTGTTGCCGGACGCCATGAAAGTACTACAAATTTCAGAAATAGTGTATTACCTGAATTAGTTTCTGTCTTAGGTGTTGATTTGGGTAAGTTCTTGGAAGAAGAAGATGAAGGTGAAGAAGAGGATGATCGAGACGAAAACACCACCACAACAACAGTATCAATAAAAAGTACAGATGATCTTGAACATGATGACATTGGCTATGATGAAAGTGATGATAAAACTACAACACTCACTATATCAATTCCTCCATGTAACGAGAGTGTTGTTTCATATGATAGTAGTGCATCAGCAGAAATAAACAATAATGTAGAATCAGCGTCATCAACATTGAATCAACAACAGCAGTCTACTATATCAGCATCAACAATGACCAATCCATACCAAATTCAAAATCGTTCATCCAGTTTATTACACCTTTCTGGAAAACAAGAAGTAACTACCCCTGATGACAATATGAAACAACAGCAAACCAATCACACTACTCATCCAGAACCCCCAACGCCTACCAAGGTTCAACCGACCATATGTAAGTTTTTCTTTGTATGTTTGTAGTATAAATCCATGAAGGAAGGGGTAAATTTTTCAAGAATTAGAATAATTGATGAGGGTTTTTTTAATAATGTTATAAAAAAAATTAGCAAATGAATCCCCTGTTGCTTGGATGAAAGGTTCACTTATCGGTCGAGGCACGTTTGGTGATGTTTATTTGGGACTTAATCCATTAAGTGGTGAATTGATGGCTGTAAAACAAGTCGAATTACCAGTAGAAAATTCTGCTACAGAAGAACGGAAAAAGGGAATGGTAAAGTATCGTTTACAAACGTTATTGACAATATTTTTTAGATACTAATATGGTTAATAACGATAATTAGGTGGTAGCATTACAACGTGAGATTGATTTACTTAAAGATTTACAGCATGAAAATATAGTACAATATCTCGGTAATTATTTTCATTCCTTATTTAATAATAACACCATATTAGAGAAAATGGCACAAGAGTAATAACGCTGACAATAATAATATAATGTAGGGTCACAAACGGATGCTGCACATTTTAGTATTTTTCTTGAATATGTACCAGGTGGTTCAGTAGCGGGTCTACTTGCTAGTTATGGTGCATTCCAAGAACCACTGGTAACAAGTTTTGTGCGTCAAATTCTCAAGGGATTGAATTATTTACACGGAAGAGATATTGTACACAGAGATATTAAAGGTGCCAATGTATTAGGTAAAATAATCATTTATATAACCCACACTAAACTTTTATATATCTTATTAACCTCATCCCCTCTTTTTTTTTATTCTTCTCCTTTTATTTCTACTCCCTTTGCTGAAAATATTTTTTTTAGTGGATAATAAGGGTGGTGTAAAAATTAGTGATTTTGGTATTTCTAAAAAGGTGGAAGAAGGTAAACAATTTTTGAAGTCCAACTTTGATTGGGGAAAATAAAATAGATTATTTCAGAAACGATAAACTAATCGTTTCTTTAGATATGATGCAAGTGTCATCTGCTCCCCACAGACCTAGTCTGCAAGGGTCTATTTTCTGGTAAACATTTCTTGCGTTTCTTTTTTTTCATATGTAAGAAAAACAAAAACAAATGTACAAACATGTATTAATGTTGATTAACTATTTATAGGATGGCACCAGAAGTTGTAAAACAAACACATTATACCCGTAAGGCTGATATTTGGTCATTAGGTTGTATGGTAGTTGAAATGTTCACAGGTGATCATCCATTTCCTGAATTTTCACAAATGCAAGCTATATTCAAGGTAAATTATGTTAATACTATATATATTCAAGGTTGGGGGGGAGGGAGAAAGATATATATAGAGAGAGAGTGATATAATATTTCATCAAAAAAAAAAAATGCTGACAACAGGGGGAAATACTATTTTTATTTTGGGGGGGGTGTAATAATAATAAAAAAAAAGATCGGCAGTTACACCGCGCCTAGCATTCCAGATAATATTAGTGAAGATGCTAGCGACTTTTTACGATGTACCTTTAAGTTGTAAGTTAAAAAAAGAAACTATTTTAATTAATAATAATAATAAACTAAATATTATCTTTGTCAATTTATAGAAAACATGAGGAACGACCTACAGCCAATGAATTATTGGACCATGTGTTTGTAACAACACGATGTTCCTCTCCAGATGAATGTTAATCCTCATAATAACACATACAATATACAACATAACTAATAATGATCTTATATGTTTATAACTTTTTTTTTATTTCTATTACTATTATTGTTATATTTATATATATATTTTTTTCATATATTAATATAAATATTTTATTCACAGACATTCCCCCCCTTTTATATATACATGTATAGCGAAAGCACACACATCACACATACAAATCAAATTGTTATAAGGCTGTCTATTATTATTATTTTATATATATATTTACTATTGTTACCCTTTTTATCACCAAAAAAGAAAAAAAGAAAGGTTTGCTTTTTTTTAGTAAATAGGAAAAAGTCTATGTAGAAACAATGGACTAAACGGAGTGGATGGTGATTCTCCAATCCATGAAGTTCGACGTTCTAATGGTCTTCCTTCTCCATTTAATCCCCCTCCTACTTTTGTCTGTGTTGAAGGTCTAGATATGATGGTTTGTTGCTGATAAATACTATTGTTACTATGACGAGCAACCATTATAATATGGAAAATAGCAACCATGACGATCAACAAAATATGTAATTCGTCATCTGGTGGAAAAGTAGGGGTAGTTTTAGTGGTGGTAGTAATTATAGTATTTGAGGTAGTAGAAGAAAGGGGTAGAGAAGGACTACAATCTTCAACAGTGAGGCAAGGAGTAGCATTAGAGGATGTTGATGATACCAGTTGCTGTTGCTGATGATGTTCTTGTATTTTGTCGCATGAATTGTTATGCTGATGAATAGCATGACTATAACCACGACGGTATTGATGAACTGTAGATGAGGCTGAACTTGCTGCTCTTCGTCGAGGTCGCTGATGTTGGGATTTTTTCGGACTTGTAGCTTGTGCTGCATGATGATTATGATGATTAAATTGATAATGTTGATGACAATGATTATTATGATGCATAGAATTAGAGCGTGCTCGAACCATTATTGTCTTCTTTGGAAATGCCAATAATTCAAATTCGTTTAATTGATACATAAGTTCCATATTAGGCTTAATTGCCGGTGCACGAATACGTACAAAATCATAAGCTTCAGAAAGTGTTAGTTTCTTTTCCAATAATCCTGATGACGATAATCCTGTCGTTTTTGTCGTCGTCAAAGTCGAGAGTATTTGTTCATTGTTATTATTATTATTGCGGGACAAATAAAGAATATAGGCAATTACCAAAGAAGCTGAACGTTCCACACCTGATTGACAATGGATCAAAACGTTCATATTGTCACGGTGAGCTGCTTCCAATATACGAATAGCGCGATGAAATTCGCGTCGAGCCAAGTTACTTTGCGTATGAGTCCATTTCAAATGATGATAGGATGATACATAAAGTGATGCCGTATCACTGTGAACTTCATCAGCTACATTCAAAATACATGAAATTTCGTGACGTTCGAGCATGTCCCTACTTTCGGCTGTGTGACAAGCACCTAAGAACAAATTAGGTAGAATTTGTGCAGGTCCATTCTCATAGTGAGTTAAATGTTGAGGTTCTTGCGATGGTGGATTATATGTTTTACATGCTGGTGTTATTTGCGCGGCTGTTGTTATTAAAATAGGTGGTGTAGTAGTAGTACGGCGCGATGTTAGGTTTAATGAAAGGTTTTTATGATTCTTACGTTTATCACTAGGGATATGAGGAATAGGTCGATGCAAAGAAACCATGCAAGAATAAGTACAAACAAGAAGGGCAAAGAAAAAGTTGGACAAAAGAAAGAAAGAGTGAGAAAAAGAAAAAGAAAATTAAAGATTTATATGAGAAAGATATAATAATGATTTGAAGTATAAATCCAAAGCATAAAATAAATAAATAAATAAAAAAGGGGGAGGGAAGGTGGAAGGAAGGGGGGTAAGTAGAAGATTTGAAAGGAGAGAGAGTGAGAAAAGAATAATCCCTGCTGTACAATTACAAGATTCTTCTTTTTCAAAAGGGTCATCCATTTAAAGAAAACTTTCTGTTTTAAAAAAGGAGGCAAAAAAAAAACAGAGGAGTACATAAGAGTTGATTTTTCTTATCCTTAATTGAGGTCAATAAAGAGAAAGAGAAAGGGAATTTATATATTTCTTAATAAATGAAATGCGTGAACCATAATAACTATATATCAACAATAATAATTCAATTCTTTTCCCCTTCGCACCAAAACCTCCTTGATTTTCCCTTCTAGCTTTTTTTTAAAATAAATAAAAACCCTCCCCTTTGCTGCTATGCATCATCTAATCCTAATATGCATATTTGCCCAATTCAATCTATAAAAAGAATCATAGTAGTTGTGTATATGTTTAAATATTATACGTGAAACAAAATGACAATTTTTATTAATAAAATAAAAATTAATGAGAGTGTTTTTTTTTTGTGGTAAGTTGAAATATGTTCAGTCAAGGTCGTTTTACATTATCAGCACACAGTTCATGACAGATAAAAAAAAGGATGCTTAGTAAATATACAGGTGTCAGAATATATTTTTTCTAATTAAGCAGTGGCACCCAAAGAAGGGAAAGCGGCATCATCTTGAATGTTGATAGAGGGAGCAGCACCAGATTGACGGCCACGACGACCATTACCACGACCACGACGTTCACCGCCACGACGGTTGTCGCCACCACGACGGTTGTCGCCACGGAAACCGCCACGAGACTTCTCCTGGAAGCGTTGTTCGATTTCAACAACAACCTTATCCTTACGTTGTTGCTTATCCTTCTTGGCAACAGGCTTGGCTTCCTATATAGTCATCCACAAAAAAAATGCAATATTTTAATAAAATAATTCACTTTTTTTTTTCTTTTCCAATGATCCTTCTTTGTATAATTCAACTGTTTTTCTTTTTATTCCATTCTTTTCTCTTGTCATCAATAGCTTTTTACATAAATGCAAAATTATATTTTTTTTTCTTACCTTGACGAAGAAATCGGGTTCTTCTTCCTTGACTAAGGCAACAGCGTTTTCGAACTTCTTATCGGGTTCGGAACCTTCGTTGGCCTTACGAGCTTCAGGAAGAGAGACCTTCAAACCCTTGCTAGCCTTTTCGGCCAAGTATTCTTCCAAAGTCTTAACTTGCTCTTCGGGCTCAGCAACTTCAGCAGAGGCTTCTTCAGTAGTGTCCTTGGGGGAAGCAGAGTCGCGAGCACTATTTTTTTTCAATATAATAATAAAAACATTTAGAACAATCCAAAATTACTTTATATAACATTCTTTTTTTGTCTTCTTGCTTTTTTTTCCCTTTTCTCTTGAGTTTCATCCAACTGGTTTTTTTCCTCTTTCCAATTGTTCAAACCGATTTTTCCCTTTCTTCATATATTCGAAATATATACTTACGCTTCGGCTTCAGCAGTTTCGGGGTGACCCCAACCTTGCTTTTCCTTCTTTTCGCTGTCACTATTATTTTTATTAAATCATATTTATTAACCTTAATGCCAATTTGAACCGAGCAAAAAAAAAATATTTCGAGATTCGGGTGTTGTATATATAATTTAGTTAAAAAAACTACTCACGCAATGCCGGTACCGCTGTGACGATCAAATTGACGACCACGTTGTTGACGACCGCTTTGTTGGCGACCACCACGACGACCACCACGGGCACCACCACGGGCTAATAATTAAAAATATAAATATAAAAATTAGAAACAGAAGCAAACTAGTTTTTCGTTTTCCAAAAAAAGTCGAGAATTGAACGGGGAATTTTCCAGGTCGAACGAAAAAAAAAAAGCAAAAATGTATTTTTTTTCTTGTCAATCGAATTTCTTTTTTTTTTGTTATTTTTTTTTCCCTTTCATCCCCCTGGAAGAGGGGTATAATGAAAAGGGGAAAAGAAATTGAATTGAAATAAGTGCTTTTTGTTTGTTTGTTTGTTGTAGTTATTTTCTTTTTTTGTTGGAAGCTTTATTTCTCGAGTTTTTTTTTTTGCCATTGTTGCTTTTCTTTTTTTTTCGACCTTTTTGGTTTTCTTTTGTTGTGAAAGAATGAAAAAGTAAATTATTTAATTACCACCAGTGGGTTTGCCGTTGGCACGCTTCTCGCCGTTAGCCTTGGTTTCATCAACCTTCTTTTCCTGCTTGACAGGAGTAGCAGGTTGACGGACTTCGTTATCGTCACCGAGGATATCGAAGAGGTTCTTGGAGAACGTGGCGTTGGACATGACTATACGACCTTAGAAACTGATTCTTTGCGATGGATGGCCTCGTTAGTAGTGAGGATGCGGATGGATGGATTATCGCAAAAAAAGGGACGGATTCGATGCACCATCTGTAAGTTTGAATTTTAGCCTTTTCCCCAAGGTAAAACATTGTACCGCTTGATTTGATTTAATATGATGGTTTTTTTACTTCCCGCTTCCTTCTTTCTTGTTTTCCCAAATGCAACCCTAACCCAACCCTTTTCACCATTCCTCTCTCCCCCTCAACCCCTAAAAAAGTAGTTACTTGGAAACAAAAAAAAATGGATATACTTGTGAAGAATTTTCGGCAGCCATTATTATTATTATTAATGCTATATTTTCGTTATTGTTTGGATGAAAAAAAAATAGTATATCTTTTATTTTTATTTTTATGTTTGGGTTTTCCCATTGTTTTTTTATTTATAACCGAAACGATAAAATCTATTCCCGATCATAATTTAATTAGTTCAATAATATATTTAGGAGTTTACAATTACTAATCATATTATGCAAAGTATTTAAGTTCAATTGAAAAAGTATGTACATAAAATGATTATCATTACAGTAAAAAGTCTATGATTCTGGTAACTAGTTAATGTCACAGCAAATATGGAGAGCAATCATAAAAAATAAAGTAAAATTTAAAGTTTTTCACAAAAAAAAAACCTTATTTCCTTTTGTTTTTGAAACATTGCGTCAATTAACAAGCAGTGACATAAAAATGATCCCATTTAATATACTTGTTGTGACCAGGCAATATTTTTGCTTTTTATGCTGTCAAAAATTAACATCTTTTCAAAATTGTTATATACACATGAAAGTGGGAAATTTATTGTCACGAATATAAATGTAATTAATTTATAAATGCTATTTTGAGTGCAACTGTGAGAATTACAACTGAGTTTCTTTCCTAAAAGGATAATAGGCACATGAGTATAATGTATATTGCTATAGAAACGCTCTACAACTTGTTTTTTATTATCTTGACACACAGCGAATTAAGATGCTATTGGAGACAAGATCGAAGTATAAAAAAATAATAATACATCGTAGTACGTAGATTTATTTATTTATTTTTTTATAAAAAGAAATTGTGCTGAAAAATACATAAGAATAGGTTTTTTAGTCACTACATAGATACGTCGTATATTTATACTGAGACTTTAAAAATAAAGTGAGCATCGAACAAAAAACATACAAACATAATATGCTCTTTTTTATTAAAAAAAAGGACTCTCAAAAATTCTGGGGAGCAGTGTTCTCCTAGATCTAGAAAATGGCGAGTGTTCAGCAAAACAAAAATATTTGGGTTAAAGTAAACAAATATATTCCACGGTTTACTTGACAGTGCAAACAGAACGAATCATATTTTAGTTTAAAAATACACTGTTACAAGATATTGACACTACACCTTTCTTTTATGATACCATATCTATCAATAAAAGTATAGAAAACTACTTCTTTTTTGAACCCTCCTGATATACGAACTTTGATAACAAGAATTAATGATGTTTATGTTTTGTGTATGTAATGATGGCTCAATTCTATTGTGATATATAAGTTTGTTTTTCTGTAGAATTACTCTCATATCTCAACAAGGTTTTATTTATCCCTTAAAACAATTTTTTTTCATACATACTTTTATAACATTATCTAGCGAATACGAGTATGAAGGGAAAGGGTCTGTTGATAGACAGTTTTACTATTATTATTATATCTCATTATAACTATTTCACATTTTTTGGTTCTCTAACATTTCAATATGAAGTCACGAGGTAACATGATTACTTTACTTGTCATCAGATATAGTAATTGATAGCTGTTATTATCATGTTTTACCCCGCAGTTCGATATTAAAAATATAAAAATTAATAACTATCCATTTTTTTAATCCCTTTATTTCTTTCTTTTACGATCACTTCACCTCTCCCCCCCCAAAAAAAAAGTCATCTTGTCCCTACGTCATTCTCCCCCATTCTCGTGATAAGCGACTAAAATGGACTTATACAGATTTCTAGACCAATGAAAGACCCCCCTTTTTTTCATAATAGAATTTTTGAAGGTAAAAAAAAAAAGTCATTGTAAACGATTGTTATTTTAAAGTAAATCACGAAATAAGAATTTATCGGTTTTACTCTCTCTTCTACTTGTTTATCTTTATACCAAGGAAGACAGTAAAAAAAAAAAAGAATGAAGAGGGAGAAAGGGAAAGGCAATAAAAATAAAATAACAAAGAAACAAAATAAACAAAGTTACAAATTTAGCGTACAGGATTTCTGGACACAACCCTCAATTTTTTGGCTTAACTTATGATGGCGGTATTTTTGGCTTATGATATGCTATAATTTCCGCTTATGATAGTTAATCCCATAAAAGCAGGTGTAGCAAATACGAATAAAAAAAATTGATATTGGTCGCGAAAAACTCCCCCTATCATTTGTGTAAATCTATAATCTTTACAAGTAAATCTCTTAGACCTCAGAAGTAAGAAAATTATATATATATCATGAGCGAAAAATATGGTATATCATAAGCTAAAAATGCCGCCATCATAAGCGCAAAATTCTATATTAAGATTTGATTTGTTAAATGTAAAGTAACAGTCAGTCAAAAATGTCGTGTGACCGAATGCGTAGTAACAAAATGACTGAGATTTAGTCACCAAAGAAAGTAAAAAGATCGATGTACCCAAGAGTAAGTTACTTTTCACCCAAGTGTAATAAGGTTGAACTTCTAAGTCAGTATTGTACTCATCCATTTATTATATATGATATTAGCTTTGCTTATGTCAAATATGATATTGTTCACACCAATTAAAATACGATCAAGTATTAATTGCTTGGAGATTCTCCCCCACAACTTCAAATTTACACAAAAAAAAATCTTGACACTATTTTCCAAACGCTGTTGTGGAGGAGCAAAGTTAATACGGGGTCTCAACCAGTAAATTAGTATCGATAACATAATGGTCCATCCTTTTATATTTTTTACCATTGTTATGTCAGATAAATAATAAATAATAATAATAAAAGGTAAATAAACATAATTTGTCAAGAATATTTTATTTTATTTTTCAATAAAAACGATAATTCTTATTCAATGATGAGTTTCATTTATTTATATATACTATCATATTTAATTACGTAAATAATGTGTTCTACGTACGTACGTACTATATTGTAGATAGTATTTTACCCTATAAGAATTTAAATTATTATTATAGGGTGTGAGATATATACTTTGTTGATCTGGTGTGACAATGTTACAAAAAACCGTTTAGGACTAGCTTTTTCTTTTAAAGAAAATAAATGTTTTGAACCAACAAGTCAACTTCAAAAAAAAAAAAACAGAGTTGGATAATGGATTGATGTTAAATAAAACATATTTTAATTTTTTCTATGATTGATTATTTGCTCATTACCTTTTGTTCAAGTTCACTCAATAACTCAGAAGAATAAAAATCATGGATTGTCACCTAGCAACTTTTATTACGAAACATTTACTTTATTAATCATGTTTTTTTTCTAACCATTGGTGATTATATAGTATTTTATTGATAAAAGAGATTATTATTGTACGTATTTAAAGTAATAATTAATAATTAGGGCAGTTTTTCAAACTTACGTATTGGAAAGGTTTACCGAGTCCATTAATAGATTTTTCATTAGTACTTTTATTCCCAATAGAAAAAAAAAATAGAAAAAGTTAGTAAAAGTAATAAAAATCAAATGTGAAAAAGAAAAGAATCTCTCTCGTTTACCAATATGTAACATAAAATACAAAAGATAAATTTATCACAAAAAAAAAAAACATTAGCATTATATATCAAACAATCTGGCATAATACATATTCAAAACGTTGGAGTCATAATTTTATTGGCTCATTTAACATTTCCCCCCTAAATTGTAAGATGATTGGTTTGTATATTATTCTATATCCCCCAGAACCTTTAACCCAGCATAAAATTTTGTGGGGGGTAAGAAATGGTTTGTGTACTTTTAGGATAGGTATATAAGGTCATCCCAAAAAAAAAGGCTAAAAGAAGATTTGCTGAGTTTTCTCTTTTTTTCCTTTCTTCTCTCGTTTTTCCTTTTTCCTTTTTTTTTGTGGTTCAACTACGTAAACTAAGGGGTTCACCTCTTTTTTTTTAAAAAAAAATATATACAGTTTCTTTTGAATTCGAATATATCTTTATATATATATAATCACACAATGCCTATTGCTTTATTTACGCAAGAAAATAATAATAATAATAATAACGACGATGATGACGATGAAGAAATGTTATATGATACCTTTACACTTTCGTTTGATGATTTATCACCAATGCTTGAAGACACCGTTGTTTTTCATGAAGTCCATCCAATGTCATCAGAAGACTCTTCTCTAACAGCAACAGCAGCAATAACAGAACGTTTTAGATTACAGCGTCAACAACAAGAAAATAATAATAATGAAGAAGAAGAAGATGTAAATATGTCTGATGATGACGACGCTGAAAATGGTCGTAATAACATAACTAGTTCGTATTCTTCGTCACTTGGTCAAATAGCATCCGTGGCGCAGTCTCAACAACAACAACAACAACAATCCGCAGCAAGAGTTCGTCGTAGCCGTCGTCGTCGCTCTCGTAGTAATGGTGGTTCTCTTAGCAACAGTAGTGAGAGTAATAATAATCATAATAGCGGAAATGATGGTTTAACAGGGAGCGGCGATATTGTAGGGGGCACTCCTTCATTACGTCGTCAACGTGGATTTTATCAATTGGACACTCCACCGCGGATTTTAAGAACTAATCGTTCTCGTTTTAGTATTGCTGGTGATAATAATAATAACAATGATGAAAACAATAATAATCGTAACCAACAAGATATAAGTTTACTCCCACATTCAACGCATGACTATTACCTTCGTCAAGAAGGAAGTAATAGTAATCGGGATCCACGATTATTAAGAAGAGCACGATCAAGATTAAATAGTCCTTGGGTACGGCATCATCAACATCATTATTATAATCAACAACAAAATAGTCGACGGAGTAGTAGTAGTAGCAATAATTATTATTGTATCGGTGAAAGAGCGATTGATTTATCAAGCTATAACAAAAAGTCCGAACAACGTTCAGTTTCAGATCATCAACTATTAGATTTTGATATTGTTATGGATGATGGTGGTCAATATAGATATGAAGATGATGATGGTGAAGATGATAATGGAAGGTAAAAAAAAAATATTATTATAAAAAGGAAAAAAAAACGATTATAAAATAGAAAATCATAAAAGCAACAAATTTTGCATATATGCATAATCATAATGCTAAAGGGGACTTTTTATTATAACTCCGTTTATAAATAGCTCAATGTTCGGTGTTGAAAATATCTTACAAAATGATGATTCAGTTTATTGGTAAGTAAATATTTATATGTATTAAAAAGCAATGATAGATAAATCTAATAATAAATAATTGAATTAGTTCCGGAAGAAGTGGTTCGATTAATATTCTCATGCAGTATTGCGGCTCGGCTATGAATAATCCGCTGATGAATGACAAGAGTTGCGTGATCTCGCAGATTATAATCAAATCACCGCAGCGAGGGTAAACAATTCGTGCTAAAAAAAAAAGCATACTAATATACGTTGATACTTATATATTTATATATACTAAATTAATCTATTACCTTTTTTCTTTTTTTTTTTAATTGTGGGGGGAATGATTCTATAGATTTACAGCACCATGTATGTTAAGTTGGAAACTTTTTTTTTTTTTTGGATTATGTAAAATATATAAACTTAATTGAAACTTTTTCATTTGTTATTTATAGGTAAAGAAGGTCTTTTTTTCATTTCATATAATCCGATAGATATAGACAGTAAGTTAGAATTTTTTTTTCATATATATATATATATAAAAGTGTGTTAATAATAAATAATTAGGTACAGCCAAATTCGACAATTATACAAAAAGTGATTATGAACGTTATGTAAGATTAAAAGGTGGACATGATCGATTAGATGATTCTGATCCAGTAGGATGGTTTAGTATGTCAAGTGATCGACAAGACATAGTTCATATTAATGACAGAGTTGGTAAATATGTATTAGTCAAATTACTCCGTGCAGAAAAAAGAATAGAAGGTGAATCAGAAAATATTGATTTACAATATGTTGCAATCATTGGTTATTCTGGTGCTAGAGCTTTTGCAAGTGCACGTCTTTGTTAATACCCTTTTTCATTTACATATATAAAAACATTCCCTCCCTCCCCTTCCTTCTTATTATTTCATATTCAATTCCAATATACCAAACACAACAATAATAAAAAACTATTCATTTATAAATTATGATTAGTTTATCCAATCCTTATTCTCTTCTTTCTTTTTTTGTATATTACATTTATATATATATATATTCATCATTATACACATTTTATACACATACACGCACACCCATTCCCAAACATTCAATCTTTGATTTTACCAATGCATTTTTAAATAACCTTACCCCTTCTTTTTTTATTATTATTATTATTATACTAAAACTATTACTAATAAGATATTAAAAAAAGATATAAAAATTTCATTACAGATATATATATATATATATATATTATATACGTAATCAACATTATTTTATAATAATAAGTTTTATTTATTATAAACGTCCTTTTCCTTTCTTTTTCTTATCTTTTTTTCGAGATTGTTTTTTTGATACACCTTTTTCTTGTGATTTGTTAGGTTTCCTTGATTTATTAAGTTTTTCTAAATATTATTTCAATTGATAAGTACTAGAGAGAGAAGGCGGGGAGAGTTCATTCATTTTATAATAATTTTATATACCTAATATAGCTTTTGCTTTTTTAACTTGTGTATCATTACCACTATTCATCATGGCATTAATTAAACCCATAGCAATATTATCACTAAAAGAAAAAAAAAAGTTATTGTATATTTATATATAAATAATACTTCTTTATAAAAATAAATAACTACATAACAACTTAATTAACTTACTGTAACATAGTATCTTCTTCATCGGATTCTTCCTTTCGTAAATCAATCGTATCAGGATAATATGGACTATGAGGTTCTAAACCAAAATGTCTTAATTCAAATCCACCTAAAAAGTTTTGATCAGAAGGATCACGAAATTGAACAGGTCCATAATCGTCTTCGTCTTCTTCTTCCTCACTGGGAATAAATTCGTCATCATCCTGTACTATATTTCCAGTAATATTTATTGAACTAATTTAATTTAAATTGCTGTTAGTCAATTACGATCGTATTTCCTCCTTTCCCCCCCCCCTAATAATTGCTTCCTTTTCTCTTATTTCTCTCTTTTTTTTTTTGGAAATATTTTTTTACTTGACTCCAGTTAATATTAAAGTTGGTTCGTCTACATCTTTAAAATATACGTCAAGAGATTGTTGTTCAATCTAAAAACATGAATAATTTTAGGTGTCAATGGAACAAAATTATATTATTACTATGTGTTTGTTTTTTAATTATTTTATTTTACCTCGTTATGCGTCAAGGAACATATAGCATATTCGGAATCTCTTACTCGGACTTTGAGAGTTGATCGACCAGGTTTTGCATCGTCCAATAGTGATGCCTATAACAGCAATATACGATAAGTTTCGTTTTTTGATAATAAATACAACTTTATATATAACTTGTTTTCAGAAGGTTAATAATAATCGAATTACCATTGTAAAATGAATTCCTTCCTCAATAGAAAGTGTTAAAGGTTCATTAGGTTTTATTACTAACCCTAAATAAAAATAACGATCGAGACAATTAATACTGATTCAAACCGCCCCCCAAGGTTCGTATATGTATATAAAACGATTGTAAAAGTTAAAACTACTTTACCAATGAAAGTTGAAGACGACATTATGGTTATTTTATTTTTTTGAAACAAAAAGAAAAAAACATCTTTTGTTGCCCTTTTAAGGACAACTCCGCGAAATAATAATAACATCTTTCAATACTTTTTTTTTTAATTATTGTTATGCAAATTTAAGTTAATAACTTAATCACTTAAAGTTTCTATAATTTTAAATGATCATAGTAATACAATAAACACAGTGAATGTATTTTTAATAATTTTTCCTTTGTATACACTTCAATTTTTTTTAAATCAAAAGAATTGAAAGCTATTAGAAGAGAGGCTTTTTGTTGTTACTGACAAGGTTCTTTGTTATTTGATAAGGATTTTGAAAGGAATGTGAATCAAAATGGAAGAAGATAAAAAAAAAATACTAGCTAGAAAAGGCAAAGGCATGTGAAAAAAAAAAGTTTGTTATCATGATACCAGCATATAATAATATAATTCATTATTGTCTCGAAAGAAAGAAAAGTGTAAATCAAAACGGATCGAAAAAGATTGTTACACCCGTTTTTTTAAGTTGTACATGTCCCATAAAATGATCTTGCTGTTTCGGATAACTAATCAAAAGTAAATATCGTTTGACCCTTTTCCAAAAATGATGATAGGTTCCTAATTTTGATGCTACTTGGTTATATGATACATGTTAACACAATGTGAATGGTAATGGTCACATGGCAACTTGGTTGTCAGGTGTGAATATGTAATGAGTATATATATATATATATATGGTTACTATAACTATGACATGTATGTTATTTAATCACTTCTGAGAAATGATCTGATGGGCTATATTGTTGCTTTTAGTAAATTATGGGTAAATGCTACTACAAATATAATAGTAAATGTAACTTGATAATGCTTATGCCTTTTTTTTCTCATATAAGATATGATTATAAAATTTATATACATCTAAAATGCATTTCTAAAAGTAATTTTTTTTCAACAACCGAAGTTTTTTTTTTCTATATAAACTATTCTTTTCTAACTTTTTTTATTACAACTCATTGCTTTCAAAAAAAAAAAAAAAAGGAGAACTCCCCTTCTTCATGCTAACAGATCCTAATGAAAAATCAATAAAAGATCAAAAACGAATGTCACGTAGACAATTTCGTAAAGAACGTAAGCTAGCTACAAGAAAAGCATTTCGACAATATTATGCTCAAAAACGGGATCAAAAAAAAGAACAAACCGTTGAAGAAGAACAAGAAGTTTTAAAACAACATTCTGAATATCTTCAACAAAAAAGATTATGGGAAGAACGTGAAGAACGATATGAACTTATTAATTTTGTTCGTAGAAAAGCAGAAGAAGCAGAAAGACAAGCTAGAGAGACAGCACGGGTAATAATAATAATAATAATAATAATAATTTTATATGTGTGATTTTAATGTGTCTTTTCTAAATTATTTATATATAGCAAAAATGGCGCGATGCATTGTTACGTATGCCTACCATGGTTTCACCATCAAGTGATAATGATTTTAATAAAAATAATAGCAATATTGATAGTAATAATAAAATTCAGGTATGATATGAAAAAAAGAGAATAAAATGTATGATCATCCTAATTAATTAAATTTCCTTTCTATTAGCCAAAAATACGAAATATGCCTACATTTGTTACTACTGAAGATCGAAAACAAGAAACATCATTACCAACAAAATGGTCAAAAGATATTGATGGTGATACAATGAATTGGCCATAGAAAAAAAAACAAATATATATATATATATCCTTTTTTTAAAAAATAATAATAATAATACCAATCACTATTTCTATATTGAACAATCTTTACTCAAATTTTATTAAAAGAAATGAGGTGAATGACATATGTGTATATATGAGAATTATATATGGATATTTTTTTCTTCTTAGACAGCGAAAAAAAAGGGGAAATTAAAATGGTGATACGATAACACGTTGATAGATGAAGGGAAAAAAAAATAGAAAAGTGGAAAGTTGGGATAACGAAAAAAAAAAAGAGGACAGGGAAGTAAATGCGAAATGTTTTGTTGATATAACAACATAATTATTTTGTAAGTGTAAAAATAAAATAAAAAAAAGGGAGGTGGAGGGGAAGAAGTCTATTGTACGAAACGAGGCAACTGAGAAAATGATTGCAAAGGTGTTGTTTCATTCAATTCAACTGCATATTGGAAACAATTTTTAGCTTGTTCTAAATTATGATCATGGCGGTAACATACACCTAGATAATACCAAGCTTCAGCATGATCCCATCCATATCCACGTGTTGCACGATCTAGCAAACCTTCAGCTAATTCCCATTCTTCTAAATCAATAAAACAACGTGCCATGGCCACCAATGCTTCAATATGATCTGGATCAATAGCTAATGCTTTTTTCAATGCATCCAATCCGGTATCATGCAATTTCTCTTTATCACCTTGAGACGATGATAATTTTTTAGACTTCTGGATGCACACCATACCCAATTGATACCAAACACTAGCATCATTCATTTGACCCGCTAAAAGTTGTTGTTCAGCTTCTACAATGGCTTTTGTAGCTTCTTCAAGGCGTCCAGCGCGGATAAAGGTGGTAGTGGACATTAACCAAAGTTTGACCAATAGATGATACCAACGATCTCGTTGATAACGAGTATAAAATTGAGTAGGTTTGTTAAGTAATGCACTTATGGTAGGTGATGTATTGGAAGGTCGTCGTTCAGGTGTACCCATGCTAGCAGCAGAAAAGGAAGGTGTCAATAAAGACATCAATGTGGCGGAAGATGCTTCTGAATTAGGTGTATTTTGTTGTTGTTTTTCTAATATTTTATTTTACATATACAGTTAGGAATCATTTGATTTGTATGTAAATAAATGAAATGAAATATATATACATTTTTTTTTTACATTACCATCATACAATGCTGAACCAGAAGATTGATTTTTGGATGAATGTTGAGTAGTGCTTCCCATTCGTCTAGCAAATCCCATATCTATCAATTGCATACTTTTCTTTCGGATCGACATGCCTTCTCTATTAATTGATGAAGAACGTGTACGTCCTGAAAAGCTACCTTTACGATCACTTCGAGTTTCATCACTACTACTTGACTTCATACGACGTGGAGGCTTTAGACCTGTTCCTGAAGATGAAACGGGAGGTGTCTCGGTATTATTTCCAAATTCAGTTGGACGAGAAGAATTATTGGAAACACTATTTGATCGTCGACGAGGATCCATCTTGGAAAGTGAAAGTGAACGAGAACTGCGTCGAGAACCCATACCATTTCCACCGTTCATTGAATTTTGACGTCCATTCATTGACATTGTGTCTTCTAAATGCTGTAGTCCATCCTCAATCACACTTTCATTTGGAATAGCACCATCATTCAAATGTGTAGCCAATTTTGCATAAATCGAAAATAAATCAGTATACAAATCCAAAATAGCATCAGGCCCTTCTAACTTTTCCAAAAGTTGAACTTGTGTCATGGTCATGGCAAGGTGACTTTCTGCTAAAGTCATATATTGTGATACTGATTTTTCATTCTTATTCCATGATAATACAGGTGCTGAGCCAGCAACCATTTGGTTGTAATCGGAGGATAAAGCAGAATGATTCAAACCAGCTTCTAATGTTTGTAATGCTTGCGGTTCGTTGTTTTCTTGACAAGAATGAAGTAATGCTAAAAGATGCCACGATGGTAAATGATTTGGATTTAGTTGAATAGATTTACTAATAGCAGTGGCGGCATCGTATAAACTACGTGTGCTGGCTAATTCAACAGCATATTCATAATGGGTGTGCCAAGAAGGGTGTTCTTCATCAAGACGGATGGCTTTGGTCAGTGATTCGATTGATTTACTATGGTATTCTGAACGGGTTTCTGGATCATCACCTGTATATTTTATATTTTATATATATATTGTAAGCATTATAAAATAAATTTACATAAAAGGTGAGAAATCATCCAAATAAAAGACATCACTCCTTTTGTATATAAAATAATAATAACTTACATTGACGAGCATAAACACCACAAGCAGCACCATGTACTCTATATACACGTGCCACTAAACCAGTATCCAAACCATTGTCTTGTTCTCCATAGTTTTGCAATTCTTCTTCAACAACATTCAATGCTACATGCATAATCATAGTTGCCATTTTCCCATCACCATAAATATGTCCATACAATTCTGTTCCAGCGAAACAGACTGAAAGGAATCCTTCTTTGGTCTCATTGGCAAGTCCCATACGTCGTGAGATTTCAATTACATCATAATGTTTAGGTTCATCAATATTATCAATATCACTTGCACCGACAAGATCCATATAAGAAGCAAATGTATATTTAGCTTCATTAAATTCACCAAGACGCAATAGAGTAAGTAATAAGTGACGTGTAATATTGGCATTATTGAATGTATATTCTTTTGCTTGATATAAAAACTAAAAAAGCAACATGGGTTTATAATCATTAATAAATATATAGATATATTTATATTTAATTATTTAACCGAAATTGTAGTATGATAATAATTATAATAGTTTACCTGAAGCACACGACGAAGGTGACGAACATCACCCCAACCAACACGATCATGGACATTTGAAGTGAGATTAGCTAATTCAAGTGTTCGCTGATTTAATTCATTGTTAGTGGATACTAATACAAGTGACCTGAAAAGCTTGCGCAGGATATCCATTACAGGTATAACATCTTCTAGTTCATTTCCACTGTCACATGAATTTTGAATTTTTAGTGAGTTTGGTTTTCAACACATTCCATTTTCGTTACACAAAAAAAGATAAAAAGGAAAGAGAACGAGGCAACAGACAAAACTACCCCATTCTCGGATCGACGAAATAAGAAAAAGTTAATTTTTCTTTTTTTACCTTAAGCTATTATCATTTTCATAGGGACTATCAAACTTGGAAATATATCGCACATAGATGTTAAAAATGACCCATTGCTTATAAGTACGCCAACTATTGGACCAATAAGTCTTTGCAAGTTTTAAATAAGCTTGCATCAATCGTAATGGGGAAGACCTAAAAAAATGATCCCATACGATGAAAAAAATAAATTAATTTTTTTTTACTCTTTCTCTTCCTGTAAAGTGTATATGTATAAAAGTATATTATACCTTGTACGTAATTGTAATAATATACCATGATAAAGGCATTCTTCTATCCAATACCATAACGTTTCACTTTTTTCTTTTAAGTGTTGTTCAACAACATCCCAAGCGGTTGAAAATGCGTCGATCGCCATTGAAATATTATCTTGTTTTTCATAACATATGCCTTTAATGAAAAATAATCAGTATAAACACGTGAGTCCTTTTTTTTTTCTGTCAAACCCTCCCACGCTACTATACCCCCCCCATCCAAAAAAAAAATCCTTCCTTTTAATTATGACGATGAAAAAAACAAACCTTTAATGGCACGCGCTTGAATAAGTAACACCAATCCATACCCAGATGTCGCATCTTCAATTCTTAAAGCTAAATTCTGTAATGATTCTAATGCCTTGTCATAATCACCACTTTCAAAATAAATGCGTGCCAAAATAATTTTTGCAAACTAAAAAATTCATAAATAAAAGTTTTTTTTTGGGGGGGGGGTAAATAAAATAAAGTGGCGTTAGTCTTATGTGTAACTAAATAGTTAGGTGAAACAAATCGCTTTTTTGATAGAGAGAACCCCCTTTTTTTTGTTTGATTGATTGGTTGTAGGGGTAGGGATAACAAAGAATATTAAAAAAAAGAGTACAAAGAAGTAAAGCAAAAGTAAAAAAAAAAAAAAGTTATACAGGTAAAAAGAAAGTGTAGCGAAAAAAAAAAGAGTGGGGAAAGAAGGGCACGGTCCATATATATATATATATCTTATTTTATTATTTTCTTTACCTGTCCCTGACGATCATCTGGTAATTCTAAATTATCTTTTTTTCCATGAGTAATGTCAATTAAACGTTGAATAAATGATTGTGTTTGGTTGGAATTAAGTGAAGGTGAAATATAAATAGAGTCTGGTGTATCATTAATATGTTCTTCGCCAGTTGAACGTTGTTTTTGCGTTTGTGTTTGTTCGATAAACTCGGCTTCAATGCATGCAGCAATATCCAGAACTATGTATGCATAAAAATAATTAAAATTTAACTCAAAAAGATACAATCAAAAAATAAAACCATTTTGTTGTCATTGCTATGTTGTCAAGTTAAAATAAAATAAAAAAAAAGGTTATATATCACCATGGTGATAACCCCTTACCAGTTTCATCAGGATGATATTTTTTATATCGTTGAGCAAGTTGAGGAATCGATGACCATTCACCACGACAACGAGCAATATCAAGGTCAATAGCAGATTGCGTTGCCTTGTTTTCCATATCGAAATAAAGTAGTTAATAAGGATTGAAAGGAGAGATAGAGAAGGAAAGTAGATTTTATAGAAAAGTAAGGAAAGGAGATATAAAAAAAAAGTTGAAAGAAAAAGAGAAAAGAGAAATGCGTTGAAAGGATGGGTTAAAAAAAAAGAAAAGAAGAGAAAAAGAAGCTGAAGCTTAATACAGCATTTATCCCGCAAAGAAAAAACAAAAAAAAAAATACCTGAGCCTCATACTTATACTCTATCCCCACGTGTATGGTATGTAGAGTTAGTCAATCGAATTTCACCAGATTAGGGTTACAAACATCATTTTTTCCCTTGTTATATAGCAAAACGAGATCATATTAACCTTTATTCGTAGAAAATAAGATTATTATCTGTGTGCTTATACCTCTCTACTGTAGATATATGTAATATTATCTATGTCAAACTAAATCCAATATGGTATAAAGTCAAATCATACAAGTAATATAATATAGCATTTTTTTCTTCATCACAACAATACGCACATAAAAGTAAATGGGAAAAAAAATGTATAAGTTTTGTGAAAAAAAAAGATAGATTTATATAAAGAAAATACGAGGAAAAAAAGGAGGTGTTATAATAAGCTAATTGATGTTGTTTTTTTTTGTGTTTTTTTTATAATAATAATAATACTTTCATTATCATTTTTTTTAATATATAAAAACCAAGTAAAGAGCAAGAGAAGTTCATGAAATAATCCCATCACACTTTCTCACTCTACCCTTTTTGTTGTTTTTATATAGTATCTACTGTCTTCTCTTCAAGTTGTTTGACAACCATTCTAAACCTTCATAAAGACCATCACCTAATAAAGAAATTACAAAAAAAGTATGAATATATATAAAAGCCTTAGCAAAAAAAAAAAAAGAAATATAAATAATAATAATAATGATATTTACCGCTAGTTGCACATGTAGTTTGGATGTACCAGTGTCTATTACGCAAAGAATGAAGACCCAACTTGTCTGTGATTTCTGCTGCGTTCATGGCATTGGGAAGATCTTGCTTATTGGCAAAGACAAGCAAAAGAGCATCTCGCAATTCATCTTCGTTCAACATACGTTGAAGTTCATCACGTGCTTCAGAAACACGGTCGCGATCGTTCGAGTCAACAACAAAGATGATACCTTGTGTGTTTTGGAAATCTGTTTTATTTATTTTATATTTTCCTGTTAGTTACCTCTTTTTTTTTCTTGCATATCAGTCATAAAATATATTCCACAAATTGTATCCTTTTCTCTCTTTTTTTTAATAAATAGCAATAATAATAATGTATGAAAAAATAAAAATAATTAAAGATACTTGCAATGTCTCCAAAGAGGTCGGATTTTGTCTTGACCTCCGACATCCCAAACAGTGAATGAGATGTTCTTGTATTCGACGGTTTCAACGTTGAAACCTATTTTTAAAATAGATGAAATTTTTTTGTTAATGATTAAAAGAAAACCAGGAACATTAGATGAATGGATAAAAGTAACAAAAAAATAAAATAAAAACAAATATATTTACCGATAGTAGGAATAGTAGTGACAATTTCACCCAACTTCAACTTGTACAAGATGGTGGTCTTACCGGCAGCATCAAGACCAACCATCAAAATACGCATCTCCTTCTTACCGAAGAGATCGAATAACTTTGAGAAACTTAAACCCATTGTAATATAATAAAAAAAAGGTACTTTTCTAGTAATAAAAAAGGGGAGGAGGGGAAAAGAAAAAAAGAGAGGAACTTTTTTTTTTTTTCTTCGTTTTTTTTTTTCGCGTGCCTTTGCTTTGTTCTATTGCAAACATCATCCCGCTCTAATCTAATAGTTTCAATTCCCGCTTTTTATTTTCTTTCTTTATTATTCGTCATTGAAACCAGGCTTTTCCTTCCTGACCCTGGATTCTTTTTTTTTTTTAAGTTTAATGCAAATCAAAAAGTCGAACTGGTTATTTTATAATATAATAAGAGAGAAAAATCATTATTATTATTATTATCATTAATATTATTTTCAGTTCAAATGTATATCCATAGTAACAAATTTTATCTTTCTTGCTTTTCTCTCTCTCTCTCTCTCTCTCTTTTTTTTTCCATGTTACCGGAATCCGTGTCACTATACACTTCCTTATTACCAAAAAGGTTTCTAGGTGGTACTTATTACTATATAGATAAAAATAATAATTTTATTTTAAAACATAATTCTCTACTCTTACTTATTATGAGATAGTAAGCCGATCTAATAAAATGACAATTATTACACTATCACACATTCTTATATAAGATAAATAAGTCTAATAAATGGGTATTTATAAAAATCATTACACTCAAAAGATATTTGTTGATCAACAACGCGAAAATATCTTCTGGCACCTAATTAATTATATGTATTTACAGTAGAATTTAAATGACAAAAATGAGTGAATTTAAAAGAAAAATATGTTTTTCTTTTGCTCTAGAGCGCCACATATTGACTAATGATATAAGTATTATTATTTAATAGTGAATTTTTCAGGTATACTTTATAAACTCTTATCGATTTAGATGGAATCAATTTACATGATCTTTCCCTTTATTCCTAAATCCAGCAAAAAAAAAATTATTAACGATCTTGTATCATCCAACAAGTATATCCTTGAAATGTTTACAGAATGCATAAAAGTACATACCACTATTTACATATATTTTTATCAAGCTACTAGTGAATTAGGGAAGGGGCTAGAAATACTATAGTGAATCAGTAAAGTTAATCGTTTTTTATAAAAAAATTCAAGTCAATGAAAAAGTCGTTTGAACTGCGAGAATAATGACATACATATAAAACCATTACGTAAATAAATAAATATATGCATTCACACAGACTACTTGTTTAAGATTATATTCTTGTCGGCCGCAAGTATTTGTTATAATTATTAACAATTCAACTCCAATAGAACATCATCTCATATGAGGCACTCAGCACAATCAGCTAGACATTATTTTAAAGCGAGATGTAAGACAGTTTTTTATTGACATATTATAACAGAAAACCTCTCTATATTATGTTGTGTTTTTCGAATAGAAATGTTAAAAATTGACAAACACTACAAGTAACTGTACGTACATTAACTTTATTATCTGGTATTTGTCATGCTTTGTATTTGTCTCATATTCAACTAATATAATGATCGAATGTGGGTGCTCATTATAATAAAACGACACTACGTAGAAAATCATTTCTTGTCTTCTCGATATAAAGATGATTGTCTTCCACCTCTGTTAATAAATATTGAGAATACTTAGGTATCTTCGCATGACTATAGACAAAAAAACCTACACTAAATATAATAACGTAAAGCTTATTTATCTCGTACTGATTTAGGGCGGGTTGAAAATGCTCTCTATTTTGAATGCTTGATAACATTACATATGTACTCATTTTTCGGATACAGTCTTGCTCAGAGTTGAAGAGGCAATTGGATAAATCATCTATGATCGGTTTAAGTATTAATTATATGCATGCTATGCTAAAACATATGTGCTTGTATCGATTCTTAACACCTTCATATTTTTTCACAATATAATTTCGTCAAGCGCATAAATTCGTTCCCCAGCAAATGTGTAAGAATATTTTTTTTCATTGTACTGTGTATAATCGAAAAAAAATTTGAGATATTTAAGTAGTTTACCATAGTCCTTTTTTATATCTTGTTTTTTACTCTCTACTGATATATTTATTTAGGTAATTGACCAAAAACTATAAAAAAATTAATAGCGCTACCCTTTGGAATTACTTTAGCTTATGATCACATAATTAGAGAAATGTGTGATGCATCAAACAGGGCTTGATGTGTTGATATACGGTACTAATAGATCAGGAACAACATACAGTATCAGTTAGTAAGTTGGATAAGCTGATTCATATTACTCCATATATAGGAATGCATGTTGTACGATCTTTTGGCATTTGTTGTGGTTTTCTTTTTGTTGGGAAAACGTTTACGTAGTAGTATAATACGTACGTATATGAAATTAATAATTGAAAAAAAATTCTATTATATTATACATTCCAAGCCGTTCATGACAGATAGCTGAACAGTTCTTTTTACTCACAAACCTATTTGATCAGATAATTATTTCCTAGACGACAACAGTTGCTAGATGTTATGGCAATAACCAAAAATATATATATTATGTTGCTAGGTAGAAAAAATAAGATGCTATTAATAAACAATAAAAGTAGTCAATTCCCAACAAGTCAACCATTATTTGGGGAAGAAATGAAAAAGAAAAAAAAAAGCATTGAGCATATTATATTTGAGATTTTCTTTATTTTTGGGTCAGAGGATCGGTAGTTTACTCTTTTTTTTTTTTCCTTATCTGTTAGTAAAGTTGTGTGTATAATAATAACGTGGAGTTTAGATTTTATTTTTTCATAAAAATTCACCTTAATAGCTCACTTTTCTTTTTTTTTTTTCTTTAAAAAAACGCACAACAATATATACAACCTTAAGCAAACAAAAAATAAAAATAAAGGGAGCGTTCATGACATCTCGCGGTTCTTCGGCTGATAGGGAATTGGAAGCGCCATCCGCCGATTCTCCCGCATTAGAGATTCAAACGCTTGTACGCTCGTTTCTTAAGGAACATACAGCTTACGATGTGCTTCCGGTGAGTTATCGGCTCATTGTATTTGATACACGTTTACTTGTCAAGAAAGCATTGGCTGGTCTAGTGCAAAACGGTATTTATCATTAATAAGGAGAAAGAAAAGAAAGTTTGTGTGTGCGTGTGTGAGAGAAGTGTTTATATATAATATATAAAAATAACTTACTAATTCAATTATATAATATTTAGGTATTGTATCGGCACCATTGTGGTCAAGTGAATTACATCGTTTTGCGGGCATGCTTACGGTCTCGGATTTTGTCAATTTGATTCAATATTATTATACACATGCATCAGTTGAAGATGCTTTACAAGACATTGAAAAGTTTGAGATTGGACATTTACGAGACGTTGAAAAAAAGCTTGGAGCCCCAGCACCGCAGCTGATATCGATGCATCCTATGTCGAGTTTATATGATGCATGTCGACTGTTAGCTGAAAGTAGAGCCCATCGTGTTCCTTTACTGGATAATGACGCACTTGGTACAGAAATGATTATTAGTGTAATTACTCAATATCGTATTCTCAAGTTTATTGCTGTTAATGTAAGTTACTGGATGACATAAAAAGGAAATAAAAGGCAAAAACAAAAATAAAGGGGGATAATTTATTCAAAAAAAAACGTATTATTCTTTTTTTTTTTTTTGCTGATTGTTTTTAGTATCAAGAAACACGTTCATTACGTCGATCTCTAGCTGAATTAAAAATCGGAACTTATGAAAACATAGCAACAGCTCCTTTATCGACTCCTGTCATTGAATTGATTAATATATTTGTGGATAAAAAGATTAGTGCAGTACCGATTATTGATGAAAATGGTAAGGAAAAGATGGTTTTTTTTGTTGAGATCATGCAAAAGAATGATCCGGTGTTCAAGTTTGATCCTTTTTTATTTATTTTATTTTCACGTGATATTTTTTAATAATTATAAACTAGGTGTCGTACTGAACGTTTATGAGACGGTGGATGTGATGGTAAATAAGTAATGAAAAATAGGAAAAGAATGGATGAGAGAGATTACTTACTATCATGTTTTTTCTAAAAAAAAAAAAAAAACATCGTTATTTGGGTACTTTAGAGTATAGCACGATCAGGTCGATATAATGAATTGGATATACCAGTAGGCGAAGCATTAGAAGCTCGTCCAAAAGATTATCCCGGTGTTCATACATGTACCTTGAATGATACATTATATTCTATATTCCAGACGATTCGAAAACAACGTGTTTATCGACTCATTGTTGTTGATCAAGACAAGAAACTTATAGGCATTGTCAGTCTATCTGATATTCTTGGTTATCTTGTTGGATATCAACGTTAAATAAGAAAGAATTCCATTAGAAAGGATATAATATTTTTTTTATTATTCTCCCTTCCTCCACGCCGAATACCAAAAAACCCCCTAACTCACTCAACCAACCCATTCATCACTACATAGCAACATCATACAGACACCTTCATCATAAGACATAATATTTTAACGCTGTACATAACTATTATATACAACAACAGTTTCAATTCTTTTTTTTTTTTGCTACTTTTACAAACCCTTTTTTCCCTCTTTTTTTTTAGCAGTTAAAAACCATTACACACTCACATTTTTCCTTTTTGTTTTTTTTTTTTTTTTTGTCATCAAAAAAAAAGACAACTCTTATTTTCTTTTTCTGCTCTATCATGTAAACGTGAAATCAATGTGACATTTTTATACATAATTATAAGAAAAAAAATCAAGAAAAAAATGTAATGGAAAGGAATATTATGCAAAACTTAATAAGAGATTGAAGATGGAGATTGAAAATGGTTAGTGTAAAAAAAAAAAAAAGAGATCAAGAAAACAAAGAAAAAGGAAATTTTTCGGAAATGATGACAAAACAGACTATATAAGACTCTCAAAACAAAAAAAAAAAAAAAAAAAAAAAAAAAAAAAAAGCGGAAAATAAAAGAGAGAAAGAGAGAAAAAGGGTGTGTAAAATATTTATATATAAAGTAAACATATGCGTGTGAATGAGTGAGTGCGTGAGTGCGTGTTAGAGAGAAAGAGGGAGAGAATTAATAAAAAAGAAATAAAAGAATATACATAAAAGAAAAATAAACAAACAAGGCAAAAGAAACCAAAATAAGAAAAAGAAATTACAAAATTGAATAGTCATGTGGGGCGAAATAACTTTCCAGGGTCTTTTTTAATTCAAAGAAATAAGCTGCTCTTCCCTTATTATTACTATTACTTGTTGAAGAAAGACCTGGATCAATAGTTGATGCTGATGTAGAAGGAGAAATGATTTCACATTCATCATCAGAAGTTCCAATTGTACTGCCACTTGACGTTGAAAAAGGTGTTGGTCCTCGATCATCTCGAGTTAATGGTTGATAATGATGTGGTGTCGGTAAAGGGGTTGTTGGAGACATTGCTCCAAACGATTGTTGATTATCTTCCATCTCATTATTTATGGATAATACATAATTTTTAAGAATCTTGAGTGTAATCCGCATATTTTCTTCTGCTCGTATCCGAATATGATTATTTGGAGACACGCTCAATTCTTTCATTGCATCACAAGCAATCAGTACCCAATGCAGCTCAAGAACACACGGTAATCGATAATTTAATTCTTGAAAAATCTTTGCCAACGCATCACAACAGATCGACACAATTACCAGAGCCCGCTCACCATCTAGACGATCTAAAGATGCACCAACCAAATCAGTTCTTGAGGGTGATTGCATTAACCTTGTCTCCAATGCAAGCCAATAAGAGTAATAAAGCATATTAATATACAAGATATTTGGATTAGGACATTGTTGTGCTTGTTCCACCGTAATATATTCCATGGGACCATTCGATAACTGATAATGATGTGGTAATGATCGCCAAAATCCAAACATTTGATTCTCCAAATATTCAATATCACTGGTTGGGACTTGATCCAACGATCCTAACATGAGTCGATATCCGGTTTCATCCACACGTGTAGAAATATGACAATCGTTAATACGTACAATATGTCGATATAATGCAACAGCTTCTTTCCAATCAGGGTCAATTTCTTCGCAAGGTAACACGGTCGGATACCCAATATCGTCGTGCAGTAAGGTCGGTGATACGCTATCGCGGCCGTCATAGATGATATGCATATTAATCTCGAGGTAACGCACCATATAAAACATTCTCCGCCATGATTCAGCTTCGGCGAGTGGGCCGATCTCCTGTTGTTTTTGGTACTGGTGGTAGTACTGACATTTTTCCCCTCCTTTTTCCATGTATACCTTCTCCGACGACATTATTGTTTGTTGTTCCTCTTCTTTATTAATTATATTTTCGTTCTTTTGCTGCTGCTCGTGATCATGCAATATTGCAAGATACTTATCTCTCAGCTGCATGGCAATGCGCCATGCCATGCTAATATATATACGTCCTTCACTGTTCCGCAGCAAGATTAAATAGGTTTGTCCTAACATTAAAAGTGCCCCGACCAGTTCCACATTTGGTTCTTCATCAAACATTGCATCTTCTATTAAACTTCTCGCTTCTTGACGAAAAATTTCAGCCATTTCTTTTCGATGAGGCTGACATTCTGACTGTATATGTTGACATTGAGCGTATCCAACAAATGCGGCGATGGCTGACGTAAGCATTGAATGAGGTCTTGCTCGTAAATAAGAATGATAATAAGGTCGAACAAAAATAGGAAGTGTATAACCATTACAATTAAAATAAGTATCCAAAAATTGTAATTTAATTGTTGTTGTGGTATCATTGAGCATATAATTGTTGCCATGGTGATGGTGGTATAAACGTGGGAAATCCTGTTGAATCATCATACTTCCTTGATCCATTTTCTTTGCAAAAATGACCCGAAATAATTGTTCCATATGTAACATTTTATTCGTAACAAGAAGGATTTGTGTTGTTCGATCCACAAAATAATTCGGTGATCGATGCGGTGTAAAATATCCAATTGTGCTTTTTAAAAACATAGCAACGTCAGCTACGCTTTTAATAGATGTTTGTAATTGTATGCCATTGTTTGTACTATTATCTCGTGTTAAAGTAAGTTGCCAAGAATCGCGCCGTTGTCTTTTTTTTTCTGAACGACCTTGTTCATTTTTTTTATTATGTTGCATGGATGGTGGTGATTGTTGACGTTGTAATCTTGCTTGTACTTGAAGTGATCGTAGTTGCATTTCCATAGCAGCCACTTCCTCTTCTAATAATTGAACTTGATCCAACATTCGATTTCGTTTTGACATTGGTACAAATTTTTTGACAATATTAGGTTTTGCAGTAAATTTAAAAACACAAGGTAGTTCCATACGGCAACACCTTTCGCATTGCATTCCCTGTGAAACGAAACATTTTCTACGATGCGCACGACAGTTTTCGCCTGTATATAGTTTTTTTTTATATCATGTGTGAGTATTTATTATTATTATTTCTTATTGTTTTATTAATATAGTAATACTATATATATAAAAAATATATATATATAGTTTTTTTCGGTCGCTTACAAGGTCTATTCCGTTTTTGTTTTGAATTGCCATCAAGTGTCATTGGCAAAATAAAGAATTATATAAAAAGAAAATCGTATTATTTGTTGTTCAGTAAATAAAGAAATTAAAAAGGTGTAAAAAAAAAAAAAAAAAATTAAGAGAGGGAGGGAGAAAGTTACAAAGATAGAAAATAAGGAGCAATATTTGGGGGAAAGGGGGTTTAGAAAAGGAAAATGTAATTGTTGAAAAAAATGGGTTAAAACAATTTTGGTACAACAGATCCAATAGATTTCATTCATTTTTTGAAATTCGGTAAAGGTTTAACCGTAATAGTTTAGAGATAAAAAAAAAAAGGTTTTAGTTTATAAAAAACTAACCTTCTTTTCGGAATAAGGAATTAAAAGCAAGAAAATGTGAGTAAAAAGAAGAGGAGTTATATATGATATTTTAGTAAGCTTTACTAAGGATGAGATAATGATGGTACTTTATAGAAGTAGTTGTGTTTCATCATGTAAAAGGGATGGATAATAAAACTAACAGTTTACACATTTCTTAATTACTTTTTTGGAATTTCTTTTTAACTTCTCTATTAAAGCAAAAATATGCAACTACGATTTCTAGAAAAAGACTAGTACTTTCCTCTTTCTGCTCTTGTTCAAAAAAATCAAATAAACTTATATATATCAAATTATAAAAAAACAAGTACAAATATTCTGCGGAATATGAAAAAAAACACAGTAAGTATAAAAAAAAGTTACAAAAGAGAAAGCACTAAATGGATGGTAATATAATAAAAAAAATGGAGATTGGGAAAGAAATGATAAAATAAAGGGAAAAGATGTAGGTGTACGTATTCTGAGTGATATTTGAAACGGAACTAATGTGTGTGTGTGTGTGTGTGTGTGTGTGTGTGGCTGGATGGATAAGTGAAAAATGACAAGGGAAGAGGATGGAAAAAGTATACAATTTGTCTTTTTTTTTTTTTACGTTGATGAAATGTAAAAGTTAAAGGGGAGTTATATATTAGTTGAAAGACTTTCTAGTAATACCGTCCTTGAGTTTGATAAGCATTTTGTTGATTATATGCGTCGTAACTGTCATGAGAATAAGCATTACTACTTTCTTTATATGCTCCATGTTGATTGCCATAATAATTATTCATATCCGCTGTATTATAGTTATTATGAGAACCAACTGTGGTAGGTGTATCGGCTGACATATCATCTAATCGAATACCAGATTTTCTACGTCGAGCACGTTCTTCTTCGTCTTCTTCCCGATAAATAGAACGTGTGCAAAGTACAGTTATAGCATTTGTTAATGCTAATACTTCTACAGCTAACGCAGCAAATAAGACGATATAGAATCGTCCAAATGCCGTATCAACGTAATTTTTGAGTGCATCATAACATGGTGGATCAGAGGAAATATGTCCTGATTTAGGATCACATTTTTCTGTTACGGCTGGTTGATCCATTGCATTATTATATCCACAACAAGAAAACTAGATTTATTATAAAAAATTGAAATTATTGATTAGTTATTATATATCCCTTTTTTGTTTTTTGGTCATATTCCATCTTCCAATAACATACTTCATTTTGCAAACTTGCTCTATAACTGTCTTTTGCTTGAGACCAAAGGGGAGCAACATAAGCTGGTGGATTAGCACCTTTTTGATATATCTTTACACCAATAACCACTTGATATACCAATGCAACAATGACAATCAACATGTAAATGTAAAGAATCCATTTACGTTTCACAAACGCCCCAAGTATGCCGATAATGGATGCAACACCGATGATTGCACCAAGAATTGCTACCTCTAAATAAAATCACATTATATACAAATACATTTCAATCAGCTTTTTTTTTGTTGTTTTTCCAAGCTCCAATAACTATATGTTGTTTTGTCTTTTTTTTTCGCATTTTGCATACAATGTGGATCACGATTAAATCTAAATCCATCGTTGCGAATAATAATAAAAATATCCCTTTTTTTTTCTTTCATGTCTTCGATGATAAAATAAAAAGAGAATATATCATTTGTTATCGTACGTTTAAATACTCCATCTGGAAATAATGTAGCGCCTTTGAACCCACTTTTGTTACCGATCACACCAAATGCAATAAACGCTAAACCGAGACACGCAAATAGCAAATTTGTGGTGATCATATACCACTTGCTCAGTCTATATATTATTCATAAATTTAATTGTTGAGTATCATAACAAACTGAAGGGGGAAGGGTCGTATATTAATGCATATTTATGTATCCATGACAATAAAAGACGTCTTTTTTTTATATTCTTTATTTCTGAGAATCACCTTGCGCAACATGTTGCTGCCATGTTGGTTTACGATGAAATTTTCGTTTCGTTTGTAAAAAAAAAAAAATTATAATAATAAATTAAGTGATCGTAATGCCAATACAAAGGAATGGGCAGGGAGAGAAAGAAATAATTTTAATGAAGGTGTATATATAGTACCCTCTTTTGAGAGACTAAATAAAAAAAAAAAAGGAAGGGAAAAGGTACGAGAGAGCAAAATAATAAAAAAAAAGGTAATATAATAATTTGTTTTTTTTCCCGCAATTTTTCTTAATGGAATTGAATGTGTGGGTTGTGCTTTGTGTTGTTGTTCAACTAAACTAAATAAACTATTAGTGTATCTTTCATACCTCCTTTTAGAAATATTTGTGTTACCATCCAATATCTATTCTTATCCATTTACATTGTCCACAAATCAGATGTCCGTACCTAAATGAACCGGACTTTTTTTAACAACACACTTGACATTTTATTTTATTTTCCAGATCAATGGTAGGCTCCAATTTCTCTTAAAAGAAATGAAAATGACACTAATACATAATAATTAAAGTAACCTAGTAATAATAGTTAGTAGTGAGATCATCATTATCATTCATCATGTAGCATTTCTATAATAATCTGTTTACACAAGTTATAGATATACTAGTAAAAAAGAATGACAACTTAGTTAACTATAATAGATTTTATTTTATTTTGCTATTAATCATCTACCATTATAGATAATAAACCACAAACAATAAGAATGGTTTTTACTTGTTGTCTGTGCTTTTTTTATTTATTTATTTATTTTTGGTTTCTTGTAATACTCTCTCATCGGATCGGTGTTTTTTTTTTCACACAGCTAACATAAAACATTTAGCATACTAAAAAAAAATGGGGGATTTTTAGTATAACATTTAATAGTCTAGTATGGAAAAAAAATTGTTTACGTACTTAGAAAAGAAGCATAGGCCATTTGAATGTTTGGTAACTTAATTAATCAATATATATATATATGATGCATATCATTTACTAATTTCAAAAAAATGTTTATATTTTTCTCTGCAGATTTCATCCTCATGTTGCTACAGTTTTAGTAGAAAAAAATAATACTTTTACCACGAGATATAGTAATGATAATATAAATATTCAACTCATAATAATAAAACATACATACAGTTTTTTTTTTCAGATATTATGTTATTCATGCACCGCCCATAGAAAATCTCAAAAGAAAATTGTAATAAAACACTATTTATTTTATTTTTTATCTCTAATACAAAAATAAACATCTTTAATATTAAAAAATACCACGTGTATGGACTTAAATATTTATTTTTGTTTTGTGTGATAAAGATAAAAAGAAAACCCTGTTTTTAAAGCTACGATCTTTTTTTTTTACAGGATGGGGCCTAGAATTATAGGTATAATATGTAAACCTAGTAGTAATGCGTCATTCCTATCTTCAAACCACTGTTACTTGAAAGAAAAGAAAACTCCACATCTTTATGATTTTCTTTTTTGTTCCCTACGTATGGTCATAAGTTGTGTAGTTATACAGAAAATATACTCTTGTATATCGTCATTAATGTGGATGATTATAGAACCAACAACTTCTTTTTACAAAGTCAAAAATGTCTTTTTTATTTTCTAGGATTAAATGAACTAAATAGTTTAATCTTTATTTTTCCTGGTATCAGCTTAAATGAATTAAATAATACTGTGAGTATTTTTCAATCAAAGAGATGGGCATGTGAAATCAACAAATTAACACCAATCTTGTATTTATAACGCGTTTAAAAATAAACAAATAAAACATATATAATCTATTATCAATGCCATACAGTGTAAACACTTTTCTTCTCTTTTCTATTGCTATTTTTTTTATTTATTATCTCACGTTTTCAAGTCATTCATCGTCAACACAATCAAAATTTTTTTTAAAGGTGTACAACTGAAGGTATGTATATATATAGCCCATTCCATTTATACAAAACAGAAAATAGTATAAAAAGTTGATTGACGACTACATTGTTTATATGTATATACAATAAATATAGTCCAATAAAGAAGTCAAAGTTGTTGATAGTTTTGGCCAGGGTCAGGATTTGTCGCTGGGGATGATATTCACCAACCTCAGCTTAGTTGATGAATTAATCCCCCCCTTCCCCGGCCAGCCACTACCTACCACACTGCAAAAATCAATTTGCTTAGCATATAATAATCCCTGCTTTTAATGCAGGGTGTCGATGGTGCTAAGCAAGATGCAGTGTGGGGAGGCCGGGGTAGTTTCTAGCGGTAACAAGGTAATGGCTATTGGTGTCAGTTCAAGCAAATACAAATATACGGTAATAAAATAAAGAAAAAGCTATTACTTTTTACAATCCGTCTTTTATTTTTTATCTTTTTATTTATTATACGTAGGTATAATGTATATGTTAGCAACGGAAATAAAAAAAATATAAAACTAATTAACGACGTCTTAATTTATATAGGACTGACAAACATGTTTTCACTTGTCTTTGTTTATGGCATACATGAGTATGCAAAGGTAAAAATATCATACGTAGTCAAAGTGTATAGTTTAAATAATAATCACATCTATCTAATAATTGTACATATCCTTTATTATGATATATAGTAAAAATAAATAGCGTACGTACTACATCAAGAAATTAAACTGAGAAGCCGTTTGTTGCATTAACGCATATGCGGATCTATTAAAACAGAGCAGAAGAGAAGATACATGACCTGATTAGCAACGGTATCAAAGTGAAAAGAAATGCTAGCCTATTGACCTTTCTTCCTCTATGTACCTCAAAGTTTTCCTTTTTGAGTTTTTTATATATAGATCTTCTTTTCTAGAATATAATGTATTATAAGAGCGCACCCATTTTATTTATATTATTTATCTTTCACTAACTGTATTTCATTCAATACATGGTTGAAATACGTATTTTTGTAAAATAGAAAAATAGAATAAAAAATTGTGTACATGAAATGATATATTTTTGGAAGTAAAGGAAGGGACTTAATGATGATGATAATAATCTCTGACAATTCATAAAAGAAAAAAAAACGCATGATATATATTTATAAAAGTTACAGTGAGTATTCGCTAAACAGGTATCCGGTGAACCTTTCCAAATATTTATTTAAAGTTATACTGTATTACGTAGTCTTTTTTCCTTATATATATATGTGTGTGTGTGTATATAAATAATATTAATTTTTTTGTCCTTGTCTAGGGAAAATCTGTCAACAAATTGCTTATACTTATTCTACATATTACTATTGACTGAGTTGCAATTCGCTAAACCGGTAATTCGCTAAACCGGTACAAATCCTCACATATATTGGGTACTTTTCTTTTTTCTATCTCTCTCTACTATAGACCTCTCAATTATATATTAACACACTAGACATATTTTCTTTCTTTCTTAATTACACGTTCTTCATTAATTCTCTACAACGGGCGAGTTTTTTTCTACACTCCGATACAATAAAATATACAAAAAAAATATATGTTGGGGTACCTGTTATTAGCGAATACTCACTGCATGGTTTCTGCAAAACGCGTATTTATTTATTCAATGATCCCAACAGCATATTAGACAATTATTACACAGTTTTGAAACAGTGTAATAATCCATTTTTTGCGCAGTGTATCCTGCGTCCACTTCCAAATTAATCCAAGATTTGAAAGATTAAAAAAAAAAAGTGGGTCTTATTTGCTGCGATTCCGTGATTTCCTTTTTAAAAACATATATAAAAGCACAACAGAGTTTCCGCAAAAGTCCTACCACCCTTTTTTCTCTTTACAAATATGCACGCACAAAAGAAACAAAAAGCTATCACCTCAGACATCCACTGGTGCATTGAGAATTGCAATAACTTGTCGCCATCAAGTTTCATTGAAGCTTTCAAATATGAACAGTAAGTTCTTTTTCATACAAAAAAGTATATAAAGTAACTGTACTCTTGAGAAGTGAACTAAATTTTTTGTTTTAGTCTGTGTCACTCATTTGTCATAGACCCTTGGGACAAAACATACGAGCAAAAAAGCGTGTTCACTAGTGATGAAATCAAAGAGATAAAGAGTACCAAAGCAAAGAAAATGCCAACCATCGATGATAAGACTTTGAAGTATTTAGATGAGTACAAGGAGGTACGTAAAGAAGAAAAAACAACGCTGTCATAAATAATACGATAATTAAAATTGTCCAATTTGATCTAGTTAAAAAGTTGGTCTCAAGTTCGGCGTCTGATCAACCAACCCCAACAATGGGACGTAAACTTTGATAGAAAGGAGTCTCACGACTTGGATTGGATACGACACAGTTACTATACGATGTACGTTTCCAATACTTTCTTATGATTGTATATACTTGTATTTATGAGTATGCTGATCGTATAAATATAGGGTCCGGGAGTTGGAACGTGGGGGGTTGATGATGACAATAACTCTGAAACATGGCTGTTGGCACACATATGGACTATTGTAGATCGTGCGTTTGATGATATTCAGTTAGATGTAGTTCGGTAAGTTATCATACATATATATGTATACAAGTTATTATTTGATATTTATTTGCTAAAATTTTAATAAAATTTACAGTGGTGAAAATTCCAGCCATGCATTAAGTAGTTGCAAGAATAAAGAATGGGCGCCACAAGGAGACGATAAACTGCAGAGGAAGAAAATGGGCCGCAGACTTGATCTTATTTTACGTCGAAAAAAATTAGAGTTTGGAGCAGGGAGGCTGGAAAACAGACAGACGATATAGACTCCAAACTACTCCGGGAGCCAGACCTGAAACTCCCTAAAGCATTGAAAAACATGATGATGTTTTTGAAGAACGAAAGAGGAAGCGCCGATGGCCTGAGAGTAGTTGGACTATTGCAATATGGTTAGTAATTCGAATGAGGATGGGGGGGTTTTTTTTGGAGTAAAAATATGAGTTTGCTTTTAACACTATTATTTTTAGGCCTGAAGATGACCACTATCATAATGGATGTTCCCTATTATTACGTACATAGAATCACCAGAACGAACAATGTCGAGGTGCCAAGTAATTTCGAGCAACTAAGGTGTATTTCACTAATAACCGCCCAAAATTTGGCCCAACTTTAAAGATTTTCAGAGACATGCAAAATAATTTTTTCATCTTTTTAATCAATACCATATAATTTTATGCATATTTAAAACATTTTTTATGAATTAACTTCTAAAAAAAAGAAGTTGTCTCGATGCTAAAAGTTGTCAAAGTTGGTCGGTAAAACTAGATTTTAGCAGAGGGGGGGATAATATTGAAACAATCTGATTAATGTACAGGATTTTGCTTTCGATCACGCCCATGAACAGAGATTTTTCATCTATGAGCTTTTTTTTTTCATGCCCGGCCTTTGAATTTTAGCCAAAGAGCAGGGAATTTTCGACTACGAACTCGCTATTTTCGCGAGTGAGACTCTAATTTTTCAAGAGCGGGCTTAGAAAATTCGCTTGTGGTTTTTTATTTTTCATGTAAGAGCTTAATAATTTCGTGAACGAACTCTTTCACTATCGCTCATAAAATTATTTGAGTTCGTTCATGAAATTATTAAGCTCTTACATGAAAAATAAAAAACCACAAGCGAATTTTCTAAGCCCGCTCTTGAAAAATTAGAGTCTCACTCGCGAAAATAGCGAGTTCGTAGTCGAAAATTCCCTGCTCTTTGGCTAAAATTCAAAGGCCGGGCATGAAAAAAAAAAGCTCATAGATGAAAAATTTCTGTTCGTGGGCGTGATCGAAAGCAAAATCCTGTAGTTCTGTCATGTTACGCAAACCTTTCTGCGGAGTTACGTTGATGCTGAAGCAAACGGTTACTAGCCATCCCTAAGACCCAATAATACGATCTATATCTTCTCCTTATGCCTAATTTAAGTAAATGTAAACAAGCTCCAAAAAAAAAATGACAGTGAAAAGATAATGTTTATTTTGATCTTGAATCTAATAGCAATATCACAGATTTCCAAGTAGAAGTCAATGATGACTTAGATGAAGCAACCAGTGACTGGAATGATTTAGAATTGACAGGCGCTTATTGACAGGACTCTGTAGTTTCCTCTACTTTGGAAAGAAGAAACTGACAGTTCAATTTGTAGTGTATATAATAAAGATTTTCATACTACAATTTGGCAAAAATGTAAAGAGAGCGAAAAAGCAGCCAAAGGCAAAAAAAAAAAATGAATACTTTTTTCTCACCAATTCCTAAAGATAACCAACAAGAGCAGGACAGATGCAACGAATGATAGCAAGTGCTGCGCAAAATATCTTCTTGCTTCTCAACCTGATTTCTATGAATAGAAGATAGCACTTTGTAAAACTATAGAGGATACAGGGCATACATTTGAATTATACCTTAAATTCCACTGTGAGTGTAACTGGATCGAAAGGAACTGGGGTGCAGCAAAACGTATAGCATGAGTGAAATGTGATTGCTCATTCCAAGCTCTCTCAAAGAAAATTTACCAGGCTGCTTGGACTTTATATCGCCTATTAACGAGGCGCCAACTACCAACGCTGAAATTGATGAGATTTAAAATTTGGAAACAAAAAGGATATCCAGTACCGGAAGAAAAGTGTCTCAATTATTTGAATCAATACAAAAAGGTAGTTGTTGTAATAAGAAGATAATTATTCAATGTAAATTTAACTTAATTATTATTCAGATAAAGAACCCCACTGAAGCTCGTAAAAAGATATTTGAAACCCAAGATTGGGACAAAAATATTTGACAGAAAGATATACCATGATCTTGATTGGATTAGACACAGTTACTATACCATGTAAGTTTACCACTATAATAGATATATAAAGTTGTGTATGTACATGTGTGTGTGTGTGTAATATACGAATGGATATAAATATTTATGCAAATATTACTTTCTATATGAAATAGGGTTCGGGAACTTGAGCGTGGTGGCGTCGACGACCCTACAAATTCGAAAATATGGTTATTGTCTCATATCTAGACCTCTGTGGACCGTGTCTTTGATGATATGGACTTATATGTGCTTAGGTGAATTTTTATAATTATATATATATATATATATACATCTATACATTATGATAGGTGAATTTTTGTTCAATTCACAATAACTAAAATAAGAATTTTATAATTTTTAGAGGGGAGAATGCTAGTACAGGATCAAGCAGTCAAAAAAAAACAAGGAACATGATCTTCAAAGGGAAGAAAAACTTGAAAGAAAAAAAATAGGAAGAAGATTAGACCTGATTCTTCGAAAAAAGGAATTAGAACTTGGTGGTGGAGAAGCAGGAAAGGAAACCGAGGATAATAACGCAAAATTATTAAGTGAAAGAGACCTCAAACTTCCAAAGGCTCTTAAAGACATGATGATGATCATAAAAAAAGAAAAAGGCGATCTAGAAGATGTTAGAGTTGCAGGACTCCTTACAATATGGTTAGTATTTTCGCTTTATTTCATTCTTTTCTTCTTATTCTTTTGATTCTATTGTTGACTTATTTTTTTTACAGGATTAAAAATGACAAGCATTATACTGGACGTACCTGAAAAATATGCGTTTCGGATTACACGAACGCAAAATGTGCATGTACCATATACTTTTAAAGATTTGCCAAATTTTAGAAAAGTTCTGTACATGGCATTAAGTAACAAGGCCATTGTTGTAGATACATTAAATGTATCATCAAACTCTGTACAAAACGAAAATGAAATTGATGATGATCTTTGTGCAGTAATGATACCACCGTAGGATAAAACATACCAAGTACCCTGGCACCTTTATTTCCCAGTGAAAGATTGAATACACACATAACTTCTTCACTCAAACTTTAATTTCTTATATATACTGAATGAAGCTTTAACATATTGAAATTTTTTAGAATTGGATTATCAAAAATCATGTAGTACGTTTACTTTATCAAAGATGTGCTTATTATTATTATTATATTCTTATTAGTTAAGAAGTATTTGTGTTAATCATACACGTTACAAAATATATTTTATATTTTAAAATGTTTAGTAATGGTGTCGAAAAGATGTAAACTGGTGTATAGTAGCATTAGCATCCGACTCAATTATATACTGGTGGTCACCACAATTATAATCAATTTATTTTATACACCTGGTATCATGGTATTATAAGACAGACAATTATCTTTTTATGGGAAACCACCTCAGCCTTGATGACAAATATTCGCATACTTCATGGTATGCATGAACGAGTGACCTCAGATCGATGTCCCATGACTTTTAGGTTCAACTATTTGATGGCTATCATTTATTGTATTCATTTTATCTCGAGCTTATCACTGATAGAAAGACAACACTCGATATGGTTCTTATAATAATAGATAGAACCCCTCCCCCCCCCAATTCATCTGTGTGTTTAATCATTATATAGACAGATTTGGGGAATTTAAAATTTCCAATGGGATTTTTTTTTTTGGAACATGTGGGCCAAATGGTTACTCTATCAATGTCTATGTTAATGGCTATTACTACTACTAATATTTTAAAACAGAAGAGTGAAATAGGATATAATTTATCACTACCACAATAATGTAATCAATGACAGATCACACTCAGATGTGACTCTACTGATAATCCGCGCTACTGGGTACATTCTAAAATATTAAGACATTATCCTGTTTTTCTGTCATTTTCCTTTGAATTTGAATCTCCCCTATCAGATCAGTAGCGAATGTAATAAGATAAGCTAAGATCAATATTATTTGTTTAATAACTTGTAAACTACCAACTCTTATTGATAGAACAACATTTTCACTACAAAGGAATTCCCCAGCTTTTGACCCAACTCATGTTCTATGTTTTTTTTCCGATACGTACGTACGTAGAAGAAAAACAACCTTCAAATGTTTTACAAAAAAAAGATACCACATCTTTACATCAATCAATTTAAAGAAAGAAAAGCAAAAAAAAAAAAAAAGAAAGAAAGAAAGAAACATAGTTTTTCATATTGTAAATGCAAAATAATGCTATAGTGAACCTTTGTATTTCCACGCGGTACATCACTGGATTTTTAATTGGTTGGAAAAGATCGTATAGCGTTCATGCTTTTAAATAAATTGAAAAGTTTTGTTTCTGTTAACCTGGGGCAAGAGAGAAATGTCGCGTTTTTTTTTAATTCAAATTTCTTAAACTACGTATTGTATTTATTGACTCAATTTTATGATAGGTCGAGTTTCAGGATCATCATAAATAATATGCATTTATTTCGTCGCGAAACGTCGAGAAATTTTTGTTGAGATCAAATGAATTTTTGTTGCTATAGTGATAAATGGGGAAAGGTGACAGTTATGCAAATAACAATATATATATATATATATATTTACTCTTTGTTTATATTTGACTATGTGTTTTAATTTACGCTCTTTCTTTATTTTATTTTTATAAAGGATCTTATTATGGAGACAAGAACAACGAAAATGAAAAATAAAAATAAAAAAAAAGTTGGAAAAGCTGAAGGTCGTGTAGTTTTGTTAATAGGAGATATCCATAATGTAAGCTTAATAATTCTTATTTCAAAATGCTATCATATAGATTTAATATATAAACTGAGTCTATGTGAGTATAGTAATTTGTTATTATTAATGTTCCATAACAAGCAGAGTGACCAGGCGACCAAAAAAAAAAAAAAAAAAAGAACCGGACTTTTTTTATAGCCTCGTCTAACCTTACAATTTTTTTTTTTTTTTTTTCCCTTCAATATAGTTGTTATTTATTTATTTTTCCATCCCGCAATCTCTCTAATCACATACACACTTTTATATATTACTTCCAATTCTGTAAATTCTTGTTTTTTTTTTCTTTCATTATTATTATTTATTTTTTCATGACGGGTCAAACTTCACCAGATTTTTCTTCCAGTTCATCTCCAATGGACTATCACGAAGGTAGGTTTCATATATATTATACTTTTTTTTTTTTTTTTTTTTTTTTTTTACTCTTCCGCCACCTTTTTGGTTCATATTAGTCTCCGTATATACTCCACTCTGGTTTTTTTTTTTTTTTTTTACTTTTCACCTACAAAAACTTTGGATAATAATAATAATAAATGATTTGTAGAAGGATCTACACCAAATAACATGAAAAGCAAAGTACGTGCTAATGCACTTTATAATACACCAAGAGCAAGACGATTTACTGAACGTGTTGCTGAAGCAGTGGAAGTATCATCATTAGGACGTTCCATGGATGAAGGCATGGTACTTGATTCTCCTTCACCTGTACGTTATGAAGAAGATGTCGACATGACGGACCCTTCTTCTTCACCTTTACAACTGCGCAATAATAAAACTATTCGTAAACGACGATCTATAATTAATAAAAACACGGAAGCACAACAAAGACAACGACGTAAATTAAGGCATACCCAACAATTACAACAACAACAACAAAAGATATCACGAGGATCAGATGATGAATATGAGGATGAAGATGGAGAAGATGAATCAGACGATGAATATTTACATAATTATAATACAAATACAGGACGATCCAGTCGAAGATCGGTCGTAGCATTAGCAAATAATAATCATAATCGATCACGACAAAGTAGTGTTGGGTCAGAAGAAGGAGGGAATACTCATAATAACTCGACACAAGCAACTACACCTACACGACTGACAACGACTGGACGTCGACGAAGGTTAAGATTACAAAATACGAATAACACCACTTTAGATACACCTGAAATTGATGAAGATGCAAGTCCAACATTTTTCCCAACAAAAACAAGTCGTTCCATGAGTCCAGTTATAGTGGAACCTATTGTTTTAGGAACTACGAATGGTGTTAATAAAAATAGAAGAAGACGACATGACCCAATTGCTGAAAAATTGGATCGTTTACGACATGCGCCTGATGTGAATATGTTGGATCTTAGTCAACATTTGATTATACCAGATAATAACATTAATAACAACATTCGTGATGCGAGCCCATCCTCTTCAACATCAACAACTGAATCTAATTCACATCATCAAGAAGAAGAACAACAGCAGCAGCAGCAGGAAGAAGACCGATCTACTCAACACAACGATAATGAACAAGATAAGAAGGATAATCAAAGTAATCCAGGTGACGATCGAGAAGAATCACCTATTAGCATACCAGAGCGTGACGATGATAAAGATGGTAATGAAGATGACGATATAGATATGGAACAGATATCTCAAGAAGAAGAAGAAGAAGAAGAAGAAGAAGAAGAAGAAGAAACAATTGAAAAGAATCAAGAATATGAGTCTGTCATTTCTAATACTATGACTACAGAGCAAGAACAACGGCATACTTCAAGTGATCATGTTCAAGAAAGGTAATGATATTGAAAAAGAGATTTCGGATGGATAATATATATTCGTGTGTAAACTATTATTAATCAATTTTACATAGCTCATCACTTGAGGATACTAATCCAATTGATACACAAGAACAACTCGTGTCATCCCCTATGATACCTAATACCACTATTGAATTACCAAGTTCACCTATTACACCTCAACCAATGACTATGAGAGAAAACACGAATAGTAATGATAATTTAAGCAAAAACAATTTTGCTGAAAATGATGATACCAAGATAACCATAAACCAACAACAAGAACAAGAGCGAAAGCAAGAATCAACACGCATAACAACACCATCCGAAATGGAATTATTAACAGGAGAACAACAACAACAACAACAAGTGACGCCTATGCATTCAATAAATGAGAATGATACCAATAATAAGGATATAAAAATAGAAGGAGATGAAAAAGGACATGATAAACAAAATACATATCTTGGACGCGTTGTTGGTAGCGTCTCAAGATTCTTTTGGGGTGCTTAACAATAAATTTGAAATAAATTAAAATAATAAAAACTTCTTATGGATGCCATTTTCAGAATCAAAATTCAAGAAATTCAAAAAAAAAAAAAAATGTTGTAAATGATATTTTGTTCTTGAGTAATTTGTTAAAGTGGGTGGTTTTTTTTTTTTGAATTTAGACATTAAGCTCCGTTGGCTATTGAGTTTTTTTTTTTTTTTTTTTTTTTTTTTTTTTTTTGCTTGAATCTATTTACTTCAATTCAATGATGCGCGTCTCATATTTTTTTAGCGTGCTCATTGCATTGTCTTTTATTGGCATTGCTATAGCAACAGAAGTGAGTTATATTATTATTAAAAAGAAACCCTCCCCCTCCTCTTCTCCCTCTCAAAAAAAAAAACCGTTCTTAAAAACGAGGAGGGCTAAACATAATATATATATATATAGGTCATCACCACCACCACCACCACCACCACCACCACGAACGATAATAATAACGAAATCAAACTTCATGTCTATCATAAACAAGGTGCCGATTATAAAAAACGGGGTGAAATTGTTGGATTACCGCAAACACCATCTTATATTGCAACAACCCAAGATAATACTATTGAATTAAATAGTCCACTTTATCAAATCAAGATTCGTGATGAAACAACGGATCGAGTTATTCTTTCTTCTGTCAAAGCTGTAAGTTCTATTATTTCTTTTTCTTTCTTTATATATATATATATAAGGAAACATATCAACATAGATTCAATGTTTGGTTGTTGTTTTATTTTTTATCTAATGGATATATATATAAAAGATATATTCTAATATGTGTGAAATTAAAAATCAATATATTATTAGTGTCAATTAGTGAATAGTGATTGGAATGATGAGTTCCGTATCCATTTAGATGATGAAAAAAAAGTATATCATGTGGATTATTATGCTGAAGGTGATACTTGTGAATCTAATATTGAGGTGAGAAATTCAAAGAAAAGGACACCCTTTTTCTATTGTAAAGTTATATTTAATGTAAAATAATTTTTTAGCTTCCTTATAAAGGTGAGTCTAAGTTTGTAAGCAAAGTATTCATTGAGCGACCTGCTGCTGGTCCAAAGTAAGTTAAAAAAAAAACGTATTTGTGTGGGGGTTTTGCTAAGATTCAGAATGATATATATACAAGCATCAAAAGAATATACTATTTATTAATGTTATATCGGGTTGGGTTGGATTGGATGGGCTGGAAAAAAAAAACAACATAATAGACCATTCTTAGGACAATCTGGTGGTAGTAAATCAAGCCAATCACAAACACAAGCAAAACAACAAGGAGGAAAAGAAAAAAGTGAAGATGAGATGCCTATAGAAGAAGAAAAGACATTCTTTCAAAAGTATTGGTAAGCATGAATCACCGATTTTTTTTTTTTTTAATAAAACAATTGCCCTATTTAAATATATTACTAAAAAAAAAAAAAAAAAAATTGGGGTTTGTTATTCTATTTAAGGTACCTCGTGGTTGGTGGTGGATTGCTGTTGGTAAATCTAATGAATGCTCCATCTGAAAGTAGTGCTCCCAGACGTTGAAAATTTAAAATAATAATAAAAAAGACAACAATTTTTTTAATTTTTATTAAAAATCCACTCCTTTCTTTTACTCTTTTACTTTTTTATTTCGATACAACACACAATTATCTACACACACGCCCACAAATATACATATATAATAAATAAAATGATGAGACCTCCTTCTATTCAAGGTAACTTACATCTTTATGATTAAAAAAAAAAAATATGACAACACTATATAAAATTACATATTCTTACTCTTTTTTTTTTATTATTATTATTATTATTTTTAAAAACAAAAACGCATGAATAATAATTGATAGCCTTTTCTAGAGTACAACAAGCTATTTATTTTCGTAAAGTAGTTCCTCATACAACAACGACAACGACAACGAGACGAACCATTCATGCAGAATCGACATCAGAACCATTATTACCAGCTCCTCCTAATGTTTCTGATTGGAATCCAGTTCATCTTGACATGTATTTTGATCGTAAACAAGCATCATCCATATTATATAGTCCAGTACTTGGTAAACAACCACTGACAACAGTGAGTCAGCAACAACAACAAAAACAACAATCAACCGAAAAATCTACTGAGTTAGTTATTACACAAGATATTATCGAACATGATCAACAAATACCAGTGACAAGAAATGATTCACATTTATTTGATACATATGAACAGGTCACACATTTACAAGCATGGGGTGGGTTTTCACGGGGTCAAGCCAAAGCTGTCATGGAAACAATACAAAACTTGTTACGAATAAGGTATAATATATAGATGATTTGTAAACATTTTCTTTTATAAATCAAAAAGGATTTTATATCTTCATCTATAATGAAACCACTCCTCTTCCCTCCTCCTCCCTCCTCCCCCTCTTTTTTTTTTCTACACCTCTCCTTATTAAGAGATGGCACAAAAAAAAAAATTCTGTGTGTTTATAACTTTCCCCCCCCTCCCATCCTCCTCCTATATACACATCTAACTTTAAATCTTTATGATTTGGGAAATAGTGTGGCCAAGCAAACGGATCAATATTTAACTTCATCACAACTCGAAAATGTAAGTATTTGCGTTGTGTATAATATGCCACATTCTTATAAAAATGGACAACGTTAAAATACATATATATATATATATTAACCAATTGGATGAACTCTATCTCTCTCTCTCTTCCCCACCTCTCCCCCCCTCCGAAACTTTCAATACTATTTATAGGAATCCTATCTGATTAGTGCTGCCGTTGCTGAGTTCCGTAGGGAGGTGCAGTTATTACGACGAAACGACTCGGCGTTACTGCAGTCGGAGTTAACAGCATTAGCGCGTGAAGTAGAAAGTCTGGAGCAAAAATTAAGTGAAGATTTAGGTTCGATGCGTGATGAACTTGAATTATCCATGAATGATTATCGTTCTGATATTCGTGAAGAACAAAAAATTACTGAACATCAAATTCAAGGAATTAATAATCGTTTGACTGTTTCTTTGGGTGATGCTGCTACAGAATTAGAATCATTAAAATGGAATGTTATTTGGCGTGGCCTTTGTAAGTTTTAAAAACTATTTGTGTGTATGTGTGTGTGTGTGTCTGTGTAAGGGAGTACGGGTGAGAGTTTATCATAGTAGTACTAGTAGAAACATAATGTTGTCAGATATATATATATATATATATATAAATTAATATTATTATTTTTCTAGTGGGAGGATTAGTGACAGCATTAGGTATTACTGCTGTTGGATATGCATTATCAGCTCTTCGAAATGCACGTACTGAAGCAGTACGTCGTAAAGAAGTTATCAAGTCATCCAATGATAATTTATCTTATGCAGACATGGAATTAGCATAATTTTTATATAGTTATTACTTTCATTTTTTTCTTTATTTATTTCCACTCTTTTTTTTATTTATTTATCAATAACCCTCCTTCTTTTATTATGTATACATTTCATTATATGCACGTTACCTTTGTTTTTTTTTTTTTATACACATGCCTTTAATACATTTCTTTTTGTAAAATAATTCTCATTTTTGTTCGTTCTTTTCCTTTTTCTTATACAAGTATATCTTAAACCACCCCCTCCCCTTCATGTATTATAACATAAACCATAAAGCTTAATTAAAAAAAAAAGAATATAATATATATTCCGAGACAAGCAAAAAAAAAACATTTTTTAAAAAATAATATACAACAGAGTTTTATCATTTGTGTTATTTAAAAAAAGCAAAAGAATTTTTTAAAAAAAGGGGAATTTAATAAGGTGGAGGAGGAGGAGCCATATTGAAACCACCACCAGGTACACTATTATCACGTGATGGTAAAGGTGGAGGACCACCAACGCCACTTTGTTGACGATGTGGCACAGGTGGCGGAGGTACAGGACGATTATCATAATAGTGTTGTTGTTGTTGATGACCAGGATAGTGTTGTTGTTGTTGTTGAGGATGAGAATGAGAATGATGACCACCACCCAATGGAGGTACCAAATCCTTTTTCGAATGAGAATGTAATCTTGCACCCGGTTGACCAAAGACCAATTTAGGAGAATCCACTAGATAACCTTTGGTACCTTTTTTACCAGGTTGTTCTTCCGCTTGAATATAAAAATGCATTTTACCAGTACTTTCTTCATAAAAACCAGCACAATAATTACGGAAACCCATCAATTTAATATTTTGTCGATTATTACCATTAGGTGATTTGGTAAATAACTTGTACATTTTTTCTTCTGTATTACCATTAAAAGTAATATAAGTTGAGTTTTGGTTTAAAATAGATAATAAAGCTTGTGGAGGAGGTACATTCACAATAGCACTGGAAATAATTTGAACCATTAAATGAGGATCTCCTTCTTCTTTATTACGCATATCTTTAGAATAAAGACGACCTGCACCACAACAATGAACATCACCACCCAAGAAAGATACACGAACTGAACGATCACGAGCATATTGTTGTAAACGTTCAATAAATCGTTTTCTTTCTACTTCATGGTTTCCAGCAGTCCAATCTATAATAAAAAAGAAAATAGTTATAAGTAAAATGTCCCCATCCATAAATATAGATAAGAATAAAAAAAAAAACTTACGGTCATTCATATCATCCAATAATTCAGGATCACCATTCCATTTATTCAAAGAACCACTAATAAGATCACCTAAAGCACCTGTCTTTCCTGCTAATGTTGCCAAATTAAATCCAGCAGCACCATCCATAGCTTTTTCAAAAAGTGTCAATCTAAAATATTATATTTTCCCTTGTTTAGTAAAGAAAACGAATATCCCTTTTTTCCCTTCTCCCCCTTTTTTTTTACCTTGGATAAATTAATGGTACACCTGTAACAACTAATAAATGTTTAATACTCATTGGTAATTTTGTCATTGCTTCAAATACAATATCATAAGATTTAGGTTGACAAACATCTTGTTTAGTACGTTCACCACGTGCATCCAATGATAATACACCAATATCAGGACCTAAAGTAGTTACAATATGTTGACATGTAGGTGTTGTACCCTTAATCATACCATCACGTTGAGCAAGTTCCATTGTTGTATGATGTTGAAAAAGATAATAGAAACGACATGCATTTTGAAATAAAACTAAATAATTTATACGTTAATTTCTAATTCTTTTATGGTTATTTATAATATATATATATAACTTACCAACAAAACAATCAGCTTGTTGCATTTCTACAGGATATGAACCAAAACCATCAATAATATCCTATATACAAGGAGTAAGTTAATGAGATGAAAAAAAAAAAAAGTTCATTGTATAAATAGATATTACTTACATGATCATCCCACATATTTACTGAAGGAATAGTAGCAAAAGCAGTAGCAACATATTTGTTATCCTTAAAACTAGAATAACAATAATAATAATTTATAAATGAGTTATAAATAATCACCCATCTCATTTCATATGTTGTAAAAAAAAAAAAAAAAAACTTACCCAAAATTTTTAATATAATTAAACATATAAAATTGTTCAAAACCAGAACGCATTTCATTTGATAATTTCATATTCACACGTTTATTTGGATCTTTTTCATTATTCCAAGGTTTCATAAAATCTTCTTTTAATAAACAATCTTGATATAATTGATCCCCTCCACCTATTAAAACATGAAAAGGCATGACACGATGACGATCCAATACATCTTGCCAAAGTGGAGCTTCTTTTTCACCAAATTTATCTTTTGTTTCTTGAGGAATATCTGAAAATCCATTACAAGAATGAAACATGAATCGAAAAGATTCATAATATCCAGGCATATGAAAAGAATAAGGTTGATTATTTAAACAAGGACTTGTATAAGTAACCAGTTGAGGTTCTTCATCAAAAGGTAATTGTAATTCAAAACGCCAGAAACGATATTGATTACGATAACAATCCAATTGTTCACCTTGACAAGTCACTTGTTTTGTACGTCCACTACGTGTGGTCTTTAAAGTGACAGTTAAAACAGGTGGTTGAACGTGGTCAGATACAATCAAACAAGAACCTCGATAAATGCCTCTTTGATAATCAGTTGAAATGTATTTCAATAAAGGACCACAAATGACATTACCACCGGTATTTAGTTGTCCACTTGAACCACCACTTAAATTCATTCTTTGAAAATCAGCAATAGGGGGTGCACCACCACTACCACCATAACCTGGACTAGGTGATGTAGGAGACATTGCATGACTACCTTCTTGTGGAGGATATTGTGAATACATTTTAAAAAAAAGGGTAGATGATGTTGTTTAAAAAAAGAGAGAGATGAGAAGAAAAAAAAAAAAGAGAATTTAAAAGTAGTGTGTTTTTTTTTTTGCTGAGTTTAGTTTAAAAACACACACACATAACTAAAGAGGTAAAGATGGTAGTACATTGTTAACCACAAGTTCGGCAAAACGCAAAACTGCATTATGTTTTTATATTTTATTACACTTGAAAAAACATACATTTTATAGATTAACCTTCCCAAGTAACTTTCCCCCTCTCTCCCCCATTATTATGAAGGGTTCCTGAATATATATATATATATTTTTTATATTTTTTAGAAACAAAAAAAGGAAATTTCTTTCCCCGGGAAATCAAATCTTGGCTTTTACCAAATATAGATTTTAAGTTTTACAATTTTTTATTTTGAATGAGTTTACGTAGGTTTCTTTCTTTTTTTTTTAATAAGAAAAGAAAATGAGTAAATATAATTCATTTTATTTCAAAAGATTAAAAAAAAAAAAAAAAACTAATATCTTTATATCTTTTGTATATGTATTAAAAAAAAAAACAGAAAGAAAGAAAGAAAGTGAAAGAAAAGAAATGGGGCTCAGACCACCCTTCTTCTTTAATTAGAATCTCACATGATTTGACAAGTAAAGTAATTAAATATCTCGATATCAGCTCGATATAAAAAAAAAAAAGGGATTTCTTTTCATATGAAATATTCCCCTTTCTCTCCTTAATTATACACAATGAAATTCTTATAAAGTTATGTGGTTTTTTTTTTTTTTAGAGTCAATAAACTCTTTTACTAAGTAGTGTATTTATAATTTATCTTGGGGAGGTGGAAACAATATAAAGAAGAGTGATCCATTAATTTTCATGTTGCTTAAAAATTATACTTGTCATAAGTATAATAATACTTTGTTTGAGTGAAATCTAAGTACATAGTAGAGATTTCTTTTTTCCTATGATATTTGGTTCTTGTTCAATTTGGGGTATGATCAGTACTATATAAATGACCTACAGTAGTGAGCATGGTAAAAATATTGTACGTACACTTTTGTGGCATAAGCTTGAATTTAATAGCAAATCATCTCTTTTTATTTTAATTACAAATATTTTCTTTTACAACGATGAACTGTTTGATCCCGTATAATTTATGATTTTTTTTAAAAAAAAAAAACTATAAATGATCAACGCAATGGTGTTTTTTTTTACTATCCACGCAAAGAGAAATGAAAAGAGATGGGGATACACTGTTTTGCGCTTTTGAACGTTTAGAATCCGATGAAGGTCTCTGGTATATCGAGAGACTGGTTTCTTTGTTGCAAGCTTAAGTAATAAACGGGAAACAACATTTAATATCAGAAAAAAAAAACACAGTTTTTTATGTTGATGGTGTGACCTTCAGAAAAATCCTGTAAGTTCAACTCATTTCATTGCAGTATTAGAAAAACTCATTACTAATATTGGGACTGTGTAGGTCTTTGTCCGATAAAAAGAAAATGCAATACAGTGACAAGCAAATAAGTCACTTTGGGGGCTTGCGAACTTGGGATGAATTACGCAATACTATATATTTGATTCAAGTGTTCAAGTTTATATCAGAAGTATTGTGTGTAAGGCAGGGTTTTTTTTTTTTAATAATACATTATTCTAGTGCTGACAATTACTTTTTTTTTTTTTGTCTTCTCTTTAGGATTTCCCCGCTCCCCAAGATAAAATTACACGAGTAATGAAAAGAGAGAATAAACCCGATCTTGCAAAAAATGCGGATAATAATGACTACAGATGAATCAACGGGTGAGTTGTCAATTGAAGTCAATAATAAGCACAATACTAACATTTGTCACTTTTTATTATCGTTACGAATACGTAGCATCCTTTATATTTACTCGTTTGGGATGAAGAAATCGGGTGAAGGCGGAATTATATCCCATGTTTCACTATCCACAGGAAAATATGTATTTTCGATGGGTGCGTATGTAAATTGCACTGAGCTTTTTAAAGTACTTTATTTATTGATGGATAACTTACTCTATCTCGTTTACCACTAAATAAAGCTTAAACAAACAAGTTCGTGATATGGAAATCAGAAGACCAAGACCGATCACATGTACAAAATGAAAAAAAAAATCAAACCCAGAAGATATGATCCCCGGTTGACAACCTTCTGTAAAAATACACTGGAAATGCGACATTCAAAAGCTATGGTTGCAGTGCAGGTTATATAATTGGTAAAAAGTTCACATATCGATGAGAAGGAGGGTTAAGGTTACTTTTTAATATTTTTACACCTTTTTTTTTTTTACGTGATCTAGGTTTTTCGTTCTGATGGATGATTTCTATTTAATCATGGAGCTTTTATTTCATTCGAGACAGCTAAAATATTGAAGTCAACTTTTCCCCCACCTACCTGCTTAGTTCATTTGATCGGTTAAAACACAAATGATGATTTTGAAACAAAAGAAAATTATGTTGTGGCTCAAAGAAACCAGTCTCTCGATATACCAGAGACGTTCATCGGATTCTGAACGTTCAGAAAGCCTTTCATTTCTCTTTGCGTGGATAGTAAAAAAAAACACCATTGCGTTGATCATTTATAGTTTTTTTTTTTTTCTAAATCATAAATTATACGGGATCAAACAGTTCATCGTTGTAAAAGAAATATTTGTCATTAAAATAAAAAGAGATGATTTGCTATTAAATTCAAGTTTATGCCACAAAAGTGTACACTATTTTTACCGTGCTCACTGTACTGTACTGTGGTGGTTTTTATGCTACTTACCTGTACGTACTACACTTATTATCAATATATTTAAGTACAAGAAAGCTTGTATCATTTAGTCACCAAAAGCTATCACCTTATAATGTTGTTTTATGGTGGATACTATATAGTGAGTTATACAATGACGATCAAAAAAAAAAAAACTATATATCAATGTCAACTTTAAAAAGTGTTTCATTTTTACGTATTTTGTTACACATCAAAACTTGTTGCCATGGAAAGAGTGGTAGAGTTAACTTCAAAAATAGGGATTGCTTCCAATTAAAAATAAAAACAATAGGGAGGGGGGTAGACCACGTATAAAAAGCCTTCTTATTCAATAATACAACATTACTCATTATAGAAACTATACAGTCGAACTCATTGAATACTATTCAAAAAAACATTACTTTATAATTTATGTAATAAGAAATTGACTCGTGAAGAAAAAATGATTTATATCTTCTATTACACCAAAAGAACTTGCATAATTCATTCATGCGTCAAATCGAGGAAAAAGAAACTCAGCATTCAAAACTTTTTTTTACTCAGTTCATTCATAATAATGAAATATTTTAGTTTTTACGTACAATGGTTATAATATGACAAATTTTACTTTTTACTTTAATAAAAATAATAAACAAAAAAAAAAAAATAAAGAAAGAGGAGGAGGAGGAGGAGGAGGAGAAAGGGTAAAATTATTTATATTGCAAGATCTAAAATAGTTTGTTCATCAATCATACTATGAGATGAAGAAGAATCTTGTTTATCTTGATTTCTTAATGTTATTATTGAACTAGTAGTAGTAGTAGTAGTAGTAGTAGTATTATTATTCGATGCTAATGAAGTATCTGCAAAATGATCAAATAAATGTCTTAAAATAACAATAAATGATTTAGCATTTTCATCGGCTAATAATGTATCTGCTATTTTACATATACTAATATAAATATATCGAAAAGTGATTGGTAAATGAAGATCATGTTCTTGTTGCCAACCATTGACTAAAGCATATTCTAATAATGTCCAATGTTGTACAAATGTTGAAAAAGTAGTGTCTTGTTCTTGTTGTTGTTGTGACATGATTGTTTTTTCTTCTAATACATTCATTTGATCTTTTAAATCTTGCATCCTATCCATTTGAGATTGAAACCAAATGGAATAATTATTATTATTATTAGGTTTTCGCCATCCAGATACATTATTAAGATAAACCATGCCAGATAAAACAGTTAATCGAGGAACAGCAATAAATAGAATTGGATCTAAATCTTGAATCATTGAATGTTGAATAATTTGACGCGTTAATGCTCGATGTAATGTCATGGGTAATAATCGAGTCAAAGAATCACTAAATAATTCTTGAGGTAAAGGTCGATATGTCTTGATTATCTTATTATTGGATGATGATAATATGAAAGTAGAGGATGGAATAGTAGTACCAAAAACAACACGACTATAACATTGATAAAGTAATAATTCAAATCGATCCCATTGTTTTAAAAAATCATCCAATCGTGTTTGTAATAAATGAGTGTCCAATAAAGAAATAGGAGTGAATTGTACTGCTTGTCCATGAATAATTTTACGTAAAAATTCCAATGATAATATAACACATGTCGCTAAAGGTTTTAATTCTTGAGTAAAATCTTTTAAATGACGTAAATGATTGTTGTTATATAAAACTTGTGCAGCAAAAAAAATAGGTTCTTGTAATCTTTTTTTTTCTTGTTGTTGTTGTTTTGAAGAAACCCTGTTTTTGTGTAACATTATTAATAGGTCAAGATAAATCATTTGTTGACGATGGACAGTGTCAAAATTCTTTTTTTTTTCATTTGATAATTGATTTATACTATCAAGCCATTGTTCATCTAATAAAAGTTATTTTAGTTTACGTACGTATTAATTATTAAATTAAATATATATATATATATATATATATAAACGTACCAGCATGATATAAAAGTGAAAGTAAATTATCACGTTGAAGTTTTGGTATTTTATCGTTTGGTCCAAGTGGCCAAGATTTCATATGAAATATAGAACTTGACATATTTTGTTCATGTTGTTCTTGTTGGTGTATAAAATTATCATTATAAGATAATGAATGGATGGATTGATTTAAAGCAAGTCGAATTGTATATAAATAAAGTGCATCCATAATAAAATAATGATTTATATTATTTATTATTATTAAAATTGAAAAAAAAAAAGTTAAGAAAAGAAAAAAAGATGTGGAAGAAAAGAAAAAAGAAAAGTTTTATATAAAAGATTTACAAGGGGGGGGGAGGAGGAAAGAGGGTTTTGTTGGGGGGTGGTGATGTTAAAAAAGAAAAAAAAATGAGGAGATCATAAAAGGCCAGTAACTTTCTATATTTAACCAATAAGGGGGGGGGAGTAGTTGTAAAGAAAGAGAACTGTTATATAATGATAACCTTATTCCCCCTGCTTTTTTTTTTTTTAAACATCCCTCTTTTTTCAACGTCGATCTCAATTGATATTAGTAACATTATCATAAAATAGAAACTAAAAAAAGATGCATGCAAATGCAAAACATGCTTCTACTTGAGTTATATATATGTACAATCTTTTATTTTTATTTTTAAAAGTAATAAACCTTATTAAAGTTGAAGATCTTCTTCGTTTTGTTCAAGATGTCTATGCAACCTCTATAAAAAAAAAAAAAAAAAAGGGATCGACGTATGATTTTTAGTTAGTATTCATTTACATACACATATGTCATTGACTCCTTTTTTTTTAATCTATCATATGAACAATTTTTATATATAGAATGCATATGTTTACCTGAATACGAGAATCATCAATATGTTCTCTACCTGACAATTCAACAACTCGATCAACAAATGCTAATACAGATCGTTGCATATAAATTAATGATGTCTCAGAATTCATCATAATATTTCCTGGTCGAGTAGAATTTATATTATTATTTCTACGTGTCGTTTCAATAACAGATATAGCTCGTATTGTAATATCTACCAAGGTAGATGTTAAATTTTCTAAAACATTATATGATTCTGTATCAAATGATTGTTGTTCTTGTAATGATGATACATTTTTTGTTTCTTCTTGTTCTTCTTGTTCTATTACCCAATTGTTGTTGTTATTATTATTCAATGATAAAGTAGTAGAGGCTGATACTTCTTGTAATGTTTGTAATGATGTCAATATTTGGACAATACCATCCATCCATTGCATAAGTCGAATATCTACTCTTGCTGTTGTTCCAAAAGTGGATCTTGAATTCATCATTTTTATATCCATAGTTGTAATATTTTTATTATTATTGGTTGTTGTTGTTGTTGTTGTTGCTGATCCATGTTTATTATTATTACTGTTATTATGTTGTTGCTGTTGTTGTTCTCTTAAATATTCTAAATTTTCAGAAACCCATTGACCATAAATAGTTACAAGTATTCTACAACCATAAATCAATTTTCTTGATGGTAAACCAATAAAGGAAATAACAGATGCAATAAATTCAACACCATTTTGAATGGATTCCATTAACTAAAAATTTTTGTTTTGTTTATATAAAAAGTTTTTTTAGTCATTAACTAATAACAAATAAATATGCAAACCTGTTTTTTTTAAAAACAATCCCTTTCCCTTTGCCCCGCTCCCGAAAAAATTTTTTTTATTATAATCACCTTATCACCTTCAGGATGATGTAAAAGTTCACGCATATCAGTAACTAAACTTTGTAATTTTGAACATTCTGTATCAAGTTCACTAATTAATCCAATACAAAGATTATAAAACCATCCTTTTACTGTAGCAATTAATTGTTCATCCACTGGTAATCCCATTGCTTTCCATCCAAGTCCATTTTGTATTAAATTATCTCCATAAAGTGTCATTTTAGATTCTAATATGGATTGTAAACTTTGAATATCAGATAATAAATCATTTGTACGTGGTATAGCTTGAGAAACAAGTTCTTTCATATCTTCAATAGACTACGTATATATATATATATAAAATGAAATTGGATCCCACTATTAGATATAACATGAAACCTCCCCCCCTCCCTTGTTTTCCATGGTTTATCCCAATTCATTTGTCTTTTCTTCCCACCTCATGTGTGTCTGTGTATGATTTACCTGTACATAGGAAGCAAGTTTTTGAATATGTACTTCAAAAACTCGCCATTCTGGAAATATATCCTATTTAAACAAAGATCTAATATTAACAAAAACAACAAAAAAAAATTCTAGTTTTTTTTTTATATATAATAGTAAGCCAATCCCCTCCCACTTACAGTAAAAGGTAATGTATGATCTCCACTTAATTCATGAACTATTTTTAATATGTGTTCCAAATTTTCTTTAATAGTTTGAAATCGTTCATCATTTGATTTTGTATAATCAGTTGTATTCATTTCTTGTAAACAATGTTGAAGTTGATTTTGTTTTTCATTAAAAACATGTTGATATTCTAATATATTTATATTTTGTCGTTGTGCTTGTTGTTTTAACCATACATCAAAATCATGTTCCATTTTTGTATTTTGCATAGGTTGATTTAAATGGCTAGTGAATATTCTTTTTAATATACAATGGGCTTCTTGTTGTTGATCATTAAAAGTACAAGTAGTAGTAATATTATTATTATTATTATTATTACTAAAACGATGACCTAATACATGATTTGTTGTTTGTGTCAAATTGGTTTTTCGTATAGGTCTTTTATATACACGGGGTGGTATTGGTTTATTAATATTGTTGTTATTGTTATTATTGGTGGTATCCATATCAACATCGTCTGATATTCCAATAATATGGGGTCTGTTATTTTCATGATCTGCCATTGATAAATGACGTGCTATATCATTAGCCAAATTATTTGATATTCGTTGCATTTTTCGATCACGTAAATTATCTGAAAAATTACTGCGCTTTCGTTTACTAATAGTTGTAATGGCTGAACCATGATCATTATTTAAAGATCTTTGTTGTTGTTGTTGTTGTTGTTGTTGAATTCCTATATTAAAATATTTTATATTAATTTTTTTTTTTTTTAACTTTATATAAAATGTGAATTCTTTTTGATTTTGACACACAAATTAAACTTACCCGATCGTAAAATAGAATTTGTTTTAGAGTGATATTGTTTTCCTATTCGTTTATTATATAAAGAAGAAGAAGAAACTTTATTTTGAATTTCAAAACTATCCTCTATAATATATATAAGTTTTTTATTATTATTATTATTATTAAGATTTAAATTTAAACTGACATAATTCCTTGTTCCCCCCCCCTCCTCCTCCTCTCCATGTTACTTAAAAAAAAGATCTTAATTTGATCTTTGATCAAAAAAAAAAAAAAAAAAAGAACTCTCTCTATTTTTTTTTTTTTACCTAATAAACCAAGTATTGTTTTAACACAATTTTCCCAGATCGTGACATTGTTACAAATAGAAGAAGTATTCCATAATGTTCGATCGTTCATTATTTTTTTTAAGTTTTTTAAAAGAAAAAGGGAAAAAAAAAATCGGGTTTCTTTTTTTTTCAAAAGATAAAAAAAGAGCTGGGCTGCATAGCTATAATAAGATCCCCGCTTATAATATATACAACGCACACAATAAGAACGGGTGAGAGTTTTTTTTATAACCCACTAAAACTCCTAAAAATATAGAACAATTAAGTAATTTTTTCATAAATTTCCCCCTCCTCCCCTCTCTCTTTTTTTCTTTTTCTTCTATTCCTCCTCTTTTCCCCTCCCCCTCCCCTTTCTTTATAGTGGCGCTTTCTCTCTCTCTCTCTCTCTCTCTTTTTTTTTTATCTCCATTAAAAGTATATATATATATATTTATTAAGAAAGAGAAAAAAAAAAGTTCATGAATCTCTCTGAACTTATTCATCGTTCTACAGACGATAGTAGTCCAACCATCGTTCAACACCATTCTACTACTTATGACCCTCACCCGTTTCAAACCACTTCAACCACTTCAACAACAGTAGATGCTATGCAACTTTATAATAACGAAGTTTTAGAATCTTCTCGATTTGTAACAACAAAAAATAACGATGATGGCATTTATAGTCCAGCCAAAGTAATTTTTTTTTCTTTTTTTCTTTTTTTTTTTTTAATTAAAAGAATTCAATTTAAATATTTATTTTTTTAAGGCATTACCCATGTCAAGCCCTACAACAAGTAGTAGTAGTAGTTGGCATTATAATTCAACCATGGGTGAAAGTTCACGTTCACCTTATGCAAGTACACTTTCTGACCAATCGGATCGTTCACGATTATTATTAACTGATTCACCACCATTACCACCAGCGACTTCAACAACAAATGTTTCTTCTTCTTCTTCTACTACTACTACTTTTAATAATAATGATAAAACGACATCAACAATAATAATAAGAGAAGAGGATGATGAAGAAGAAGAAAGAAGAAGAAGAATAAGAGGAGATACACCTGGAAGTACAGATTCACCTGTATCCCCTATACCTATGGATCGCTCACCTCATTTTATTCATGAAGAAGAAGATTCACCTGAATTACATCATCACCATTATCAACCTAATAATTCTATTGCAACACTGTATGCACGAAAAAATAAGAATGAAACACCTATTTTAACAATTACAGGTGAAACAGTGAATAAGGATAATATTGAAGAAGGATATGTTCAATTTATTCTTCATCATGATCCACAATCTATTAATGATAGTATTGAAAGTTTAATGTATGTTAAACGTAAATTTTCAGCTGTACCAAAAACAGGTGATTTAGCTTATACAACATGGGATGTATTTACATTAGTTAAAAAACTTCATAATCAACAGGTAAAAAAAAATTATAAATAGAAAAAGAGTGGGATGATATATATATATATATATATATATTCATACAAAAATAATTTTTAGATTAAAAATTGGTCACAATTAGTTGGACAACTTGGATTATCTGATATGACAGGAAGACCTCAATTTGCACAAAGAGTGAAACGATGGATGCGAAAATATAGAATTGATTGTTACTTTGATTACCTATTAGGAAATTCATATAATTATCATTCACCTGATGAAAAAAATACTGGATGTTTAATGATGGGAAATTATCAAAAGAGAAATAATAAATCATCATCCAAAATATCTACACCTATCATGTCAACAACAACAATAACCGATGAAACAGATTCAATCCAATCATCCAATTCAACCAATGGAATTGGAAATGGACGAACTAGAAAACGATCACGTTATTATTTATTAACAGATGAAGATGATAATGATGAAGCAGAAGAGGAAGAGGATGAAGAAGAAAATAATAATAATAATAATGGAACAAGTGATGATGAAACAAAACGTAAAACTACACCTATTGTACTCGCTGGAAGTAGAAAACGAGCACGTATGTCACCTCATCATGTTTATACTGAAAATTTTCGATTTTCAAAAACATTATTACATCAACATCGATTATCTGAATTAGAAAATAATGATGATACAGAAGATGATGAAGGTGGTTATGATGATGATCCTAATAGGATGAATAATGATAATAATAATAATAATAATGAGGATGAAATGGATAATGAGGATGAAGAACAAGTAGATAATAATAATGAAGATGATCAAATGGAAGAAGGAGACGAAGAAGACGAATTAGCATCTACATCATCATCATCCACTATATCACAACCACCGACCACCCTTACCAACAATAATAATAACAATAGATCTATCAATGCCATTAATACTACTACTCATACTTCTCCTATATCATCATTATTATTAAACAATAATAATAACAGTACAACAACAACAACAACAACAACAACAGCAAATATAACACAAACGGCTGGACCGTCTACCTCTTCACTATCACAATTACCGCTTCCTTCCTTATTAACATCAACACCTTCTTCTTCTTGTTCAAATTGTAATCAAATACAATCTACTGTACATTCATTACAAGAGGATGTTCAGTTATTAAAAGAACAAGTATTATTATTACAAAATAACTTAAATCAAGAAATATCAAGTAAACAAATCATGGAAAAACGATTATCAAGTATTTGTTCTCATTATGATAATTGGAGATCTAAACTTGCTATTCAATTACTTCAAAATCCATTTAATCCAGATAGAATGGATTTACCAAGTAATTTAAATAATAATAATCCATGACGATTCTATTTTTATTTTTTAGTTAAAAAAAAAACATCTCTCTCTCCGCCGCTCTCCCCCCCCCTTCCACCCTCTTTCTTTAATTATTGTACATATATCATCCATTTATAAGCTTATCTTTCTCTTTTTTATTATTATTATTACTTATTGTTTACATATAAAACACTCTTTCCCTCCCTTCCTCTCTTTTCTCTCTTTCCCTCTTAAAACATATATCATTTATTATTATCATTTTTTTTTCTCCTTGTTGTATTTTATATATATATATATTCCTTTTTTTTTTGTGTGTGTTTCTCATATTTTTCATCTACACGTTTATTCCAATGAACAATTTTCTATACATTCATATATATATATATATATGTTCCATATTTACAATAAAGAATATTATATTATTTAATAATAACTTGATATATACCACGTGGTATTCTATTGAGTTTATATATATATATATATATACGTACTTTTCAAAAACTACTACTACTACTACTAACTAAAACACGTGTCTATTGTTTTTTTTTAATAATAATATACAAGTGTTACTATAATTATATGATTCACTTTTTTCATTACATAATAATTAAAAGAAAAAAAAAAGTGGGGGGGGGGAGAAAAGTAAAATAATTTTACGAGCATATTTTATAAAGTCAATAGGGTGAATGCTTTGTTTTAATAAACTGGCTTATATTATTATTTACATTTACGTACATACAAAGAAGAAGTGGATTATGTAAATAATGACGAACAATGTGAATGAATGTGTGTATGTGTAGGATGGGTGGTTGGTGTAAAAGGGAGGGGGTAGGTATGGTATTACTATATTACAATATTATATATATATATATATATATAAAAGTTAGCATTTTATTTATTTCTTGATTCGTAAAGTGGTTTTTCGAAGTTCTGTTTGATCTAAATCTCGAACACGAAAAACAGATACAAAAGGATGAATGGTTTCTGATAATTGTTCTTTTGGTTGACTTGATGTTGATGATGATGATAATAAAATAGGTACTTTTTGATTTTTTTCTTCTTCTTCTTCTTTATTTAATAATCCAAGTGATTTAATTTCATTCATAAATTGAGTAGCAAATAAACGCATATTGAATGTATCATTAAAATAAGCGGGTGTACTTTTTAATAATTCTAAATTAATTAATAATTGTTCTGCTGCAATGGATTGTAATTTTTTCTTATTGAATAATTGGTGTTGTGGTTGTTGTTGTTGTTGTGGCGATGGTGGTAGTTGTTGATTTTTAAAAGAAAATAAGCATGCATTAGAAATCATAAGTTGAGTGGTTAATTTTTGATAGATAGAATAAGAAACTTTATGTATAGTAGGGAATAAATGATGATAAGTACTTTGATCACATCCATCATTTTTTAAATGTTGTAATGCTTGTAAAAGTTGAAGATTAGTATCTAATGTATTATGAATTAATAATAATAATGAATCTTCTTTTTCTTGTTTTAAATTTTGTTCATTCATTTCAAAAAGTCTTGAAAATAAAACGAGTCGCATAGCATGATAACATAAATGAAGATGAATATCCACACGTGGATTAAATTGTTGTTGAATGAATAAAGGTGGATTAGGTTGAATAGCATTGTAAGGTAATTGATGATACCATAATTCGAGTGATTGTGTAATTTTTTCATATAGAGGTGATGTAATACTTGTTAATTGATTGGATTTAAAAGCTCGAAGATATTGACGTATAAAATGAGCTAACATTGCAAAATGATGTAAATGATCATTATGATTAGATTGTTGTATAATTGTATTAGTATGATCCATATATATATCAGGAAGTAATCGATCTCTTTTAAGTGTTAAATCCATCCAAGCATCCACATAATACCAACGATACCAACAAGCTAACCAATGGGGATCATTCTTAAATTGACTTTTTTGTTGTTCATGTTGTCGTTTTAATGCAATAGCTGCTAATCTTCCCCATGTCCGTTGTTCATCATATAATCGTAATAAATTAGATGTATAACTTAAACAAAAATAAGATTGAATTACACTTGGATTTAATTCTTCATCAATATCGAAAAAAACATCATCCACTTGACTACGTGCTTTTTTATAGAGAGTGAAAGCCATATCTTTTGCTTTTGTTGAATATTGATGTTGATGATTTGGATCCGAAACAAGACTAATGGCTGCAACACAATATAAGATGGAAATAGGTAAATGTGTATGATGTCGTATAAGATCTAGTGGAATGGGCGCTATTTTAAAACCAATACAACACCAGTGCTTGGATGCACGGTCCAACATAACACCTAAAAATTGAGTATTGGTAACATCGATTTGATGAAAACGACTGAGTCTTGGAATTTTATCACCATAATAGTAGTGTTGAATCAAGTTGTTTGTTATTTGATATTTTGTATTATTATTATTATTATTATTAGGAACAAGTTGTTGTTGTTGTTGTTGTTGGTACTTTTTTTCAGATTTTTGAGTGGTTGTCATTGTTGTTGTTGTTGTTGTTTTTGTTGTCGTAGAAACTATATCTTCTCCTCCCACTTGTAATAAAAAGTCTTGAAGGTCTTTGTAAGATTCTAATTGTAAAGTAACTGGAAGAAGATTAGGATCAAGATTCATTGTATGCCAATAGCCTTGTTGTTGTTCATCTTTTATTTGGTCATGAACAATGGGAGGTGAAGTAGGAGAATGAACATTCAAGTTGTTAGCTCCTTCTTCTAAGGATACTAAAGGTGGTAAAAGAACAGGTTGTTTATTATTTTCGTGATATAAAACATGTTGTTGTAGTATGGATGATGATATATTATTATAATTATTATTATTATTGAACAGTAAAGATTTTTCGTCTGCAGGTGGTGATGGAAGATTTGTCATTGGCTACGTACAAACACAAATGATATATATGTGTGTGAAAGAGAGAAACAGAGAGAAAAGAAGGAAAAAAAAAAGGAAATTTTACACAGAAAAAAAAATATCAACACCTTTTTTTTTTTTTTTTTTGGCTTGGTATAAAAAAAAAAATTATTATTATTATTAAAGTACAAAGAAAAAAAGTAAAATGATATTACGTAAAATGATATAGTATTTCTTGGTTGTTATTTTTGTCAAATAGTAAGGTAGTAAAGTAGTATATAAAGTTTATTCGGGAGGGGACTCATTATATAGAATAAAAGATATACTTTTTTTTTAGAATAATCATATGTAACTAAAAAAAAAAAAAAAAGAGGGGTTTGTCATCTAAATGTTAAACAGAATATGTTTTTATTGTACTACGTACATATAATTTATATATTTATTAATATCTATATAAACATTGTTTATAAAATTATCTTTTATAAATATCAACTATTATTATATAGATAATAGATTTATTAAAATATATCATTTTCAAGTATATAAATAAATAACAAGACGATGAATGATGATGATTTTAAAGATGAATGGTGGTTACACTAACAATGATTTAAATAAAAAAGTGTTACAAGCGGAGCACAGACAAACAAGATTATCAGGGTTCATTTTTTTTTTTTTTTGTACTGTACTAACCATTAATATAATCCCGCTGGTTTTTTTTTATGATATATAAAAAATAATAAATATTAATTGACATTTTATATTATATGAATCATTGATACGTAATAGATTGTCAAGTCAAGTCAAGTCAAAAGAAAAAAAGTATTGTATTAAGAAATACTTATACAGTAATATATAATAAAATAGTAGTATTGACTATTAAAAAATTGTGGTACAACATAATGTATATTATATATAGTTAGTTTCACTTTAAACTTGTTTTCTACTTAAAAAGTAGTCGAGTTACGTACAAGATATATATTTTTAATAGTATATATAAAACAGTAAAATTATATGTAGGGAGAAGAGGGAAGGAGAAAAAAAAAGGTTTTGGAAGGGGTAAGTTATTTGTTGATATACATATATAAGAAGAAGAAGAAGAATGAGGAAGAGGATAAACATACGTATTTATTTTCATTTAGTGACTTTTACCAGCAACTTCTTTAGCAGCATTACTAATTTTTGTTTCCACTTTTTCGATTTTTGATTGGAGAAATGTAAGATTGGGTCGTAAGATACGTGTATATAAAAATTCAGCACCCTAAAAAAAAATAAAAAAAATTGTATATATTTAAATTATAATATTCCCATTATTAAAATACTATAAAAAAAACTTACATGAAATTGAGGTAAAGAAAGCCAAAGTACAAAAATAGTTTTAAAAACAAAATAGAATGGAAACCAATAAACTAATGCATCCGAAAAGTACTCTAAAGATTGTAAGAGTCCAAATACACTCCAATAAGTTAACCATTGTTTCTTTGAATTTGTACTTGTTGCTTCAATCGCCTTAAACTATGTACGTTAAACGTAAAATAATTATGTTAATTCACTTTTTTTTACTATGTATCACTATTATACGTATTTATCTGGTATATTATTATTATTATTATTATTACTTACTGATTCATAAGCTACGTACGTAATATTACCAAACCCCATAAAGAAAGTATTTATTAATAATAATATGAATGTGTAATACTTTTATAATGAAAAAAAAAAGAAAATACAATACAATACCAGGATAAACCCATCCAATTAAATCTGTAATTAACTGACCAGCAACATTAAAAAAGATCAAGAAAAAGACCAAAGAACCAATACCTAATGCAATATATACTTTAGGTACTTTAGTTTTGGTTTCAGCATCACGTAAAGTTTTATATTGTGATAAAGATCGATCCAATTTTGTTTCATAGTTTTTAGCTTTTGCGAATGCTGCATCCATTTTTTTTTCTTTGTTATTATATTTATATATGATTTAAAGAAAAAAAGGTAAAAGAAAAAGAAAAGAGAGAAAATAAAGGCAAGACTCTTTTTTTTTTTTTTTAGTTTGTTGTTTCACTTGTCACACTGTGTCACTTGAGCGCATGACGAAAGGTGTGCTACGATTATGACGACGCGCGTTCATAATCTCTCTTTCTTGTAAATGATTCATTTTAAATAATATATCTTTTTGTCTTAATATATTCTATTGATGTTTGACTCTATTTCTTTTTTTCACAAAAACCTGTTATAATTTAAAGTGATTTATTTATATACGTAAGAAAGAATTATCACATTGGATACACGATGGTCAAAGGATTTTTCTGATTATTGCATAAATCTCTTTCCCTCGCCCCGCCATGTGACTCCTCTCAACTTAATTTTATTCTGTTTGGGATCAGCCCATTTGTAATACTATAAACAATAAAGTATTTTGTTAACTAATATAATAAGTCATGATATCATCTTTTTTTTTAACTCTATATTCTCTTGATTGCGCCCTTTTCTTTCTTTTTCTCCACAGCAGTTTTACTTTTATATTGATTTGTCTTATGTATACGTATATAAAAAGGTAAAATATATAAGTATGAATGATAACTTATATCAAGTAATACTTCTTTTTCTAATAACACTAATCTGGAATTATCTTATGACTCCTTGTGAATGGCCTTTGTCATACCTGCAATTGGTATATACAATTAAATGATGAAAACATCACGATCATCATAAGATTTGAATTTTCATATAAAGTATAGTAGTATAGGAAGATGTCCTCAGATATTAGTTGAAATCAAGGAACATTTGATTAGGGTGTTAAGTAGTGTCTTGGAGAATTATATTATAATTATAATAATAATGTAAATTTTGTTGTTTAATATGGATCATAATTCAAAATAAGTGCAATTATTATTATAAAGATAAATAATATTATTACATTTAGTAGATAGTGATTAAACGCACCTCAATTCTGTTTAGATTTTGTATAAAAATTAACGAAAATGGCTGTCGAATAATCAATGCTAATTATTACTTCTTTTAGTACGTATTCTATAATTGTATTGTAATATTTGGATTATTTAGTGTACAAATAATATAAAAGTAGAATTCTTTTTTCCTTACTAATTTTTTCGATCTTCTTTACACGTCGATCCATACATATATTTGTTGAACTACATTATTGTATATACGGTCTGTCTGCAACTTTAAAATGTAATATAGAGAATGGCATTGTATATAAATACAGATATATTGTCAATACGAGTCGTGTTTGGAACTTTACTTATCAAAATGTGCAAGATAGACATCTAATTATAACTACTCCTATGTACTACAGATTTTTCATTTTTAAAACCCACTGATTTATGCTGTTTATTATATATAGTTTTACCCATCTGGATATATAGAGGAGCAGTTATATCCTACGTATTAAAAGAAAACGGATGAATATTTGAGGAGCAATATTTAAATATACTCTATTCATAATACCATACTCTTCTATGTAAACAGTGGTATTCTCTAAACATGGAAAATCAAATGAAAAAAAATTTTTATGATAAAACTTGTGGCTCTTTTTCGTTTCACATTGAATATTCAATATAATGGGCTGTACATATTATTTTTAACGAGTATAATCATTAATATATATATGATACTTATTTTTGTTTAACCCATTATTGATTATTATAATATTAAGTAGTATTTTATTATAGAAAGAAAAATAATGAATAATGTGTAACTTATGTATATGTCATTGATATCGATATAATTGAAATCTGTATATTGAACTTTTCGATAAGTGAGCCTTTTATTTTTATTTATTATCCATGGCTACTATGTCAAACGAGAGAGAGGAGGGGGATAAATTGTTTATACACCCGTTGAAAAAAACAAAATCCTGCTGGTCATTGATAAGTCTGTGAAATACTATATAAAAAAAAAAGAATGAAAAGAGATGATAGTGCATGCGTGTATAATGTTGAGTAGTATGCAGTAATTTCTCTACTCTTTTTTCCTTTTTTCTGTTGCTTGGTTTCGTAGTACCATTTGATATTTCTGATTATTTCCCCAATATTTTCAGTCAGAACCTGGTTCTAGTTCTTTTTATTAAAAATGGTGGATAGGGTTATAAATTTACTTGGTTGCTATTTAACAAGAGCCTGTAAATGATTGGAATATTTTTCGGTATCGATGATAGTATCAACATGCAATGAATATTTGAAAAGAGCTATTTTTCTAGTTTTATTGTTGTACTTATATCTATTTGTTTTTTATCGAGTGAAAAAAATGCAACAGTAAACGAACCTTGTGTAACCATAAATATTCCACTTTTATATGTTACACAGTGCTTATCCCTTTGTTGAAATATTGGCGTTACTTAGTAAAATATCATATTTTGACAAAACTTTGAAGTAACAAATCTCAATGGAGAATGTTTTTTTCTACGTAAAAACTGTTCCGTAACATCTCTTCAGAATACTTAAATTAACATATATTACGGCTCAAAAAGTTGATACCTTCATTTCTGACTTTTTTTTTTGTCAATTCTTGTTCCAACCCATATTTTGACGGTTTAAGTCAGGATGCACCTTAAGAAGAAGAAGAAAAAAAACAACGTGATGTTTATGTAAGTAAACCAAACAAATGTTTGGTCTACCGATATTACAGCTTTGGTCATAAAACTAATTACATAATAACTAACTCGATGATGGGCTTTTTTTTATTTTTTTATTTTTACATATCGAATTATCTTTTTAAGTACGTACGTATTTCTCGGGAATCTTTTCAAAGATTCGTCTTTTCATTATATAATATATATGTGACAAAGAACCTGAAAGTCACTGCAAGGGGCGGGGGGCAGCTGAGATTTATTTACAAAATGTACATCTTGCATTACACAAAATTGAAAAAGAAAAAGTCGGATCATATCTATTTTATGGATATGAAGTATTACTTTATCTTTTTATTGGTCGAAAATTTGTCATCGAGTCTTCTATATTCATGCGAGAAACATGAACAATCCGGAAGGCTTTGTAACTTGTTCAAACAAATGTAACTATATACTCTATTATTAATACGTTATTTTCTTTCCCTTTATAGTATTACATATATAGTATAAAATAAAAAGTATCTATATATAACACATATTTTGATTTTTTTTCTTTTACTTAAATTTTTTTTTACTACGTATAACTTGTAACGAACACATTTTCTGGTTTATTATTGTACATAAACTTTAAAATTATATATGAAGATTTATTATTTTTTTATACAAACAGAATAAAATATAAAGGTAAAAAAGAAATAAAAACATTTACTGATATCACAAAACGAAGGTGGGGGTGGAAGGATATTATATAATACATACACGGATAAAAGAGAAAAAGGGGGGAAATATTGGTAATAATAATAATCGTAATATAAATATGAATATAAGTTATCTATTAAGATAAGTTTTTTTTTTGTTAACGTAAGGGAGATTTTCTTTTTTAGACTGCCTTGAGAAGCTTCCAACCACCACGTCTGACTCTCAAAAGCCAACATAAGCAAGAACCTGCAAAGAATAAAACACCTGAATAGATGATAGCACCTTGATAGTTATTTCCGCTACCCATTTCAATAATGGCGGAACATGCAGGTTGAGCAGCAAGTCCACCCCAACTCCAAGCGAAAAAGGCCCATCCAGTACCAGTATCAACACGATCGACACCAACAATTTGAGCTGTTAAAGATGTAATCATGGCAATGTATCCACCACCGAAAATACCATAGAGACAAGCGAATGCCCACATACTGCCAGCAGAAGTAGCAGTAAGCCATACAGCCAAATGAACAATACAAGCCATAATACTACAGAAAACAGCCATATTGAAACGACCAACATAATCACTAATAAAACCAACACTAATCTTGCCAACAAACATTAAAGCTGCCATAATAGCACTGATATTGGTTCCAACCCATGGATCAATCTTGAGGTAATCAGCATATGAGGGTACAAAACTTGCAGGCATCTAATAATTGTTGTTTTATTTTTATTTTATTTTTTAAAAAAAAGTGATATTAGTTTACTATAATCCACTTGTTTTTGAACATATACACATACACAAAAAAATAAAACTCTTGTTGCTGTTCACTTTTCAAAAAGGTAAAAAAAAAAAAAAAATACGATGAATGATATTAATACTTACGTAGAATGCAAAGTTTCCAACGAAATGAATAACAAAGAAGATAATAAAATCTTTATTTTTGAAATCCTTCCAATCAATCAAAGGAACGTTCTTTGGAATAGGATTAAGACGGAAAGAGAAAGCAGCACCGATAGCAAGAGCAACAAGTTCAATGAAACCAAGAATACGAAGAGCCCAACGATAACCGACAGCTTCGAAACAAGCATTAGAAATATTGGATAAAGCCAAACCACCGACACCTGATGCGGACATAGTAATGCCAACAGCTAAACCTCTGCGTTTATCAAACCATTGTTGAGGATTACGAAGACAAACATACCAAGCGAGAGAAGTACCAATACCAGACATAACACCTTGTGTCAAATATAATTGCCAGATCTATATTATTATAAGAAAAAATAATTAATTTTTTTTTCTTTAGTATACTATAGAATTGGTTTTCGTTCCATATAACTCAACAAGTATTCTATATAAATCAAAAGTTTGTATACTAATAATTTACCTCATTTGTAATACTTGCAAACATTAAAGCTAAACAACATAAGATACATGCTACACCAACGATAAGGCGGTCATTGAATCTACTTGCCAACCACATGGAAATTGGACCTGTAATAGTACAGAACCAATACCATAAAGAACCGACCCATGAAATTAATGTCATGTTGCCTGGATATTCTACTGTGTTATATTGACGAAGATATACACCCCAACTAAAAAAAATAGTGTATAAGATTTTTTTTTATCATTAATACACATTTATATATTACTTTTTTGAAAAAAAGAAAAGAAAAAAAAGGCGTTAATCTTTTATGTAGATAGTATAATACCTGTAACCATAACCTTGACTGTAAAATACATTTTATATTATATTTTGTAAAAGAAAGAAAAAGAAACATTAGTTAGTTGATCTATTTGTTTGCTTTTAATATTATATCATATATAATTTATTCTTACGTTGCAAAGAAACACTATATATAACAAAAGAAAAATTACATCATTAATATCTTATTCTATTTTATTTTATTTTATTTTTGACTTTGTCATGATGGGTTTCACAATACAGAAATATAACTTACGCAGAATGCTCCAAATACTGTTAACCATGCCTTTAAACCTCCATCTGGAGGAGGAATTAGTTCTTGTGACAACTCCGATACTTGTTCGACATCAATGCCTTCTTTCTTAAGATTCGAAGAAGTATCATCATCATTTATGAAATGTTTTTCTGTTACAGAAGTAGGTACATTCGGTGATGTTGTTGTCATGGTAATAATGTGTAAAGAAAAGAAAAAGAAAAAAAAAAGTGATAAAGAAGAAGAGGCGTGAGAGAAGAGCTGATGAACTGCTTGGCGGTTTCTTTTTAACTTTTCTTTCAAATGACAGTTTATTATAGATAACTAATCTTTTTCACAAACCATAAATGAGATAATACTTTTTTTTTTTTTTTTTTTTTGATAAAGTTGGGTCAAGCGAGTTTTGGTTGGGCGGGGAATTATTTCAAATAAAAAAGCTCACAGATCAAGTAAAGTTCAAACACAACATCGAGAAAATATAACTCTAGATCTAATCGTCCCACACCGTGGCATATTATTTGAAAAAACACAAATATAACATTTTTTGTCTCACGTTATAATTCGGACTAACTGATTTCTTTTTTCTTTCATTATAAGCTTTGAGTTTGACATTTCATAGGCCAATTCATCCCGGTTGATGAATAATAGACGTCCAATGGTTCTGCTTTTTCTTCAAACAACTGGTTGACAGCTTTACTTTTATTCTTTGGATATCGGATGTTGTTTTCTTTTATGGTATTTTGACACATCATTCAACATGTATTTTTATCTTTCAATTTTATCATCATTTTATGTATATATTTTTCTCACACATTGCATTCTTGGTAAAGGTTTCTACATATATTAGATTTCTTTTCACACTTTTAAATTCTTCTTATATTCTGGTTGATTATTTTCCCATTTTTTTTTTCTCTCGGTAAGATTCGGTTTTGATCTCTTGTACTACGTCATCTTTGTGATCAAATTAGAATTGTATTTAAAAACGATTGTGAGAAAAAATAGCACCGTGGGAGTTTATGCTTTTTACACTCATGGTTTTTTGATTGCTGATAATAATATACAGCGGTAGAAATTAAATTTGGGTCAGATGCGAGCACTACCAAGCTTGCCCGTTACTATTGCCTGCATATAATCAGCTCAAGAACGCATTTGGTACGCCAACATCCGCTCCAACCAATTGCTCGTTTTTAAGTTTATTACCTAAGATCATGGGATGTCTTTATTATTATGACGTCCTTCTTATTGTTGGTAATATCCATCTAGGTCGATCGACAAAAAAGCTCTATTTGGCTTACGTAGAAGTAGAGACTGTATGTAGTGTCATTGAGGTATCCTTTCATTCGTTTCTTAATATACTACCACTGACTTTATGGAATTCGAATCTTAGGTTCTAGCTATAGAATGAGAAGTATTGTTCTATATCGTAAATAATACAGCTCATACATATTGTTCACTAACATATCTTGTTCTTTTTGTACAGGAGCGAACCTGTTGAACAATCATGGACTGATTTAATATGACAAAAGGAGGATGTTGAAAATATTTTACTTATTACTTTTTTTTTATATATAGGTTACTATTTAATGTGTCATTCTTTGTGAATGTTGATATATTCTAACAATCTTTAGAATACAAACGTAGATAGAGTTTTATTTTTTGCTTTGCGCCTGTCATTTTTCATCTTAATATGGTAGTTATTATGGTTACCAATTTTTTTTTGGCAGTCTATCACTTCTCTTCTATCACAAAAAATAAATAAATTAGTATTTTGATCTTATGATATGAATATCTATAAAATTGCTCTGGGTAATGGTTCTTCAAATTCCGTTTCTATTCACATATGAAAAAGTTGCTCATTGATGATGAATATACCCGGATTTGTTATTTTTATTATTCTTCTTTTACGGTTACAAAAAAAAAAAAAATAGAAAAAATGTGGGGCAACAAATCGGGGATTAGATAACGCCATTAAAATTAAGTTGATTAAAAAAAAAAGATAAGAAAACAAACCAATAATGGTCAATCTATATATTGGTGCGGGATAAATAAACTTTAATTCTTCAGGGGCGGGGGATGATTTTTTTTTAAACGAACACATAAAAAATAAAAAAAAAATCATATAGCAAAAAATACAAATCGAAAAAACAAATGTGATCTTTATCCGAACTCTCTTTTCTTTTTTTTTTGCTTCCACTTTTTCTTTTGTTGCAATCTCATGTAATTTTAGATCAATTTAAGAACATTTAAAATGTAACAATAAATTATAACTATAAATTTTCCAAATTAGAAGTCGAACCATCACTTCACAACCTCGTGATCATATTAAGACTATTTGTTAGTTGTTTTAAGACAAAATTGTACACAAATAGGACTAATTTAGAAAGTACGAGAAGTATCACAATTGAACCAAAAGAAAATGATTTATTGATTTCAATTGTTAGTTAACACACAATAGTATAATATTACGTGTTGTGTCATAAATATATTACTATTTCTCAGCTGTTAATTGTTGGTTTATTAATCTGATGTTTCTAACCCACGAATTATCTACGTACTGTATATATTTTATAATAGGATGATTGAATATATATATTATAAAGGTTATATTTAGTTATGATATATGATATTTACAGTAATTAAAAAGAATAACTATTATGTAAACCAATACGTATATTTTTTTTACACCTATAAGCTCTTCGAATGATGATGTTATGTATTTGTGTGAGGCTACCAATTCGCTTTAAAGAATTATCACTGTGTACGTACCGTATTATATACAGAGAGAGATAGAAATAGAGAGAGGCATTTTATCTGGAAGTGTAATAGTAAATACCCCGTACTTGGATATGTGTTTTATCCAAGTTTTATACACAGCTTCCCACCGTTATACTGCCATAGTTCTATATCATTAAATAACTTAAAATGAAAAATGAAAAAAAAAGGTAGCTATCACATAAAATTTGAAATTGCTTTTATTTTATTACATCAAGTTTACTATTGTTTTTTCCACTATTACAATATAATACTATTGCGGTGCAATTAATATCCCATTTTTTTTTATATTAAGTTAGTTTTTTATTGAAAACTAATCTAATCTAATATATATATATATATATTACTTTGTAGTTTGACGGCGTCGTTCCATTTTAGCAGGAAAATCTTCATCGTCAAAGTTTGGCATTTAAGGTTCTTGTACTGATGAAGTATAATATTTACCACTAGCTGTAAGAATAGTTACTTTGACTTCCTCACATTCTGTTGCCCATTGAATGGCAGTGAGCCAATCCTATTACTCTACGTACGTTTTTTTAAGAAGGAAAAGAAATAAAGTGTTTGCAGAGGAAAGAGGAATGGTTATGTTGCGTGGTATTGATACTAATAATATATCAACCTCTTCCTGCCTCGCTTCGCTCGGCTAAATGAGCCCCTTCGCTTCGGGTCATTTAACGGCATACGGTTTCGCTGCGCATTCGCTGCGCATTCGCTGTGGAAAAAAAGTGCTGTTTCCGAGGTTGTGGAAAAAGAATGCTTTATTTGAGGTTGTGGAAAAAAATGCTTTATGAGTTTGTAGAAAAAAAATAATCTACTTTAAGAAAACAACTTTTTTGTTTTCCTTTTTTTTTATCATTTTACTTATCTTAGTTTACCACTAAATTTAACTATGATAGCCTGACCTATTATTTATACACTAAATGATGTTAAACTGTTAATTTGTTATGTTGTATATTTATAATTATTGAGGAGAGAAAAAACAAAAAATATGTAATTGTAAAAAAGAGAGTATACTAAAGAAAGAAACAAAAAATATATGACGGTGAATAAGAGAACGAAAAGTCTAAGTTGTAGTAGATGTAGTAGTAGAAAATGTGGTAGTAGTAGATGTAGTAATAGGAGCGTTGGTTGTATGAATATTTTGTTCAGCTAATGTTGCTGGTGGTGGTGGTGGTGGTGGTGGTGGCAGCAGTATCTCATGATATACAATATTGTCGGTAGATGGTGTTGTATTAGTAAATAATGTCATATCGACAGGAATATATATATATCATTTGGGTTTGTTGCTCTGGAAAGAGCAACATATAGTTGACCATGTGCAAATACACCTTCTTGCAGACGAATACCGACGTGCTCTAAGGTTTGACCCTGTGTCTTCATCGGTAATAGCTGCATAGGCTTTTTAGAGATAGATCAGCATATATCGGCCTATATACCCTACATATGCAACATCAGAGACTCGTTAACCTATTTACTCTCACATATGTCATATAGGCCTATATAGGTAGGCAGGTACTGTTATATATGCCTGTATAGCTAAACTAGTAAAGTTATATATCTCAATATAGTAATAAATATGTACTATAGTATTTGAGGGCTATATACTGCTAAACAGAATTTATAATAATGTACATCATAATCCTTTATTTTTTTTTTATAAAAGCAAGCTGCAATATTTATTCGCTATATATATACAATTTATGCAAATCAATTACTACATGGTATTATTAGCACTTATTACATCAGAAAATTACTCACTACGTTGTTAATAATATATACTAAGCATCATTATTATCATCATCTGATATTCCTGCTAAGGCTCCTACTGACCATCTGGAACAATTTTGTCTTTCACGCAATCCCTCATGTACTTTTTCCGATACATTTAACCAATGAATTCGTCGTCCCAAAGATGAATTTGGATCAAGAATTGCACGATATGTCTTATAATAAACAGATGAACGGCTAAATTCCTTTCCTTCTTTACCTTTTGAGAGTTCGTTATCACTTAATTTTGCAAGTCGGTACATGATCTACGATGTGTATGTCAAGGTATTAAATGTCCTGTATAAACACTGTAATGAAACATATTAAAAACATTTTACACTTACTGCTGCATGAGTCAAAGCCATCAGCGACCTAGGTACTGGATCAGGAATTTCTTCCAAACGTGGGCCTGAGCTCCCTCCACAATTCAAACATGTATACTTTATACAGTCTACAAGACAAGTATTTTCCAATAGTGCACCTTTAGGACGATAATCGCGACGGGAAAATCTTATATGAATATTATTAGTTTATCGGTAAGTATGCTTTTACATCAACCATCCCATTTAGTACCTTGCATCAGTTAATAAACATTTATATTTTTCTTTGTCGTTATATGGAGCCTCATCAGACAATTCATTCACAGGCCATTGATAGACCTTTGTGATCCAATTTTCAACTTGAGTATGGTATGTCTTTCGTCGTTCATTAATACATGTTTCGTACTACGTAAAAAAAAGAAAAACAAATCGTGCTTAATAAATGCTTCTGAATAAACATTGCATAGACAGCACTTATATTATATTATATATATTTTTCGGAGCATACGTAAGGGGTAGTATCATCAGGATGGATTCGAAGAATCTTTTTCAATATTTCTAAAGCGCCATCATTCGAATCTCGCCCTTGCACAAATTCATCTCTTACATATGTATCGATGCTTGCTAAACCATCGAATAAACTTTTTCCATCTTTTATATTTTCCAATGATAAGTTTAATCTAAGATGATAAACAATAAAAAAAGTTAGTCCGTAATTGTATATTCGGGATTATAAAGGTCTACTTACTGCCATGAACTGAGACAGGTATTTATCTCATGGTACATATAAAAAGAAACAGGTGTGTTATGTAAGTAAAAGAAAGAGTAAACTCTTTGTTGTAATATAATACAAGTCCACTATATTGCTAAAGTTTAGTTAAACTAAATAAGCATATAGTGGTTCCAGGAATGCAATAATAAATGGTAAGAGTTCAGAGGGGTAGGGCAAACAAATACATAAATAATACATGTCATCAATCTCTTGACCACATATTGGGCTTCCATCTGGATAGGGTCCTCAAAGGAAAAGAAGAACCTGTCGGAAGATAGGATTGGATAATGGGTTAAAATGTAGATGATGCTGATGAGAAGCAACAGCAATTCAAAAGTTTGTCCTTGAAAGAAACTGATTGACTGGATAATAAAGACAGAAGAAACGGAATAAATGGAAATCAAGGCTCAGCACAACAGATCCCCGTTAAATAGTCAGAGGATCTTTTATTTCTTTCCATTAATTAAATGTATAGGTAGATAACATGTTTTATTATGTATTGTATTTTATTGTAATCAGTTTATTATGGGCTTATGATGAGGTACATAGCTTGTACACAATTGGAAAAAAAACAAATTCCTGTCTTAGACCCTCCAGATAATAATATATATAGTATTACATTCAACTTTGTGGCATCTGTTGTTGTGATTGTTATTTATTGACGCTAATTATATGTACAAATATAATGATGATAATTGAAAAAGAAAAAAGTTGTTGTAGTTACGGTTTCTGTATATTTAATATCGCAATTATTCATAGTGGTGATTAAAAAAAGTTGTTGTGATAATAGAACGTATATGTATGGATGTAAATATACATTCATAAAAAACGGTTATATTGAATTATTGACATTTCGGGGTATAGAATGCTAGTGTTGTTACATGGATTTTGGTATTGATGATGAGGACGGTGTTGTTATTCTAATTTTTTTTTTGGCAAGGATGATGATGGTGTTGAAGAAGATGACTCGTCATTTGTGGATGAGAAGCATGGTGGGAATACATTCATTGTTCTGGAAAATTTCAACGGGATACGGAAGTTGTCATATGTTTCCAACGTTTCTTCCATCACTATTTTGCCCATCATTGCTAATTCCAACATACTGGCGATTCTTTTTGGAAAGTTCGATGACGATAATGGGTATGGAAGTTCTCTAGTTCTTCGGATTCTCAAAACATATCCAAACGGACAATCCATATCCAATAATTGAATATTCTTGCCTAGAAATAGAATTATACTTCCCGATTAGTATGCGCGTATATCATATACTACATAGTTGTATATTTTATATTATCATGATTAATCTAATCCTACCATTGATGTTGTATGCAATGATGTGTATCTTGTGCACAAGTTCGGAGGCATACTTGAAAATGTCGAGGAACATCTCTTTCATAACGGTGGGGAGTTTCAATCGAGAATCAGTCAGCTCTTTTGTAGGGTCATCATGGTGTCCAATTTCTAAACAGCCAATTTCCATGTCGCTGCCTTTGTAGATGGTATCCACGCGAACACCCATTTTCACTTTTTCGACTGGATCTATGGAAGAAATCACCCGCTTTCCATTGCGTGACGAACGACTTGCTCTACTTGTAATTTCTTTGCTATAACCCATTATTCTTCAGTTAGTTACTATAATCCAAGACATACTATATATTAATAAGAACTATCCTAAGATTACCCAATACCCTGGGGATGTATATTTGTCCTGATTGTTCTTCCACCGTACCATTCCAACAATTCATCAACCAAAGATTGAAGGTAGTTCTTGATATCAGATGTACGTGCTTCTCGTGGACCTGGCATTACACCAACAAGGAAGACATTTTCTGTCTTGAATCGTTCAGATCGAGGGAGGTTGTTGATAGTTAAATAAATGGCTCCAACGGAGTATGTCGAGTTTAAAAATGGACCAAACCAATCAATATTAAGTGTCAATAATAATGAACAATGTTCATCAACAAATGGAGCACCATCATTACCAGGAAACTCTCGCCACATATCACCATCAAATACATCAAAAAAACTGTCTTCTATACGTCTACGAGTTCGCCATTCCTCGATTTTTTCTTCCAAACCTGGCCGCAAAAACAACCTCTCAATACTTGCAGACAAAGGTTGATAAGCAAATTATTTGATGGGTTTCCAATGATTACCGATGGATCTGAACAAACTATTGCCACATGTATTGGGATAACGAATATCATTATTGGGACAAATAGTAGGACAGTTGGGGTCAGACAAAAGGAATAAACAATGGTAATTGAAGCAAGACACGTATTTTCGTAAACTGTCAGTTAATGCAGAAAACCCAGTAGCTCGAATTTTTGATCCGCGAAATATTTTATTCAGGAAAAGCCAACGATCGTACATGACATCCGACTCTCCTTCGACAGACCCTCCATTGTTTTCAGACAAAAACAAACACGACAGATTTACCAAAGTAAGAGATATCCATGTTTTTAAATGATCCGTCTCAGGATCATGTTCAATATTGTGAGCATATGCATAAATGTCTTTCGTGCTCTATTTTCAAATATATAAAAATTACGTTGGTTAAATATATATTGCTTTCAAACCCTACTTTTTATCATAAGGAATAGAATCATAACTTTTCAAGCTTACTAGTTTCAGTATGTCATTAAAAATATCTTACAATTCTGAAGGTGTCGTTCTGATTAATGGTTTTCCAACGGAATCCAATTCATCCAGTTCATTCTTGGTGAATTTTTTTTTCAACGTTTCATCATCCAAGTCTAATATAAAAGAGTGACAAGGGCTTGTAGAGTATCTCTGAGTTTTACTATCCAATCCTCCTTTTCTAATGCACCACTCTACTTTATCATACTACTTACTGTAAATAATTGCATATTTTCCCATATTCAAATATCTTCTCCTCGACTGATTATGGAATTTCATTGTTTTTTTTGGCGTCATTCAAAGTGGATGTAAGATACCAAAAACATTTATCATCAAATTTTTCAAAAGAATCAATAAATGTTTCTCTGTTTCAACTGAGAAATGGGTATGCTTTGCAGGCACATTGCTGGTTCTTGTCGATTTTGGTGAAATGGTAGAGTTCGATTTTTTTTTGGTGCTTCAGCTTCAGAAACTCTATTTTTAGGTTCTGTCTCATTTGATAGCTTATTCTTGATGACTTTCCAGGAAGGTTTATCGGTACTCTATTGTTTGAACATATAATAGTATGGTTAGATTTATTTATTTTGGTTCCGCGCAAGCTTTATGTTAAAGGAGCTGTTATTTACAAGTTGTAAATTTAATTCATTGCAACAATCAATTATTTTTTTTGTCCATAAACATCGGATATCATCAAACGTTTGTGATTCGGTAGCAGTGAGAACAATAATATTTTCAAGATCGTTTATGATTTTCTGCAAAGGGAGCGGTGTTTCCTCATCGCCATTGTTGTGTTTTTCAAAGGTTTCCAAGATTGCTAAAACAATAAGGGTAAGTGTATGGATAAGCATCATTTGTTATATTGAAGTTTTAAACAGCATAAAAAAGCAATTAGTCACTTTTTTTATATAGATTTTCGTTACGCGTTTTGAATAAAAAACATCACAAATACCATTATTTATAACTACGTACTCAACAATAACCCAATCTTTTTTATTGGTATTTCGATTTATATGATGTGATAGACATATACTATACATTGGTATCTCTCCACATCTGGAATAAATGTTAAAGAACATGTACTGTTTTTCCTTGTGCTGACTGCTTTTTCTTCTCAAGTCAATCGGCGACTAGACAGCATGAATTTCCACTTTCACCTGAAAAAAATCGCACCCCTTTTTAGATTTGTTCGTGATGAATATTCTTGAGCGAAGTTTCTTTTGAAAAAAAAAAGAGTTGACTATTTGTCTAGTTAAATAAATAACTATAGACTCCGTCACAGCCACTTCTGTTCATCTAGAAATACGGTCTCGTAGTTACATATTGTATACATGATATACATAAAAAAAGGTCGCATTCTATAAATTGCTTGATAATAGTCATCATGATAACAACAATATACAAACTATTTATTGATGAATTATAACATTATTGATGCCACGAAACGTTGGTATGAAAAAACACAGATGTGTTTATTCTTATTAAGTGTAATTTATAGAGGAATTGATATCCCTGACAACTCTAATTTATCACTATGCAAACATGACTGAATTAAAGAACTTTTGCATAATTATTACACTATCGAGTAAAATAGTCTTCTGTGATTCGTCAAAAAATAAGGGCCGGATTCTTTTATCTTCTTGAGCTGAGCTATTATTTTTTTTATTTGCCGTGCAACATTATTCCCTGACACGTCCAAACTTTCTTTCCTTTCACATTACACACAACCCTCCCCCTTCACCTACGTCTAAATGCTTGATCAGTTTGCCATCTTGTCTAAAGGAGGTTTTGTCCTTTGGCAAAAAACTTTTATTCCAGTCATGGGATCCCCGATTGATGCTCTGATCAAGGATGTCCTGATTGAAGAACGAGCTGGTACTAATATTTTCTACAAGGACAGTTATGCCCTTAAATGGACGTTTGCTAATGAAGTTGATCTCGTATTTGTGGTAAGGTTTATTTCTTTTAGCATATACTTTTTTTCTATATGTGATGTACTGTATTATACGTATACTAAATATGTATGTTATGATAGGTGGCATTCCAAAAAATATTACAATTACAATACGTCGACGAACTATTGGAAACAGTAAAACAAGTGTTTATAAAGACGTTTGAACAAGATATTATAAATAACAATGGCATTGATGGCGATTACAATTTATTTAACGATACATTTGATACATTATTAAGACAATTAGAAGAAAAACATTCTACAGTAAGTGGGAGGGAATATTATTGTTGTTCATGGATAAAAACGAAAAGAAGATTGTGTTAAAATATATCACTATTTTCTTTTTTCTTAAAGAATCGACAACGAGCACCGAGAAAATTTGAACAAACTAAAAAATATGAAACTACGCTAAAAGGTTCTCAAGAAGTAAACAGTCCAAGTAGTAAAAGTAAATCAGGTAAGCAACCCCTTTAGCATTGAAGAAAGGGAAGGGCCAGATTAAGGATAAAAATAAATGTGTGGGGTTTATAACTTGATCGGCGTTATCTAAAAAGGAAGAGAAAATCATTACAGCGAATAGCGTTTCACCAGCTGGCATAGATCAAGATGAAATATCAAAAAATATTCAAGCCCTTAAACTTCAATCCAGTCCAAGGACTGGTTCTCGAGCAAAGAAAGGTCGACAGCAAAACTCTTCCAAATCACCTAATATCAACAATGAGTAACGTTTTTTTCTTATTATTATTCTCTGTTTTTATGAAAAAATCCAATGATGAGTTAGCATTATTATCATAACTGAACCTAACAATCAAAATGTGTATGTATATATTTTAGTGAAAGTTCAAAAAAGAAGAAATCACAAAAACAAGCTCGAACATGGGAAGGACAAATTGCACGAGGAGAAATGGAATCGTTGGATTACAGCAGCAAAGCCACGATGACAAGTGAAGAAGAAGCAGCACAAGCAGCACAACTTGCAGATCCTACAAAATATGGTACAATTAATAAGGACGGTGTCTATGAAGTTTTGGATGTGGATCAAAATAATGATAATAATGAAGACGATGATGATGATGAGGAAGAGTATGATATATTACAACATCACGAGGAAGATAAGAAAACGCAAAATAGCACTGGTGGTGGCATGTTTTCATTCTTCAAAAATATTACTGGTCAACGCGAATTAACTACAGATGCCTTGGATCCTGTATTGAGTGATATGAAGGAACATTTGATAAAAAAGAATGTTGCAAGCGATATTGCAGAGCATTTATGTCAAAGCGTTAGAACAAGCTTACTTGGAAAAAAAATCGGCAACTGGGGTAGTAAGTTTGAGTTTCTTATCTTTTTTTTATTATAGATGCTATAGTGGATAATGCAACGATTGGTTTTAACCATTAATCTGTGCTGCTCGTGTATATATATTAGGGGTTTCTACTATGGTACGTGACAGCATGGAAGCTGCCCTAAAACGTATTCTGACGCCTAAAACGTCTTTGGATATTCTCAGAGACGTAGAACAAGCAAAAGCAGAAAGAAGACCTTATGTTATTTCATTTATCGGTGTGAATGGTGTTGGCAAGGTAAAAAGTGGATGAAATTTTTCAAGTTTATGTGCCGAATCATAATTCGATGACTGAGTTCTCTTATATTTATTTTTCATTATCACAGTCCACCAATTTGAGCAAAGTTTGCTTTTGGCTTCTTCAAAATAATTACAAAGTGCTTATTGCTGCATGTGATACCTTCCGCAGTGGTGCAGTAGAGCAACTACGAGTTCACGCACGAAATCTTCGTGCCTTGCAAACAAGTGGTCAAGGATCTGTAGAATTATTTGAACGTGGATATGGTAAAGATTCTGCTGGTATTGCTAAGGAGGCAATTAGTTTTGGTAAGTACCAAAAGAAATTTTTTTTTATTACTATTATACAACATGCATGATTTTAGTGACTAACTTAATACATTGTGTACGTATATTATATATACAGCTACTTCGAATCATTTTGATGTGGTATTGATTGATACGGCTGGTCGTATGCAAGATAACGAACCACTTATGCGTGCATTGGCTAAATTAGTGGCTGTCAACAACCCAGACAAAATTATTTTTGTTGGAGAAGCCTTGGTTGGCAATGAAGCAGTAGACCAACTTACCAAGTTCAATCAATCGTTAAAAGATTTTTCAGGCTTACAAAATCCACGACATATTGATGGTATAATTTTAACTAAATTCGATACCATTGATGATAAGGTAATTAAAGATGGGATTAAGCGAAGGCATATATTTTAAATATTCTTGGATGAAAAACTAATATTATTTTGTCTTTTATGATCGAAAAACCAACAATAAAAGGTTGGTGCAGCACTATCAATGACATATATCACAGGACAACCAATCTATTTTGTGGGTACTGGACAAACATATACAGATCTTAAAAACCTTCGGGTATCGCATGTTGTAAATAGTCTTTTGCGGAAATAAAATAATAAATTCTTGTGAGTCACACAATTCAATGCATACATCTTTGTTGGTTGTCATAATAATTAGTGAACCGAAAAGAAAGTCAGGGGGAAATAAGGAAAAAAAAATATAATAAATATGTTAGGGCGACGTTTATGTACAAACTATTATACTCGACATCAACCACGTCTTTTGACATCATTATATCAGCAACAGTATTATGCTACTAGAACTGCTAATGCAGTGATTGACATGACAGATCGTGGCCTTGTTGCCAATATTACAAGGTAAGCAAATGCAACCTGTCAGAATTGTTTACTTACAGCTAAAAGAAAAACTGATTATAATAACTATAATGCTATACATATGTATAGTCCAGACTTGATTAAAAAAACAGAATCACCAACTGCCATTTACTGTGGCGTGGATCCAACTGCTAACAGTTTACATTTGGGTAACCTAGTTACACTTATGGGCTTACTTCACTTTGGCATTCATGGGCACCAAGCTATTGCTTTGGTAACGAAATATATACATATATTAGAATTTCAAAGAGATTTACAGTGAAAGAAAAACTAGGCTCATATATGAATATATATATATTACAATAATAATGAATAGGTCGGTGGTGCTACAGGTAGTATTGGTGACCCTTCTGGACGAAGTACAGAGCGTGTTCCCTTGAGTGCTGAGGTGCTTGACCAAAACGTAGCTGGTATTGAACGCCAAGTACATCGATTTTTCAAAAATGGTACAGCTTATGCCATTGGACGTGGTTATTCTGCGAAAACAAAATCACCTAAAGTACTCAACAATTATGACTGGTTTAGTGGAATGACAGCACTTGATTTTTTGGGCCAAATAGGTCGTTATGCTCGTGTAAATACCATGTTGGCAAAAGAAAGGTGAAGTAGCCATATTTTATTTCCCAAACATCACTCAAAAATAATATTATTTATTATGCCTGCTGCTAATTCGAGAGAGTGGAAATTGTGCCTGTATGTCTATATATAGCGTTAAATCACGGATCGAAAGTACACAAGGCATTAGTTTCACTGAATTTTCATATCAATTATTGCAAGCCTATGATTTTTATTATTTGTATCAAAATCATGATTGTCGAGTACAGGTATATATGGAAAAAAATGTGATATAAAGAAAGATTACCAGTATTCTGTCTTTTGTATTATTATATTTATTACGATTAAAGCATAATACACTTACATGAAAAATCTTTCATTCATTGTATATCTGTGTATATATAGTTAGGGGGCAGTGACCAATGGGGAAATATTACTGCTGGTATTGATTTGATTGGCAAACGCAGAGGATCCATCGATGAAGAAGAGAAGAATAACTTGGACAATCGAGCATTTGGTATTACTATTCCTTTATTACTCACTTCTTCTGGTGAAAAATTCGGTAAATCAGCAGGCAATGCTGTCTGGTTAGATGAAACCAAAACAAGTTATTTCGACTTTTATCAGGTAAATATTAATAATATATATATAATACGATTCTTCATTTCATATTATCAGAGAAAGTATTTGCTAATCTAATTTTTGTAGTTCTTTATGAAAACAACGGATGCTGATGTTGGAAAATATTTATCCATGTTCACGCTATTGGATAAAGACCAAATTGCACACATCATGAATGAACACCAAGTAAGAAAAGCATAAAAAAAATTACATAAATATTAAACAAGATAAAAGAAATTGGTCAAATATATATAATGTTTATTTAATGTAAACCTAGAAAACTCCTGAAAAACGAAAAGCACAACAAGTATTAGCTGATGAAACAACGGAACTAGTTCATGGTTGTAAGTTATTTTTTTTACACATTCTATTGTAACACTATTTTTGTCGAAGAGGAATAAAAAGAGCATATAATAATAATGTTATTTTAGTGGATGGTGTCAGAAAGGCTCAGGTAGCTACTAAAGTTCTTTTCGGTGGAGATATCCGTACTGTGTCAGGTCAAGAAATCGTGGGTGCTTTTGAAAACGATAGTAGCCGTATGGTAAAACTGGATCGTAACACAGTTGTCGGTGGCAACTTGGATTTGATAGCTACATTGACTAAGGCAACACGTTCAAAATGTAAGAACTGAGAGGAAAAGTTTTTTTTTCTTTTTTTTATGATTGCACAAGTATTTATTCTAACGATTATATACTATAGCGGAAGCCCAAAAATTGATCAAGTCTGGTGGCATGTATTTAAACAATGTTCGTGTTAATGATCCACGGCATAAAATATCAGAATCAGATTTAATTGATAGTAAAGTCTGTGTTCTTCGTGCCGGAAAAGCTTCTTATCATATTGTGAATATTGTATAAAGATTTTAATCAAAGGGGCTGGGGTAAAAGGAACATTTTAATATATGTAAGACAAAATAAACCAGAAATAGAAATATGTAGCACTACTATTATAAATATATATAGTTTTTTTTAAACTTGCTCGAGTCGATAAGGAGCTGTTTTTTCTTTATACAACTGTTCATCCCAAACCATATTTGCATCTATTCGCTGTCTCCAACGTGTAGCACAACTCCATCCTGTCCAATCTATCAGAAAACGGTAAGTAACAGAGGGTATATAAGTATATTCAAAGAATATGTAAAAGGTCTGTATTCAATGTAAAACTTACCAAAATTCTCTCGTGGATTACAATGGCAACCCTCTTGTAAATAAGGTTCTGTTGGACAATGCATTAATGGGTTGTGTTTATATCCAATGTCATTGAAAAAATGAACTTCGCTCTTCTTTAACATCATAGCCACTGCCAATGAATGGACAGGAGCATCTCCCCAGCGCTCGTAAAAGAACCCTCCTGTTTGATCCAAGTGTTCAAAATAGTCTATATATTTTTTACTTCGAAGGAAGTCAAGAGATCCAATCTGTTGTCAGAAAAGAAATAGTATGTGTACCAAGGGAGGTTAGATTAGTACCTTTTTTTTATTAGTATGCATGATGACCCAAAGTTTTTGTTTTATTTACCTCAAAATTTGACCAAAAATGGCAACCATTATAAGAAATGAAATTATCGTCTGTGATCCATGGCATTAAGCTATCGTCACCTCTTATCACATATTCAGGATGTTTTTCAATGAATTTTTGTGCGGTTTCCCATAATGTTGGAATGGTATCCATATATTCTGTTAGTGAAACAGTCCATCCTAATCATATAGAAGTAGTTTTTTAGTTAACAATTTCTCCGTTTTTTCTTTTTCTAATAAATGAAAAATGAGCGTTGTATACACGATTATTTTACCATATTTATATCCTCCATCTTTCATCATTTGGAAAACATCATAATCGATGTCGCAGAAATACTGTACGTCAGGTTCTACGCGCCTATATATGTATGCACATATGTATTAGTTTCATTCTCTCTAAATAAAATAGTTGCTCACATGACAAATATATTTCGTATCTAGCATCATACCAATAGTACTCATATTCATTTAACAAAGGGTGGCGGAAAAAGAATCCTGACTGATATCTAAATTTTAATATGTGAATAATATTACCTCTTTATGCATCACTCATTCCCTTTTCCATTTCTCTGATCAATATTATCCTTTCTTCGCCCCCAATCAGTTTATCAGCATTGTATATATGGTACTACTAATCATAGAACTATTAAACAGTACTCTACTCCTAATGGTTTACCTGCACATATGTCGATACGGTTCACTTCCTCCATAAATAATGTTTCTATCACTCATATCCTTGCGACATTCAGCCGCATGTGTTTGATTAATATGGTCAGGGTAGCTCCACATAGATTCATCAATTTTGCCATAAAATGTATTTGCTTTCGTCAATGAAGCCGTTGCCACCTTAAATTCATTTGTAAAATCTTGCTCATTCAAAAACACATATGGATAATTAAATTTACTATTAAATCGGTCTTCCACTTGTCGCATAGCAAAACGAACACCAGTCAAGTCGCTATTACGTGCCAAAATCACAAAGGCTGCTTTGACATGATTCTTGGGTTGCTTGACCTTTTGAAAATCAATAATATCCAGTTTGTTACCAAACCATCTGTTGTTGTCTAAAGGTTGAACTGGTGCTAGTTGTTGGGGAGGACGAGCAATATAACCATCATGATGAACTTTGGCAGGTAGTGGGATGTTATCATTTTCATAAGAACGCGGGTTTATTTGAGGTGTCATGGGTAAGAAAAAATAGGCAATAAAAATAAAAATGGCAAGGGCTGAAGCAATTTGAATCCCCAGTGTTTGTCTCCTTTTGGACATCATGGCCATGATGAATGGTGTGTGTGTATGTTATTTTTTGAATACTGAAGAGAGGAAGAGAGAAAGAAAAGAAAGTACGTACAGCTGTTTTTTTTCAAATGTGTCAAGTATAACATTCTTCAACTTAAATAACTTTATGTTCGTCAGCTTCTTTTCTTTTACTCCTTAACCCCCTTCTTTTAATAAAAACAATAATAATACCCTCTTTGTGCTATTTAGGGCGAAATCAAAATTTGGTTAAAATGTTACATGCATGATAGTTAAACCATGTAAACGACAGATGCTACCCAGGAGTTTAAAAAAACGCGGGTTAATTTCCAAGTTAGATAAAAAAAAAATTCAAAAAAAAAATCCACGTTTTTAAGCATAGGGTTACTTCAGTTTACAAAAATCCCAAAGAGCACAAGTAACTGATCTCTAGGTCTGCAACCAGAGGTGATATGTTCCACAACACATGAGGTCATCAGCCAAAGCTTTTAATAACATTCCCATAAATCCAGAAACAAGCAACAAGAAGAAACATAAATACTTTTGATTTCCGAGCATTGCCTTTCAAAGGTTCTAGTAAAAAATGGAGCAGTACCAAAGAACTCACCACAGCAATCAGCGGGAAAAAAGAACAATAGTGAGTCTTCTACATATGTATATAGCACATCAGCATTATTATTATTAACCGTCACAAAGAATAAAAATAATAATTATTACTTACTCTGACTAACAGATTGATTGAAAGTAATAAATGGTATTTGCAATTAGTAGCAGCAGCCTAGCACGTAATAGAAAGATAGACCGATGTTTTCCTTGGCAACAAAAGAAGAAAATCAAAAGGAGACGGAAAAAGACATTTTGTTTACGTATGAGAATAGAAATAATCTTTTAAAATAAAAAAAAGTTCTCAGAAGCTAATATACGAATAGCATAAATAAAAGAGAAAGTGAATAGCAAGAACTCAACAAAGTACTTGTTGATTTAGTGGAATAGTTATAACAGGAGAATAGTGCCACGCAGCCAACGTGCTGCTTGGTTGATAATCAGATGAGATGATAAATATGAAAAAAAGAAAAAGAAAGTCCAACATATTACAGACTCTATAAATTATTGATGTAAATGTTCGCCACTTTTCTTTTATCTTCATGTACGTATATCAACACACAGAAATTTATTCTTATATTGACACATTGATTCTAAGAGAAAGAATGATAAAAGGTGACAAGAATTATATCTGATCCACAAATTTATATTTTTTTATTATGAGGCAGAACATGATACAGAAAAGAAAAAGTCAATTTTGACTTATCATACGCTGTTTATAATCTCGAGAAGATGTACGATCTTATTATTAATTTTTTCTATTGGCTTCATATTCAATAATATAATTCTCGCACTGATTTAAAAGAAGCCCAAACTCTGATTAGAATAAATAAATGATACATTAAGTTACTACTATGTGTATTACATAGAAAAATCGAAACAAATAGATAGGAATTTAATTGATTATAGCATCAAAACGTCTTTTTTTCTTTGAGTGTATAAACAGTGATGTACTCGAATGAATCTACGTATTATTATTAAAATAAATAATAAGGAGGAAGGACTTGACTCATAATTAATAATACTAACATAAAAATACAAATGGTTAATATAAATGAATATCTATATACGAATGATCAATTTGTCAACAAGTTTTAAAAGCTGATAATTTCCAAGATGTTCAGAAACATATTCTGATAGCTCAAAAAAAAGTATGACATTTTAAATTTAATCCTTGAATATATTTTATTGGAAGGTGGCAGATAATAAGATTAAGAGATAAAGTGAGTATTCAATATATTACATGTACGTACTAAAGTTACTGTAGTTTTTTTTTATAAAAATGATTACTACGTACTATTTTATATTAGACAAAGATACGAATATTTTATTGTTTGTATTACAATCACTGATCCTCATTTTAATATAGAACTCATAATATCCTTACTCAACACTACACTGTTGGAGCATTTCTTTTTCATGTACAGTTCTCCATTTCAATACGTATCTGGGCAGTTGTATAAATCAAACTGGTATTTTTGTTAGTCGGTTATAATAATGGTGCTGGCACCCTTGAATGAATGCTTCAGCCTACTACCTCAGATAAAAAAAACTTGTAAGTTATCAATAGTTCTTGTATGATATTATTGGTGGAATCAGTCTGTATTGAGAGTCAATGCAAACTCACGTGTAATCAATATGAATCAACAATGACACTGATTGAACGAGCAGAGCACCAGAGTGTTCAAAAGATAATTCAGGGTTAAAATAAAATAGAACTTTGCTGTATATAAGTTTTAGACGCAAAACACAATGTAATGATAACAACTACCGAAAGTCAATGCAAGCCACATTTCATTGAGAACACATTTTGAATAGTGCTGTTGATATCAATTTCATAAATTAATACGTACTTTGTTGTTGTTGACACTATTTCGTGTTCTAAGAGCCCATCCAACAACTTTGGCTAATATTGTCATTCTTCAACATACTTATTTTTAGCCGTATTCCTTTCTCTTCTTCTCTTTTCATCTTCATTTTCTCATTTTCTTTATACACTTATACTTATGTTTCATCTTTTTTTTAGGTTTAAATATATTTATTGTTGCATATTTCCATCTTCACTTATATTACTTAATTAATTGTTTTAAGACATGTACATACGTAGTTGTTTCCCCCCTGAAAGCACTTCATATCTACAAATGCTTTGTATATTTGGGGGGAGAAGAAAGAATGACAGCCCGTATTGGTAATATTAGAACCTGGATGCTCTTGTCTAACTTAATCTATTAAATAGCTTTGCTAATTGAGTTCACTCTTATATGTCTTCAGTGATAACAATATTTTTCATTTTTGAACGCTGTTGAATACATTTTAATCCGTTTACTTTTTTGTATAAACCTTCTTCTGCTCGTTTTCTGAACAACTAATCATACTATTGTTACTATTATTACAATGAGTGCAAATTTTCTACATGATTTTGCTGTAGAAGGACGTCGTGTAAATGTTCTAATCATTTTAGATCTTTGCATGTGACCATTTTTGAGTAGGAAGGACTTATTTATCTCAGATTAGTAGCCTCCGCAATCGGAATTCAAACAAAAGAGAAAAATTTTTCTTCATTTTGACGGGTATAAAGAGAGTAGCGTTGGCTTGATTTACTTCTTTTACAGGTTATTCACACTTACGGTAAGCATTTCATTTTATTTTTATTTTTCTCTTTTTATTTTTTTTAATTTCAAATGATGATTAAGTTTTTATTTGAGTGGTTGTCTTATACGCAACAAAAAAGGACTTTCGCGTTGAAAATGTTTATACTTGCCCTCTCTGATTACTTTAAAAAAATGTTTCTTTTTTTATATCCCCGTAATATTATATTTTTATTGGTAAATTCTTTACTAATTTTAAAATACTTCTATTTATTTTGTGAATAGGTTATTTTCAATAACAAGAATAATTTTTTTTATATAACTTTAATTGTGCAAAACTATAACAATAAATTATTATTATCAAAAGAAAACTTGTTTATTATTATTTAATATTTTTTAAATGGGGGCTTGGTTGCTTGTAGTGGGGTTTTGGATAATCTATATATTTAATATCAGATAGGAAAAAAAGATAAAAGGAGGGTGTGTGTGCATGAGGAAAAGTAAGCAAAAGTAAAATATTTGAACTTTATAAAAGTGAATGTCTATAAAGAAAAAAAGGCTTACCTCAACCCAGTACTCATCAGGGTCAGCAATAAAAGCAATATGCTTCATACTACCATCTGTAAGACGCTTAATAAACTTGACGTTTAGTTCTTCAAAACGTTCACAGGCCTTGTTGATATCATCGACAAGAACGGCAATGTGACCAAAACCACGCCCAACGTCCTTGTTACCATTGGCATAAGCGAAATCAGCTTGATCTTCAGTTCCCCAGTTACTGAATAAAACAATATATATCAATTTGATCTCTTTATTCTCCTTCGCCTTTTTCATCCATATTCACATATATGCATATATTAAACAAAACTTACTGTGTCAATTCAAGTACACCGGGAATACTGAAGCAAAGCTTCTTCTTTTCTTCTTCAGACTCGGGAACTTTATCAACATAAGCTAAAAAGTACAAAGTGAACTTGCCCGAAGGGAATTCAGATTTGGTAATCAATCTATATATTATTTTATTTTCGTCAATATGATGGAAGCATTCCTCCCTTCCATTTTCAAGAACAATTGTTTCTACACGCAAGAGCGAGTACACGGGTATATAACGTCGCGTACAAAATTAACTTACTTCATTCCAAGAACTTCGGTATAGAATTTAATTGAAGCTTGTGGGTCCTTGACACGGACCATGGTATGGTTAAACACATACGACGAAGGGTTAGTAGCAGCAGACGACATTATTAATTAAAAGAAAAAGATGTGGTGAAAACAATAGAAAGAAAAAGAACTATTGCATTACGTGCTCAAATCGACGAATTTTTATACTTTTATCCAATTTGCTTACTTACAAAAACTGTCACACGATCGAATACACAGACGCTGGGGATGTTTTCATAATGATGACATATAAACCATTTTCAAATATTATTAATACATAGTTTATGTATTTAACATTATTGAAGTATATTTGACGTAATAAATAAATTATGGGTTTAATTAAATTATGCAAATCATGAACTCGCCAAAATAAGGTGCGTCAGATGTATAAAAAAAGTTTATGCTTGGTAATTTGTTTATTAAATAAATTTAATATTCAACAGCAATGGTGTATGTGTAAATTACATTGGCTATTATTAGGTGTTCTGTACTTTTCTAATTGATAAGCTTTATAAAAGAACTTATCTAATCGCTCGCAACGCGTCTCATTGATACGGTCGAGTCAAAGACCGCTACTACAAAATGCTGCTGACAAAAAACAAATTATTGTATTATGTTGGGGGCGTCTAGAGATCACACGTCATTTACATTTTGCCTCTTCTCCGACTATTTTTCAACCCATATGTTTTTGTGTATATATACCAATAACAAGCAATGACATTGCTGATTCGCAAAAAAAAAACTTTGGTGAAAGATTTTGAAATATACGTTCTTTTTCCTCTCTACTTCTTTGTTAATCCCTTTTCAAATTTTGGAAACAATTAATATTCAAATTATATATTTATCTGTTTCTATTTTCTCATTTCTTTTATCAATATATCAAGTACAAATATACGATAGAGAGTGTAAGAAAATGAAGAGCGAACATATTTAATATCAGTGCTGATTATGGTAATTTCTTTCTCATATTGGAATATGCATTCTACATTGTACTCTTATACATGTCGATTAGTATCAAAATGTTTTACTGTATGACACTGTAACTAAATAAAGTGATCTTGATAAGTATGATTACTATTTGACTTTGATAATTGTAAAATGTGGGCATTTAATTTACTGAAAGGACATTAGCAACAGTAGTTGTTGTACCACAATATGTATACCCAGTGTTTCATGCTATGCATTGCCTTTGTTTATCTATTATTGTAATGGTGTAACATTAGTATAAATGTATAAATATGTATAACAATGGTCAGACAAACTTTTTTTATGGCATGTTGAGCACCAGCGAGCAGATTTACTGCTGTAAATCGTCCTTACATATGTTCAACATAGTGTGGCAAAGAATTACAGTAGCTGATTATAATATAACTATGTAAGTGGACAGTAATGTAGAACTACAGTAAGCTATCTTTATTAAAAGTATGTTGCCATGGAAATGGAGTTGTGTCAAAAGCAGTTCCAATCAGTGGTATAAGCAATATATTTTTATTGCTGCTAAGGAACGTAACATGAGCATGACCGATACTCCTTTTTCTGACAACACAACTTGTATAAGATAACGTGACTAAATTGATTATTTTTCAAAGATTATTTTTCATGGGTTTGACGATATACATCAGACCTACTATCATCATTTAACTAAACCGCATGTTTTAAAAAAAATCAAAATAAATAAATAATTGTAACAAAGTCATATTTTAAAAGAGGTTGTAAAGCTAATTTGTAAGTATAGTATCCCACATGGTTGTGTGTGTACTTTTTTAGTCGACTTATATTTTATTGTGAGGTTTTGGATTACCATGGGAACAATCGATCATAACATTAGGTCTTAACTTGGCCTTTTCCAAATTTTCCTTGGCTTTAGCAACATGTTCGGCATCATAGTTGGGTCCACTGTTGGCACCACGAAGAATTACGTGAG